>CM033475.1:10172888-10333748 GCA_019447015.1 Hymenochirus boettgeri
TGTATTTTATACCATTGATCCCACTGTCTCTAATCTCTATCTGTATTTTATACCATTGATCCCACTGTCTCTAATCTCTATCTGTATTATATACCATTGGTCCCACTGTCACTAATCTCTATCTGTATTATATACCATTGATCCCACTGTCTTTAATCTCTATCTGTATTATATACCATTAGTCCCACTGTCTCTAATCTCGATCTGTATTATATACCATTGATCCCACTGTCTCTAATCTCTGTCTGTATTATATACCATTAATCCCACTGTCTCTAATCTCAATCTGTATTATATACCATTAATCCCACTGTCTCTAAACTCTATCTGTATTATATACCATTAATCCCACTGTCTCTAATCTCTATCTGTATTATCTACCATTAATCCCCCTGTCTCTAATCTCTATCTGTATTATATACCGTTAATCCCACTGTCTCTAAACTCTATCTGTATTATATACCATTAATCCCACTGTCTCTAATCTTGATCTGTATTATATACCATTAATCCCACTGTCTCTAAACTCTATCTGTATTATAAACCATTGATCCCACTGTCTCTAATCTATATCTGTATTATATACCATTAATCCCACTATCTCTAATCTCTATCTGTATTATATACCATTAATCCCACTGTCTCTAATCTCTATCTGTATTTTATACCATTGATCCCACTGTCTCTAATCTCTATCTGTATTTTATACCATTGATCCCACTGTCTCTAATCTCTATCTGTATTATATACCATTAATCCCACTGTCTCTAATCTCTATCTGTATTATATACCATTAATCCCACTGTCTCTAATCTCTATCTGTATTATATACCATTAATTCCACTGTCTCTAATCTCTGTCTGTATTATATACCGTTAATCCCACTGTCTCTAATCTCTATCTGTATTATATACTGTTAATCCCCCTGTCAGCAATTTTACGACCACTATTGTATATTTACAATCATGATCATATTTGTACATCGCCCATACAATACCATAGTGGTAGTTTATTACTGATTGGCATTGTACAGCCGTAAATTTACACCTGCGGTCATACTTCTATGACAACCCACAGTGTAGCAATTTTTTAAAACAGTGCCCTAAAATCTATACCTACCCTTCCCCTGGTGCAGCTGTCAATCACGGTCTTGACAGTGATGTCACAGCCAATGATTTACTGCTGTAAATAGTGCTGCCTCATTAGTGGCTATGTAAACTCTGTAAGGGCTCATCGAGCTTGCAGAGGAGGCTAAAACCAGGGATACCAGGAGGTATAAGGAGCTTTAGGGACTGCAGGACAGTTAGGGGGGTGGACATGCCCTTTCACAGGCACAAAAAATATGTGGAAGGCACAATAAATACACACACACACAATAGTATTAGAGTGAGCATTGTACTCTAATGGGTTTATGGGTCAGATCACATGGGCACATTAATGGCTCCCTCTGATTATAAACCATCTTACCCTCCGACTATACCCATATTACCCTCCGACTATACCCATATTAACCTCTCCCGTGACATGGATAGTATTAGGATAGCATTAAAGGCATAGATAGTATTATATTTCTGTCAGAGATTGGATAGTAATTATTATAAGTATTAAGAGATGGGATAGTATTAGGATCGTATTGAGACAGGGGGATTTATTAGGAATAGTATTATAAGATGGGATTTAAGTTATTAGATAGTATTACAGAGATGGGAGAGTATTATGATAGTATTACAGACAGGGGATAGTATTAGGATGGTATAACATCATGATAGTATTCCACATGGGATAGTATTAGGATGTCGTGGGTCAGACATGGGATAGTACATAAGAATAGTATTTAGCATTGGAATAGTATTATGAATAGTTTTAGACATGTGTGGATAGTATTAGGAACTTATTACAGAGATCTATAGTATTAGGATAGTATTACTACTATGGTATGTACAGGATAGATTAGCAGACATAGGATAGTATTAGGATCGTATTATAGACATGGGATATTATTAGGATCGTATTACAGACATGAGATAGTATTATTTAGGATAATATGAGACAGAGATGGGATAGTATTAAGGAATAGTATTACAGACATTAGGAATAGTATTAGGATAGAATTACAGCAATGGGATGTATTGGATAGTATTAAGAGCATGGGATATTATTATGATCGTATTAATAGACATGGGATAAGTATTAGGATAGTATTACAGTCTGGGATAGTAATTAGGATAGCTAGTACCAGACATGGATGTAATTAACAGAGATGGGATAGTATTACAGTAGAGGATAGTATTACATAGTTTACAGAGATGGGATAGTATTAGCATAGTATTATCAATATGGGATAGTATTGCCAGTATTACAGAGACGGGATAGTATTAGCGTAGTTTAGGGAGGAACGAGACGGGATAGGGCTGGGACAAAAGAATAACAGGAAAACGTGTTGGGGAGAGAAGCAGAGAAAGAGGAGCACAACTGTACAAATGGAAAGATACTGGCAGGAAAAAGAGAAAGCTGGAAAGAAGCATCAGAACAGAGAGTCTAGGAAACAGACTGCTAATTGATTGTGCAGATGAGACCTGCATGAACAGAGAGTAAAGAGACAGCAAAAAACTATACAGTAAACAGGAACGAACTGCAAGAACTAGGTGCATGAAAAGATGTATTAGAAGTATTACCGAGATGGGGATAGTATTTAGGATAGTATTACAGACATAGTTAGTATGAGATAGTATTACAGACATGGTATAGACAGGATAGTATTACATGACCTGGGATAGTATCAGGATAGTATTACAAGACATGGATAGTATCAGATAGTATTACGACATGGGATAGTCTCAGGATAGTATTACAGACATGGGATAGTAATCAGATAGTATTACGACAGGGGATAGTATCAGGATAGTATTACCGATATGGGATGTATTAGGATGTATTACAAGACTAGGATATATTATGATAGTATTACAGGACATAGGGTTATTATGAGGATAAGTAATTACGACATGGGATAGTATCAGGATAGTATTACAGAGATGGGAAGTATCAGGATATATTACCAGAGATGGATATATTAGGATAGTATTAAGAGATGGGTACGTTCAGGATAGTATTACAGACATAGGTTAGTATGAGGATCAGTATTACAGACAGGGATATTCAGGATAGTTAATTACAGAGATGGGATAGTATTAGATAGTATTACAGAGTGGGATAGTATTAGGAATGTATTCCGAGATGGGATGTATTAGTATAGTATTACAGAGATGTGATAAGTATCAGATATTTCAGACATAGGTTAGTATGAGATAGTAATTACAGACATGGGATAGTATCAGACGTATAGATTACAGAGTGGGATAGTATTAGGATATATTACAGAAATGGGATAGTTTAAGGATAGTATTACCTAGATTGGGATCGTATTAGGATTCGGTATTACAGAGATGGGATAGTCTTAGGATAGTAATACAGAGATTGGGATAGTATTAGCATGTATTTACGAGATGGGATGTAATTACAGAGATGGGATGATTAGGATAGTATTACAGACGATGGTAGTATCAGTATAGTATTACAGACATGGGATAGTAATCAAGATAGTATTAGTCAGACATAGGATAGTATGAGGATATTATTCAGAGAGGGATAAAGTATCAGGATAGTATTACAAGATGGATAGTATTAGGATAGTATTCAGAGCTGGGATAGTATTAGGAAATTATTACAGAGATGGGATAGTATGAGGATAGTATTACAGACATGGGATAGTATCAGGATAGTATTACAGAGATGGATAGTATTAGGATAGTATTACAGACATGGGATAGTATCAGGATAGTATTACAGAGATAGGATAGTATTACAGAGATGGGATAGTATTAGAATAGTATTAAAAAGATGGGATAGTATTAGGATAGTATTAGAGACATGGGGTAGTATTAGGATAGTATTACAAACATGGGCTAGTATTAGGATAGCATTACAGAGATGGACGTATTAGAATAGTTTACAGAGATGGCCTAGTCATGTAGGATGTATTACAGAGATGGGATATATTGGATAGCTTAAGAGATAGGATAGTATAACAGAGATGGGATAGTAATGAATAAGGTATTAGAGACGGGATAAGTATTGGATAATATTACAGACAATAGGATATTATTAGGATAGTATTATAGAGATGGAATTTATTAGATAGCCATAAAGGCATAGAATAGTATTAATATAGTATCGCAGAGATGGGATAGTATTATTATAGTATTACAGAGATGGGATAGTATTAGGATCGTATTAGAGACATGGGATATTATTAGGATAGTATTATAGAGTGGGATAGTATTAGGATAGTTTCCAAGATGGGATAGTAATATGACGTATTACAACATGGGATAGTATTAGGATGGTATACATTCGGATAGGTATTAAACAGGATGTATTAGGGATGGTAATTCAGACATGGGATAGTATAAGCATAGTATGTAGACATGGGATAGTATTAGATAGTAGTATAGACATGGGATAGTATTTTAGGAAATTATTACAGAGATAGATCGTATAGGATAGTCTTACATCACGGTGGGAATAGTATCAGGATAGAAGTATTTACAGACATAGGCCACTAGTATTAGGATATAATATAGCCTGGGATAGTAAAAAAAATTAGTATCTTATTACAGAGAATAGAAAGTATTAGGATAGTATTATAGAGAGGGAATAGTATTAGGATATTATTAACAGACATAGGATAGTATTAGATAGTTTTTACAGACATGGGATTGTATAAGGATATTAAAATTTACAGACATGAATAGTAATTAGGATATATTACAGAGATGGGATATTATAGGATATATTACAGACATAGGATAGTATTAGGATAGAATTACAGAATGGGAAGTATTGGAATAGTATTAAGAGACTGGGATATTATTATGATAGTCCTTATAGACATGGGGATAGTATAGGAATAGTATTACCGAGATGGGATAGTATTCAGGATAGTATTACAGACATGGATAGTAATTACAGAGATGGGATCGTATTAGCAGAGAGGGTAGTATTAGAATAGTGTTACAGAGATGGGATTTATTAGCTAGTTTACGAGATGGGAAGTATGAGCAATAGTATTAACAGAGACGGGATAGTATTAGCGTAGTATTAAAGAGATGGGATAGTATTAGGATAGTATTACAGAGATGATATAGTATTAGCAAAGTATTACAGAGATGGGATAGTATTAGCATAGTATTAAAGAGATGGGATAGTATAAGGGTAGTATTACAGAGATGGGATAGTATTAAGACAGTATTGCAGAGATGGGATATTATTAAGACAGTATTAGAGAGATGGGATAGTATTAGGGTAGTATTAGAGAGATGGGATAGTATTAGAATTTATTACAGGTTGGTATAGTATTAGCATGTATTATCAGACGATGGGATAGTATTAGGGTAGTACTACGAGAGGGATAGTATAAGACAGATTGCAGAGATTGGATGTATTAGGCAGTAATTCGAGAGATGGGATAGTAATTAAGACAGTATTGCAGAGATTGGGATATTATTAAGGACGTATTAGAGAGATGGGATAGTAATTGTTATGGTATATTACAGAGATGGATAGTATAAAAGACAGTATTACAAGAGTTGGGTAATATTATGTATAAGTTCATTTTACTCGATTGGTCTCATTGCAGTTAGGGGCATTGGTGTTGGAGTACACTGAGAGTGGTCAGTAGGGACAGGACACTAGTAGAGAGAATAGTAATAGGGGGGAGAGCGTTGTTGGGTTGCAGAGATAGTGTGGGCGAGCGCTGCCAGTGAGAATACATGGCTTTCTGGAAGAAGAGAGAAGATTAGAAGGGCCAGCAGACGGGGAGAGACGATGACTGGAGGGATTGAACGGTTTGAGTGGAGTGCAAGGAAGAGAAGGGCGAGATCGCAGACTAGGCAGTGAATATAAAACACTAGGACTACAGGCTGGACGTGGCAGAATCAGTAGGTGAAGTATCATTTTGGTGTGGAACAGAGCAGGGATGCAAAGGCTGGAAACCAGGGAGACAGTGCAAGAGACTTACCTTCTGGTTACTGCTGCCATGGAGACAAGAGCATCTCTGTGTGTATCACTGAGTGTGTCATGGCTTAGCACGCTCACACACACACACCCTGAGGGACCAGAGCCACAGACACTGACTGATACCACAATACGAGAGAAGAATGAAGAGGTAGGACGGAACAGCGAACATGGAGGAGGCCAGAGAGTATGAAAGAGACAGTGGAGAGGGTTTCAGCAGACAGTCACAGAGAAACAGCAGATAATTGTTAACATGATAAAATAAATAGTGAATGGGGCGAGAGTAAGTAAAAGATACATAGAGGGGAAAGAAAGGAAAGAGACAAGGGCTGAAAAAGAGAGACGGAGAGAGGGAGATCTCCAGAGTGGTGAGAGAGACAGCAACAGAGACAGGGTATAGACCACAGAGGATGAGAGAGAACAGCAGAGAGACAGGTGAGAGAGCACCGAGTGATGAGAGAGACGCACAGATACAGGGGAGAATAGTAGGGGAGAGTTCAGGACTGGAGAGAAAAGAACGCACGAGTGGTGAGAGAGACAAGCAAAGAGACTGTGGAGAGAGTAAGGGTAGATTCAGAGACTAGGAAATATAAAAGAGAAAGAGATAGCACCGAGACATGGGAAAAGGGATTGGGAGACAGCACAGTGAGTGGGGACCGTAGAGAGTGATAATGGGAAGGTTATATTAGATACATGCAGTCGCTGCAGAACAGAAACAAGTTGGCGTCTTACCTGACCGGGAACCCTACGTGCTTTTAAAGTCTCTCACAACAGTCACTCAATGACAGGATCGTGGTCCAGTAAGACACAACTTTTTCTGTTCTTCATCGGATCCGTACGCTAGTGTCGGTATAGTGCAAGACCTTAGGCATACACATGGGCTACGCTGTGCTAGTTCAAAAATTATTGTAAACGGCGCGGCCAGCATGAAAGTGTAGAAATACACCCACACTAACCCATTTTTTTTAAACCCGGTTGTTTTGGACTAATTTCAGGCAAACTTGGCCTATATAGCTCGGCCCCCCATAGTAGATAAGATGATAGAATTATAGATATATGATAGTCATAGATAATAGGTAGATATAGATAGATAATAGATAGATAGACTAGATTCTGTAAGATAATAGCTAGCTACTAGATCTCTCGATCGCTAGCTCAGATCAATCGATCATATATGGTAGATAGATAATATACCATAGATAGATAGATCATCGCTCGCTCGCTAGCTCGCTCGCTAGCTCGCTCGCTCGCTACTCGAAATACTCGCTGCTCGATCCTCATCGATCTAGCTAGCTCGCTCGCTCCTCGCTCTGCTCGCTCGCTCGCTCGCTCGCTCATCCCTCCTCGCTCGCTGGTCGCCTCGCTCATCACTCGCTCCTCGCTAGCTCGCTCTCTCGCTCAGCTAGCTCGTACGCTGCTCGCTCGCTCTCTGTCCTCGCTGCTCGCTCGCTCGCTTGCTCGCTCTCTCCTCGTCGTAGCTCGCTGCTCGTCGCCTGCCGCTCGCTTCTCGCTCGCCTTCGCTCGCTGCTCGCTCCTCCCTCGCTCTCTCGCCGCTCCCGCTGCTCGCTCGCTCGCTCGCCGCTCGCTCTCGCTCTCTCACTCGCTCGCTCGCTCGCTGCTCGCTCGCTACTCGCTCGCTCCTCGCTCGCTCGCTCGCTCGTCGCTCGCCCGCTCGCCTCGCTCTCGCTCGCTCCTCGCTCGCTCGCTGCTCGCTTCCCTCCCCTGCCCTCCTTGCTCGCTGCTCCCCCGCCTTCTGCTCGCTCGCGCCTCGCTCCGCCTCCTCGCTCGCCCTCTCGCTCGCTCGCTCCCGCTCGCTCTCCGCTCGCCTAGCTCCCTCGCCGCTCCTGCTGCTTCGCTACGCTCGCTCGCTCCCTCCTTGCTCGCTCGCTCCTCGCTCCGCTCTCGCTGTTCCTTGCTCGCTACTTGCTCGCTACGCTAATAGCTCGGTTACTAGATAGCTGCTTGATTGCCAGATGATAACTCGCTACTAGCTGACATAGCTCGAACGTCCCGTTTTATCACGTCTGAATTAGCAGTCTAGTAGCTGTCCCTGTCAATTCATCTAATTCAAACTTACATATTGGAATAAAGTATGTATTCATACTCGTATCCTCTCTATATCACTATATCCCGTATCATCCCGTATGGTGCCTGATGGAATTGGTACCGCGCCTCCGGATGTGAGAACCCTTACCATTACCAACCCAGGAAAAAGGTTGCGAATCTCCCATAGCATCCACATCTTTGGAGGTAGAAGTGTCCTCAAACAAGTATATTCAGTAAAAATTCATAGATTAACGATAAAGTCTTGTAATATTTAATTTTAGTATTTTGCCTGAAATTTAGAAAAAAAACAGTGGCTACAGCCGCAACGTCATTTCTGATTTCACATCCATGTGACCCAATAGCAAGTCATATTATTAATCGTTGATTAAATAGTCGCCAACATCTTCCCGTAGCACGTATCAATTACATGTATACCCTTCCATCAGGCCCTGCCCCTAGGAGCTTACATCAAGCACAATTATGAAACCTACAACCTTTTTAGTGTGGTGGGGTTTTCAAGGGTGAACTTAGGACTTATTTGCTGCATGCATACAGTGCTAACCACTAAGCCACCGTGCTGCCCAGTGATTACTTTGGCCTCTTTAAGGTTTTTCTAGGCTTCTTAGGGCAAGGCCAAACTGCAACGCAGGAACGCAATCGCATGCGATTTCTGTGCGATTTCCGTTGCTTTGCGCCTGCGATTCTTCAATAGGTAATAGGAAACGCACCCAAAACGTGCATTTTTCTGCTTGCCGCGTTTTTCAATGGTTTTTAAACAACGCCAAGAAAACCGCAGCAGTGTGGTCTAGCCCGTAATGGGGGGGGAAAAAAATTTTGGGTAAGTGGTAAGTGGTGAATATTGGGATCTGGGCAATCTGTTTGCCATAAATTCCTTATGGCCTAGGGATCTCACCGTATTGGCCTGTGCAATGTCGCGTGCTTGCAGCCGCGCTTTCCGTTTTTACTTTCGTTTCCAGATGGACAATATGTGATGGTCCCACAAATTGTGAAAAAAATGCATTGTCAAATCCTGTCCAGCTCCCAAGGCACAGGCATGCAGCTCCCAGCGCAATCTCCAAAACACGTTCCGAACGCGCCAGTGGGGTCCTAGCCCTTATGGAGCCCATTAGAGAAAACCTGAACTAAGAAGTGTAGACATGATATCCCCCGGGCCAGTGGGCCAAAAGAAAAGGGATGGTAGGGCACAGATAACCTACTTTGAGGGAGGTGCACAGTATAGATAATAAATATATTCACTGCGTATAACTAAAATCTTATACGTTAGATATCTGCATATTATATTAACAAGGAATTCATAACAGTTCTTATCGTTTAAAATGGTGCTAATTTTCCCCCAACCAATCAGATCTTATTTAACATTTGAAAGCTACCATCTGATTACTGTGTGTGGTATGGTAATAATTTATTATGCACTCCATCCGGAGGTATATGGGTTACAGTAGGAAAAGTAAAATGGTTATAGAGTCGGAGGGTAATATGGGTATAGTCGGAGGTAATTGGGTATAGTCGGAGGGTAATGGTATAGTCGGACGGGGTTAATATGGGTATAGTCGGATGGTAATATGTGGTATAGTCGGAGGTTAAATGGTATAGTCGTAAGGTAATATGGGTATAGTCGGAGGGTAATATGGGTATCGTCGAGGGTAATATGGGTATCGTCGGAGGGTAAGTGGGTATCGTCGAGGTTAATATGGTTATAGTCGGAGGAATATGGGTATGGTCGGAGGGTAATATGGTTATGGTCGGAGGTTTAATATTGGGTATATGTCGGAGGGTAATATGGGTATAGTCCGGAGGGTAAATATGGGTATAGTCGGAGGGTAATATGGGTATAGTCGGATGGTAATATGGGTATAGTCTGAGGGTAATAATGGGTAATAAAGTCGGAGGGTAATATGGGTATAGTCGGAGGTGTGTATATTGGGGATAGTCGAGGGTAATGGGTATAGTCGGAGGGTAAATATGGGTATAAAGTCGGAGGTTAAATGGGTATAGTCGGAGGTTAATATGGTATAGTCGGAGGTTAATATGGGTATATTCGAGTTAATAATGGGTATAGTCGGAGGGTAATATGGGTATAGTCCGGAGGTTAATTGAGTATATCGGAGGTTAATATGGGTTCGGCGAGGTTAATGGGTACTAGTCGGAGGTTAATATGGGTATCGTCCGAGGGTTAATATGGGTTATAGTCGGGGGTAATATGGGTATGTCGGAGGTACTATGGGTATAGTCGGAGGTTAATATGGGTTATAGTCGGAGGTAATAGGGGTATAGTCTAGGGTAATTATGGGTATAGTCGGAGGGTAATCTGGGTATAGTCCGGTATGGTAATGATGGGTATAGTCGGAGTTAATTGGGTTAGTCGGAGGTTCATATGGGTATAGTATGAGGTAAGATGGGTATAGGTCGGAGGTGAATATGAGTATAGTCTGAGGTTATATGGGTATAGGTGAGGTTAATATGGGTATAGTAGGAGGTTAAGATGGGTATGTCGGAGTGTAATATGGGTATAGTAGGAGGGGTTACTATGGGTATAGTCGGAGGTTAATATGATGATAGTCGAGTTATATGGGTATAGGGGCGGAGGTAATTATGGGTAAGTCGGAGGTTATATGGTATAGTCGGAGGTAATTGGGTAAGTCGGAGGGTCATATGGGTATAAGCGGAGGTTATATGTATAGTCGGAGGTTCTATGGGTTGTCGGAGAGTAATATGGGTATAAGTCGGAGAGGGTAATATGAGTATAGTCGGAGGTTAATATGGGTATAGTCTGGATGGTAATATGTATAGTCGGGGGTATATGGGTATAGTCGGAGGTGATCTGGGTATAGTAAGGAAGGGGGGTACTTTTGGATCGTCGGAGGTTAATATGGGTATAGTCCGTAGGTAATATGGTATAGTCGGAGGGTATATGGGTTAGTCCGGAGTTAATATGGGTAAGTCCGGAGTTAATATTGGTATAGTCGGAGGTTTAAATTATGGGTATAGCATACAGTCGGAGGGTCATATTGTTATGTCGGAGGGTAATATGGGTATAGTCCGAGTTAATATGGGTATATTCCGAGGGTAATATAGTATAGTTGGAGGTTCATTGGGTATAGTCGTAGGGTAATAGGGTATAGTGGAGGATCTTAGGGACTGCAGGACAGTTAGGGGGGTGGACATGCCCTTTACAGGCACAAAAAATAATTGGAAGGCACAATAAATACACACACACACAATAGTATTAGAGTGAGCTTGTACTCTAATGGGTTTATGGGTCAGATCACATGGGCACATTAATGGCTCCCTCTGATTATAAACCATCTTACCCTCCGACTTACCCAATATTACCCTCCGACTATACCCATAACTTAAATTTAACTCCACTACGTTATCCTATTTACCCCGACTAACTATTACCGACTATACCATATCACCTAACTGACTATCCTATCCTCCGACCTATACCATATTACCTCCACCTATACCATAATTACCCTCGACTATACCCATATACCTCCGACATACCCATATTACCCTCCGAATACCATATTAACCTCCGACTATTACCCCATATTAACCTCCGGCTATACCCATATTACCCTCCGACTATACCCATATTAACTCGGCTATAACCCTCCGACTAACCATATTAACCTCCGACTATAACCCATATTACCCTCCGACTATACCCATATAACCTCCGACTATGCCAATTAACCTCCGACTATGCCCATATTAACCTCCGACTATACCCATATTACCCTCCGACTATACCCTATTAACCTCCGACTATACCCATATTACTCCGACTATACCCAAATACCACTCTACTATACCCATATTAAACCTCCGACTACCATATTACCCTCCACTATACATATACCCTCCGCTACTATACCCATACTAACCTCCGACTATACCATATTAACCCTCCGACTATACACAGCCCCTATCCCTCCGACTTATACCCATATTACCTCCGGACTATACCCATATTAACGTCCGCTATCCCATATACCCCGACTTATACCATGTACCCCTCCGACTATACCCATATAACCTCCGCTATACCCATGTTACCTCCGCTATACCATATTAACCTCCGACTATACTCATTAACCTCTACCTTCCCCGACTATACCCATATTACCCTCCTACTAACCCATTTAACCTACCTCCGATATAACCCATATTACCCATATAACCTCCGACTATAACCCATATTACCCTCCGTACTATACCCATTACCCTCCGACTATACCCATATTACCCTCCGACTATACCCATATTAACCTCCGACTATACCCATATTACCCTCCGACTATACCATATTACCTCCGACTATACCCATATTACCCTCCCGACCTTATAACTACCCATATTAACCCTACCGACTATACCCTATTAAACCCTCCGACTATACCCATATTACCTCCGCCTATACCCATATTCACCTCCGACTATACCCATATTACCTCCACTATACCCATATAAACACTCCTATAACCCTATTATCCCTCCGACTATACCCATATTAACCTCCAACTATACCTATATTACCCTCCGACTATACCCATATTACCTCCGACTATACCCATATACCCTCCGACTATACCATACCATATACCCTCCGACTATACCATATTAACCTCCGACTATACCCATATTACCCTCCCAACTATACCCTATTACCCTCCGACTATACCCATATTACCCTCCGACTATACCCATATTACCCTCCCGAACCTATACCCATATACCCGACCAACTATAACCCATATAACCCTCCGCCATACCCATATTAACCTCCGACTATACCCTATTACCCTCCACTATACCCCATCTTAACCTCCGACTATACCCATATTACCTCCGGACTATCCTATATTAACCCATATCCCCCGACACTAACCCATATTAACCTCCGACTATACCCATTAACCTCCGTACTATAACCCATATTACCTCCGACTATACCCATATTAAGACCTCCGACTATAACCCTATTACCCTCCGCACTATACCCATATTACCTCCGACTATACCCATATTACCTCACTATACCGATATTAACCTGCCAGACTAACCCTTAACCTCCGCTTACCCTATTACCCTCCGACTATACCCATATAACCTCCGACTATAACCATTATTACACCTCCTCGACTATACCATATCCCATTTACCCTCCGACTATACCCTATTAACCTCCGCTATCCCATATTAACCTCCGACTATCCCATATAACCAACCCATATAACCACCTCCGACTATACCCTACTATACCCTTCCGCGACTATACCCATATTAACCTCCGACATATTACCTCCATATTAAACCTCGATACCTTTACCGACTACTACCCAATTACCCTGCCCTCCGACTATAACCCTATTAACCTCCGATATACCCATATTACCCTCGACTATACCCTATTACCCTCCGACTATACCCATATTACCTCCGACTATACCCATATTACCCTCCGACTATACCCATATTACCTCCTATACCCATATTAACCTCCGACTATACCCATATTAACCTCCGGCTATTACCCATATTAATACCCCCGCTATACCCATATTACCTCCGACTATACCCATATAACCTCCGACTAACCCATGTTACCTCCGCCATACCCATATAACCTCCGACTATACTCATATAACCTCCGCTAATACCCATATTACCCTCCTAACTTATACCCATATTAACCTCCGACTATACACCTATAACCCTCCGACTATACCCATATTACCCTCCGACTATACCATATTACCCTCCGACTATACCCATATTACCCTCCGACTCTACCCATATTAACCTCCCATATACCCATTACCCTCCGACTACCCATATTACCTCCGACTATACCCATATTACCCTCCGACTACACCCATATTACCCTCCGGTACCGATACCCATTTAACCTCCGACTATACCCATATTACAACCTCCGACTTATACCCATATTAACCTCCGACTATACTCATATACCCTCCGACTATACCCATATTACCCTCACCCTCCTACCTATAACCCAATTATTAACCTCCGACTATACCCATATTACCCTCCGACTATACCCCAGATTACCCTCCGACTATACCCATATACCCTCCGCCTATTACCCATATATACCTCCCGACCTATACCCACTATATAACCTCCGACTCCCTATCCGACCAACCAATTACCCTCCGACTATACCCATATTAACCTCCGACTATACCCTAATATATACCCTCCGACGATACCCATATTACCACTCACTATACCCTATTACCTCCGGACTAACCCATATTACCCTCCGACATCCCATATTAACCTCCGACTATACCCATATTACCCTCCGACTATACCCTATTACCCTCGGACTATACCCATTTAACCTCCGACTATAAAAAAAAAAATACAAAAAACAATATAAAATATAAAAATAAACACAATAAATCAAAAAAATATAAATAAATATAAAAAAATATCAAATAACAAAAATAAAAATAAAAGAAAATAAATAATATAATAAATTAATAAAAAAAAAATAAAAATTAAAACATGCAAAATTCTATAATAAACATATAATAAAAGAAAATAGCAAGAAATAAATAAGAATTAATTAATAAAAACACCAAGATAAGACGATTAAAAAATATATTAAAAGTAAATAATAAATAATATAAATAAAAAAAAACTAATAAAGAATAAATAAATAAAAGTATAAAAAAACTAAAATAAAACAAATATATAAAATAAAAGGAATAGTAGGTAGAAATAAATAAATAAAATAAAAAAAATAATAGAAAATCTATAAAATAAATAAAACAAAATAACGACAATAAATACAATTAACAAATAAATAAACTAATAAAAAACATCATAAAACACTAAAAAAAATCAAAAAAAATAAACTAAATAAATATAAAATAAATTACTAAAATATAATAAATAAGAAAATAATAAAAAAAAATTAAAAAAAAACATATAAATAAAAAAATAAAATAAACAATATCGACTATAAAACCCTTATAAATACTATAAGATACGCGAAATATATAAAAAAAAAAACAAAAATATAAAACGATAAAATTAAATAAAATACAATCAAAAAAAATAAATAAATAAAAATAAAAAAATAAATATAAACAAAAAAAAAAAAAAAAGAAATATCTAATAAAATACTTAACCTCCGACTATACAAAAAATAAATAAAACCTCCGCCTCATTAAAATAATAAAAAAAATAAATAAATCAATAAATAAATAATAATTAAAAATATAAAAAAATCAAAAAAAAAATAAAGAAAAAGAATTAAATATAAGAATAACATATACACAAAAATACAAAAACTAATAAAATACAAAAAAACAATAGGGGGGCATCTCAAAAAAATAAAACAAAAAAAAACAGAAAAAATAAATAAAAGATAAAAAATAAATAAAACAAAAATAAAAAAACAAAAACAAAAGATAATATAGACAAACTAAAATAAATAACTAAAATAAAAAAAAAAATATAAATATATAAATAAAAGCCGCGCCATATTAATACCCATATTACCCTCCGACCATACCCATATTACCCTCCGACTATACCCATATTAACCTCCGACTATACCCATATTACCCTCCGACTATACCCATATTACCCTCCGACGATACCCATATTACCCTCCGACTATACCCATATTACCTTCCGACTATACCCATATTAACCTCCGACTATACCCATATTACCCTCCGACTATACCCATATTAACCTCCGACTATACCCATATTACCCTCCGACTATACCCATATTACCCTCCGACTATACCCATATTACCCTCCGACTATAAACCATTTTACTCTCCTACTGTAACCATATTACCTCCGGATGGAGTGCATAATAAATATCTACCATACACACACAATAGTAATCAGATGTTAGCTTTCAAATGTTAAATAAGATCTGATTGGTTGGGGTAAAATTAGCACCATTTTAAACGATAAGAACTTTTATTGAATCTCCTTGTTAATATACATATGCAGATATCTAACGTAGCTTTAGTTATACGCAAGTGAATATATTTATTATCTATACTGCACCTCCCCTATAAAGTAGGGTTATCTAGTGCCCTACCATCCCTTTTCTTTTGGCCCACTGGCCCTGGGGATCTCATGTCTCCCTTCTTAGTTCAGGTTTTCTCTAATGGGCTCCATAAGGGCTAGGACCCACTGGCGCGTTTCGGAACGTGTTTTGAGATTGCGCTGGTGACTGCATGCCTGTGGCCTATTGGAGCTGGACTAGGATTTGACAATGCATTTTTTTTCACAATTTGTTGGTGACCATCACATTATTGTCATCTGGAAAATCGAAGTAAAAACGGAAGCGCGGCTGCAAGCACGCGACATTGCACAGCTCCAATATCGGTAGGATCCCTAGCCATAAGGAATTTATGGCAAACAGATTGCCCAGATCCCAATATTTCACCACTTACCACTTACCAAAAGTCCATACGGGCTAGACCACACTGCTGCGGTTTTTGCTTGCGTTGTTTAAAAACCATTGAAAACGCGGCAACGCAGAAAAATGCACGTTTTTGGGTGCGTTTTCCTATACCTATTGAAGAAATCGCATGCGCAAACGCAACGAAAATCGCACATGAAATCGCATGCGATTGCGTTTGCGTTGCAGTTTGGCCTTGCCCTAAGAGCCTAGAAAAACCTTAAAGTAGGCCAAAGTAATCGATCTGGGCAGCACGGTGGCTTAGTGGTTAGCACTGATGCCTTGCAGCACATAAGTCCTAAGTTCACCCTTGGACACACACTAAAAGGTTGTAGGTTTCATAAATGTGCTTAGATTGTAAGCTCCTCGGGGCAGGGCCTGATGGAAGTGTATACATGTAATTGTACAGTGCTACGGAAGATGTTGGCGCTATTTAATTCCACGATAATAATATGACTGCTATTGGGTCACATTGGATGTGAAATCAGAAATTGACTTGGGCTTGTTAGCCACTGTTTTTTTTTTTAAATTTCAGTCTAAATACTAAAATTAAATGTACAAGAATTTATCGTTCAATCTATTGAATTTTTACTGAATATTACTTGTTTGATGGCACTTTCTACCTCCAAAGATGTGGGACTGCTATGGGCAGACTTCGCAACCTTTTCCTGGGTTGGTTAATGGTAAGGGTCTCACATCCTTGGAGGTACCAATCCATTCAGGCACCATACGGGAGATACTGTATATAGATGATATAGAGAGGATCACGAGATGATATACATACCTTTATTCCATATGTAAGTTTGAATTATATGAATTTACAGTTACAGCTACTATACTTGCTAACTTCATACAGTTTATAAACTTGACTTTCTATCTATGTCTATCTATATATCTATTTATCATCTGTCAATCAATCATCTATCTATCACCTATCTATTATCTATCTATCAATTATCTATCAATTAACTATCTATCATCTATCTATTATCTATCTATCAATTATGTATCTATCTATCTATCTATCATATATCTATTTATCTATCTATCGTCTATCTATCTATTATCTATCTATCTATATGTCTATCTATCTATTCTCTATCTATTCTCTATCTATCAATAATCTTTTTATCTATCTATCAATTATGCATTTATCTATCTATCATCTATCTATCTATCTATCTATCTATCTATCTATCTATCTATCTATCTATCTGTCTATCTATCTATCTATCTATCTATCTATCTATCTATCTATTATCTATCTATCATATAGTATTGGGGGACAGTGTCACCATAGTATTGGGGGACAGTGTCACCATAGTATTGGGGGACAGTGTCACTATAGTATTGGGGGGCAGTGTCACTATAGTATTGGGGGACAGTGTCACTATAGTATTGGGGGACAGTGTCACTATAGTATTGGGGACAGTGTCACTATAGTATCGGGGGCAGGGTCGGTTATTCAGGTTTTTCCATCTCTCCCCATGATGAGGATTTCGGGCTGTTTCTAGGTCGCTGCTTTGGACCAGAGGATCCAAGTGACACAGAAGAAGTTGGAGGATTTAGTAGGAGACACGGAGGAGACGGAGAGACATTTTACTGTTGTGAAGAGTCGGACAGACCTGAAGGATCTACAGGACTTGTTCATACGGCAGCAACAGCTGGAGGTAGAAAGAACGATGTGTAGGTCCCACCTACCCACACAACCTGGGTCACTTACCTCTAATCTATGGTTAGGCTGCTCTACCTATTAATAAACTGGATCATGGCCTGGCAGTCATTGTCACATCTGGCCCCACACAGCTAGGCAATGCCCATGGCCCATTAGTATTGCATTATGGGAAATGATGAGATTGTTTGGCCCCTAGGTGCACCGGGGAGACAATGCGTTAGGTTGGGTGATTATGATGAGGATTAAGATGGAGCTGCCATACTGATCTTCATTTCCTTCTATAGGCTGATATATCAAGTCTTCTTAAGTTGGATGTGAAGCCCTTGGAGGAGCAGACGGCACGGCTGCAGCTATTGTGTCCTGAGAAGGTCCAGGTCATGGACAAAGACATCAAGGAAACAATAAAGATTTGGACTGAATTGCAAGGAAAGGTCCAAGGAAACAATCGGCGCATCCAAAGTGCCGGGCAACTGCGGAGATTCTTCCACAGTTACCTGGAAATGATGTGAGTCTCATCTGAAGGTGCCGCCCTGTGAGTGGACCCCATGGCGTTTCACCATCCTACATCGAGGTCTCTTCTCACCACCGGGACCTCATTTTCGGGAATCATTGGCCTTTTCTCATTGTTGTCTCTTGGCAGATCCTGGACAGAAGACACCAGAGCTGAGATCTTTCTGGAGAGCCCCGGGGAACGTGTCTCACCCAACCGGAGGGAGCAACTGGACAGGAGAATGGAGGAGAAGCTGAGGGAGTTTGAGGACCTGGCCAGGGATGGCTGGAAGTTTATCAGAGAGGAACATTCCCTTAGGCAGACGGTATAAGTTCCAACACATACTCTATGGGGTCTACAGGAAGACGAGGGTCTCCTTCTGTTATTGTATGCATTGATTAGTCCATTCATGGTGAACCCAGGACCTAGATACCAATGTATCATTGTAGACTGGGCCACAAGACATTCCAGCCAATGGAAATGAGTCCAAAGCTACAGGTCTGACAGGGGGTCAGTGGGCAGACTGGAATCTTAAAGCTTCAGGGGGTCAGTGGGCAGACTGGAATTCTTCAATCTTCATACATTGTCCAATCGCAGTGAGCTGTGGGTGGGAACCATGGCTGGGGATTCTATTATTGGCTTCTTGTACTTGGAGCTTTCGTAGACTTAGCTAGTCATGTCTCGGTGAAGAACCTTATCGCCTTTACTTGTCCTTTATTTCTCTGCTTATAAACTATACGTATGGATGTGTGAATATGGACTGACTAACCCCAGTCTTCTTCCACAGATAAAGGAACGTCTGGAGGAACTGCAGGGCATGTTAGGGTGGGTGGTCACGACCTGGAGGGATCAGAAACATCAAAGGATTGTGGGAAGTAAAGGAGAGTGGCAGAAATCCAAAGACCTACAAGATTCCACCCAACAGGTTAGTGAGGTTAATATTAAAGGTAGGTTACCGACTTACCAGCTGAGTAATTGTTCTGTTATTGATAAAGGATTTATAACCTTTTATATCCATTTACAAAACATATTTGTATTTATTCATATGGGTGGGAGCTGCCATATTGTTTCCCTTAGAAAGTACAGTATGAGGGTATAGCTTATTGTATGTACAGAACATTCCTTCTCTGTATATTTATACATATGGGTGGGAGCTGCCATATTGTTTTCCCGTAGACAGTACAGTATGAGGGTATAGCTTATTGTTGTACAGAACTTCCTTCTCTGTATATTTTATACATATGGGTGGGAGCTGCCATATGTTTTCTCTAGACAGTACAGTATGAGGGTATAGCTTATTGTATGTACAGAACATTCCTCTCTGTATATTATATTTTACATATGGGTGGGAGCTGCCATATTGTTTCCCTTAGACAGTACGTATGAGGGTATAGCTTATTGTATGTACAGAACATTCCTTCTCTATATTTATATTTATACATATGGGTGGGAGCTGCCATATTGTTTCCCTTAAGAGTACATATGAGGGTATAGCTTATTGTATGTACAGAACATTCCTTCTCTGTATATTTTCATATGGGTGGAGCTGCCATATTGTTTACCTTAGACTACAGTATGAGGTATAGCTTATTGTATGTACAAGCATTCCTTCTCTTATATTTATACATATGGGTGGGAGCTGCCATATTGTTTCCCTTAGACAGTACAGTATGAGGGTATAGCTTATTGTTGTACAGAACATTCCTTCTCTGTATATTTTACATATGGGTGGGAGCTGCCATATTGTTTCCCTTAGACAGTACAGTATGAGGGTATATCTTATTGTATGTACAGAACATTCCTTCTCTGTATATTTATATTAAACATTGGTGGGAGCTGCCATATGTTTCCCTTAGACAGTACGGTATGAGGGTATAGCTTATTGTATGTACAGAACATTCCTTCTCTGTATTTATTTTATACATATGGGTAGAGCTGCCATATTGTTTCCCTTGACAGTACAGTATGAGGTATATCGTTATTGTATGTACAGACAATTCCTTCTCTGTATATTTATATTTATACATATGGGTGGGAGGCTCCATATTGTTTCCCTTAGACAGTACAGTATGAAGGTATAGCTTATTGTATGTACAACATTCCTTCTCTGTATTTTATACAATGGGTGGGAGCTGCCATATTGTTTCCCTTAGACAGTACAGTATGAGGTGATACTTATTGTATGTACAGAACATTCCTTCTCTGTATATTTATATTTATCATATGGGTGGGAGCTGCCATATTGTTTCCCTTAGACAGTACAGTATGAGTATAGCTTATTGTATGTACAGAACATTCCTTCTCTGTATATTTAATACCTTGGGTGGGAGCTGCCATATTGTTTCCCTTAGACAGTACAGTATGAGGGTATAGCTATTTTGTGTACAGAACTTTCCTTCTCTGTATATTTATCCATATGGTGGGAGCTGCCATATTGTTTTCCTTAACGTACAGTATGAGGGTATAGCTTATTGTATGTACAGAACATTCCTCTCTGTATATTTATACATATGGGTGGGAGCTGCCATATGTTTTCCCTTAGAAGTACAGTATGAGGGTATAGCTTATGTATGTACAGAACATTCATCTCTGTATATTTATACATATGGGTGGGAGCTGCCATAGTGTTTCCCTTAGACAGTACAGTATGAGGGTTAGCTTATTGTATGTACAGAACATTCCTTCTCTGTATATTTATACATATGGGTGGGAGCTGCCATATTGTTCCTTAGACAGTACAGTATGAGGGTATAGCTTATTGTATGTACAGAACATTCCTTCTCTGTATATTTATACATATGGGTGGGAGCTGCCATATTGTTTCCCTTAGACAGTACAGTATGAGGGTATAGCTTATTGTTGTACAGAACATTCCTTCTCGTATATTTAATTTATATATGGTGGGAGCTGCCATATTGTTTCCCTTAGACAGTACAGTATGAGGGTATAGCTTATTGTGTGTACAGAACATTCCTTCTCTGTATATTTATATTTATACATATGGGTGGAGCTGCCATATTGTTTCCTCGACGTACAGTATGAGGTATAGCTTATTGTATGTACGAACATTCCTCTCTGTATATTTATATACATATGGGTGGAGCTGCCATATTGTTTCCTTAGACAGTACAGTATGAGGGTATAGCTTATTGTATTCACGAACATTCCTTCTCTGTATATTTATACATATGGGTGGGAGCTGCCATATTGTTTCCCTTACCAGTACAGTATGAGGGTATAGCTTATTTGTTATACAGACCATTCCTTCTCTGTATATTTATATATACATATGGGTGGGAGCTGCCATATTGTTTCCCTTAGACAGTACAGTATGAGGGTATGCTATTGGTGTTACAGAACTTCCTTCTCTGTATATTATATTTATACATTGGGTGGGAGCTGCATTTGTTTCCCTTAGACAGTACAGTATGAGGGTATAGCTTATTGTATGTTACAGAGCATTCCTCTCTGTATTTTATACATATGGGTGGGAGCTGCCATATTGTTTCTCTCGTTAGACAGTGTACAGTATGAGGGTATGAGGCTTTTGTTATATAACACATTCCTTCTCTGTATATTTATCTTTATATATGGTGTGGGATCTGCCATATTGTTCCCTTAGACAGTACAGTATGAGGGTATAGCTTATTGTATGTACAGAGCATCCTTCTCTGTATATTTATATTTATACATATGGGTGGAGCTGCCATATTGTTTCCCTTAGACAGTACAGTATGAGGGTATAGCTTATTGTGTGTACAGAACATTCCTTCTCTGTATTTTAATTTTACATATGGGTGGGAGCTGCCATATTGTTTCCCTTAGACGTACAGTAGAGGGTATAGCTTATTGTATGTTACAGAGCATTCCTCTCTGTATATTTATACATATGGGTGGGAGCTGCCATATGTGTTCCCTTAGACAGTACAGTATGAGGGTATAGCTTATTGTATGATACAGAACATTCCTCTCTGTATATTTATATTTATACATATGGGTGGGAGCTGCCATATTGTTTCCCTTACAGTACAGTATGAGGGTATAGCTTATTTGGTATGTACAGAGCATTCCTTCTCTATATATTTATACATATGGGTGGGAGCTGCCATATTGTTTCCTTAGACAGTACAGTATGGGGTATGCTTATTGTGTGTACAGAACATTCCTTCTCTGTATAATTATACATATGGGTGGGAGCTGCCATATTGTTTCCCTTAGACAGTACAGTATGAGGGTATAGCTTATTGTATGTACAGAACATTCCTTCTCTGTATATTATATATATATGGGTGGGGCTGCCATATTGTTTCCTTGACTACGTATGAGGGTATAGCTTATTGTAGTGTACAGAACATTCCTTCTCTGTATATTATATTATACATATGGGTGGAGCTGCCATATTGTTTCCCTTAGACAGTACAGTATGAGGGTATAGCTTATTTTGTACAGAGCATTCCTTCTCTGTATATTTATTTATACATATGGGGTGGGAGCTGCCATATTGTTTCCTTAGACAGTACAGTATGAGGGTATAGCTTATTGTGTGTACAGACATTCCATCTCTGTATATTTATACATATGGGTGGGAGCTGCCATATTGTTTCCCTTAGACAGTACGTATGAGGGTAAGCTTATTGTGTGTACAGAGACATTCCATCTCTGTAATATTTATACATTGGGTGGAGCTGCCATATTGTTTCCCTTAGACAGTACAGTATGAGGGTATAGCTTATTGTATGTACGACATTCCTTCTCTGTATATTTATACATTGGTGGGAGCTGCCATATTGTTTCCCTTAGACAGTACAGTATGAGGGTATAGCTTATTGTGTGTACGAACATTCCTTCTCTGTATATTTATACATATGGGTGGGAGCTGCCATATTGTTTCCCTTAACAGTACAGTATGAGGGTATAGCTTATTGTATGTACAGAGCATTCCTTCTCTATATATTTATCACTATGGGTGGGAGCTGCCATATTGTTTCCCTTAGACAGTACAGTATAGGGTATAGCTTATTGTGATGTACAGAACATTCTCTCTCTGTATATTTATACTATGGGTGGGAGCTGCCATATTGTTTTCCCTTAGACTTACGTATGAGGGTATAGCTTATTGTATGTACAGAGCATTCCTTCTCTATATATTTATACATATGGGTGGGAGCTGCCATATTGTTTCCCTTAGACAGTACAGTATGAGGGTATAGCTTATTGTATGTACAGAGCATTCCTTCTCTGTATATTTATACATATGGGTGGGAGCTGCCATATTGATTCCCTTAGACAGTACGGTATGAGGGTATAGCTTATTGTGTACAGAACATTCCTTCTCTGTATATTTATACATATGGGTGGGAGCTGCCATATTGTTTCCCTTAGACAGTATGGGGGTAAATTGTATTTTCAGGACATTAATTCTCTGTAGATTTGTATACATATATGCTGGAGGTGCCATATTGCTTGACATACTGTAAAGTATACAGATAGTGGATATAGTGTATATGTGTGTACATGCGCTGACTCTTTTTTACACTCCGTGTCCAGGTGGAAGCATTAGATGGTCACCGTATTGGCAGGTCCCCACCAGAGGTGTTGCAGAGTCACCATACGTCTCTCCGTATCAGAGGGGCCACGCTTCGTAGGTACGGGAGGAAAGCGCACAGTCCCGTTGGTGCGGAGGTGCAGGAAGAGATCTCAGGTTGTTCTGATGGACCCGTGTGGCTGGAGCCCAGACGGTTACCCACCTCCATGGGGTTGGCTGAGGCGGAGGAGGACAGAGTCAAGGTGAGAACCCTCAGTGGTTTGTGGAAGGTCCAATCAGCCTCAGGTTACTAGATGGTCCCACTTTACCCACCTGCATTATTCCCCATGTTAGTAAATGACCCCCTGGTAACCATCTACTTCTTCCCCGAGCAGCTCCCTCCCCCCAAACCTGCAGTCCCAGGCTCCTTTTGGAAGCGATGCCAGGGGCTATTAGCCAGCACATTCGGTAGCTTAAAGAGAAAGAAACGTGTTTCGCTGCCTTGCGTGGACGAGGTAACCCCCTACCTGGGTGCATGTAGGAATGCATGGCTTGCTGTGATTGGTTGGTAAAACTGATTGTCCCATGGTAGACCCAGTCTCCAATCAGTAACAAGTGGTGTTAAATGTGATTTATTAACAACAATGGCTTTGATGGGTTAGACAAGACACAGATGTAAATGGCCGAATCCAACACGACTATATAGGATTTATCTGGGCCCAACTAGAGCGTTGATTGGAGAGTATCCACTACTGGCAAACTAGGAAACACCCACACAGTCAACCAGGCCCAGAGAAGATGAGATGGACCACGGCCAAGAACTGGAGGAACCATTAGACCCACTGAGCTCCTCAGAGAAAATCCTTCTTCTTCATAGTTTCCTAAACCACCTCCAAAACCTGATTGGTCCAAACTTATTCCCAAACCTGATTGGTTCTTGGGTTTTGGACCATTCTAGTTTTGGAGCCTCATTTTCTTCTCTGGGCTTATGGACTATCCCAGCAAGTCCTGCTGCCAGGGAACTCTAGGAGTTGTAGCATTAAAACCAGATATTCCAATATCCTAAAGGTTATATTCATCTTTCTGCCCTTGGTAGATGCCCTCTCAAACCTTTCCTACGCCCAATGCTTTCTGCCCCACTTAGGCTACTGATATGAACCCCAGTGATGTTCAATGGATATTTCTTTATAGTCGGTCTGACATCTGGGTTGTGAAGGCTTTATACTATTTGACCCCTGTTTGGTGTTTTGGACTCAGTGACCCTGTCTGAGCACATTTCCTGTTTGTAACCCGACCTCCTACTAGTCACCCAATGGGTAGAACCTAATTACCGGAGTTAAATATGTGGCCATATAGAGCACCTCTGAGCTGGGCCATCTGATGAGGGTTATATGTAGGCATCGAGATAGCAGGTCCATCAACCCCATAACGCTAAAGGTGTTTACAAATCTTTATTATTTCTGGGTTACAGAGTGTGTGCGAACCCTATGTTCAGAGCTTGTCTGGGTGTTGCATGCAGTCCTAGCCTCTTAGGTATTGCACCCATTATTGTCTGTCTCCTTTGCTAGGTCAGCACTTATTTGCACATGAAGGATGAAGAGGAATCATGTCTAATGGCAATTCGAAGCTTGACCGTCCCAAGGCCTTCTAAAAAAATGCGAGCCTGTAATCAGTATCCTGTGCCACACAAGCCAAGAACTGGTGGTCTTCACTCCTTACCCAAGACCAAAGCACAATATCTCTTCAACAGCTTGAAGAAAAAGACCAAAGTGGAAATGTTCACAGATCAGGGTTTGTGTCGAGATCAAGGTAAAACCTTGTCTGAGGATGTTAAGAAATACCAAAGCCACACTTGGCCACCAAGACGGCAAAGCAATTCTATACGATGGACTCACAGTTTGGATTTTATAAATGCTCCACTTCTTGTTGTTAAAGACCAAGACACTGGAAGTTCAGCAGGTACATCAGCCTTGAAGAAACCCAAAACCGTTAGAAAAAGGCTTGAGTTTGAGGGACCTTCTGGTTTTGAGAAGGTCAACTTTGGATCTTCCTTAAGCCTAGAAATAGCCAAGAACACCTCTCTGCTTGTTAACGTCCAACAACCAATCACAGCAGCTAAGAAGGAAACTGACAAGGTTGAGGATAGTGCACATTCTACAGAATCCCCCAAATTACAAGATACCAGGCAGTTCCGCATACACGGAACTAGCCTAGAAGAGTCCAAACATCTCCAAATTGCTAAACAAGAAGTACATTGTGAGAACATGAAATCTTGGATTGGGGAACTGTATAGCTGTCCTGGTTACTGCAGGAAAAATCTCCATGGATATGGCAAAAGCACTGAGATTGTGTCAAAGGCAGAAGAAGAGAAGGGTGAGGACCTTCTCAGCTTTGAGATAGACAGACTTTCCCCCATTGGCTCCCTTCATGAGCAGCTGGGGCCTGAGTGGGACAGAGTGAAAGGCATAATAGATGCATCACAGTGCAACAAAGACTTAAGAGATAATTTGGCTCCAGTGGAAAGTAAAGGATTTAACTGTCCTTGGACCAGTAACATTAATAACAATATGACCTCAAGTCCTAAAACTACTGAGAACAATGCTGATCAGGTCCATGTCTCTTTCAATGAGATTGATAAACCCACAGCCCTCCGTGAGCCTTCAGTAGGGCTGATCAATAGTCATACAGAGATGTCTAGATACACCCAGGAACTTTCCATGTGCACCGACTATAATAAACAGAAGGTGACCCATACTGGGTCCACCTCGTGTCCTACAATGGACGTTTTACATCCAGATCAGGAGCTTTTGGAACAAGATGATGAGGAGTTGGAGGGCATCTGGAAAAATGCCAAAAGCAGGAGAGAAGGAACCACAGACACTGCTCAGAGGACATCTGACAAGAATGTGGATCCAAGCAGCGTGGTAAAGACCACACAAATAAAGACATCATTCAACAAGACACAAAGTGGTCAGGTAGTGACAAAGATGGAAAATAATATCCTAGTGGCAACATTTACTCTTCCCAGCAATGCCATGGGAACAGATTCGATAAACGGGAGCAGGACATCTAAACCAGAGAGTCTTCTCTTCCAAACCAAATCAGGGTCTCAATCTTCTGAGGAACAGAAAGAGGGTCCCAGTCCTGTAGATTTCATACGGGAACAAGGAGATAAGAAGGTGAGAAAGTTCTTGTTTTATACTTGTGAAGGTTCTCCAGGTCACGGTATATCTGTAATATTCATCCATCCATGTCACGGTATATCTGTAATATTCATCCATCCAGGTCACGGTATATCTGTAATATTCATTCTTTATACAACCTCCAATACTATGTTACTATGTAACTGTTATACAGACATTATGGGTAGGGTATAAATGTTGGACTAGATAGACGTATGTCTTTATACAACCCCCAATACTATGTTACTATGTAGCTGTTAGGCAGATATAGGTAAGATATATAGATTGGACCAGATGTACTTATGTCTCTTTATACAACCTCCAATACTATGTTACTATGTAACTGTTATACAGATACTATGTTACTATGTAACTGTTATACAGACATTATGGGTAGGTTACAAAGGTTGGACTAGATGGACGTATGTCTTTATACAACCTCCAATACTATGTTACTATGTAACTGTTACACAGACATTATGGGTAGGGTATAAAGGTTGGACTAGATGGACGTATGATAATATTAGTAATAATAATGATAATAATAATAATAATAATAATAATAATAATAATTACAATATAATAATAATAATAATAATAAAAATATAATGATAATAATGATAATAATGATAATAATAATGATAATAATAATATAATAGTATAATGATAATAATATAATAGTATAATGATAATAATAATAATAATGATGATAATAATAATAATAATGATAATAATAATAATGATAATAATAATAATGATGATAATAATAATAATGATGATGATAATAATAATGATGATAATAATAATAATGATGATAATAATAATAATGATAATAATATAATGATAATATAATAATATAATAGTATAATGATAATAATAATATAATAGTATAATGATAATAATAATATAATAGTATAATGATAATATAATAATATAATAGTATAATGATAATAATAATAATAATAATATTAGTAATAATAATGATAATAATAATAATAATAATAATAATGATAATAATAATAATGATAATAATAATAATGATAATAATAATAATGATAATAATGATAATGATAATAATAATGATTATATAATAATAGTATAATGATAATAATAATAGTATAATGATAATAATAATATAATAATATAATAGTATAATGATAATAATAATATAATGATAATAATAATAATGATAATAATGATAATACAATAATAATTGAATAGTGAGAGGTGCTGTGATCTCTGTAGAATCCATCACTCTGCTCTAGCCCCTCCCACTTCCATGAAAAGGAAACCTTACTTCTTATTGGTCACTTCCTGAGGGGAGGAGCTAAATTGGCTTTACTAACTGGCGATTTCCGGGTCCCAGCGATTGAGACCGGAAGTAAAAACAACCGGAACCAACCGACTCACCGACCCGGGGACTTACCGGTCCCCATGTCCCAAGTGAGTATCACACCGATAACCCCCTGTTATCCCCCCCGGGTCCCTCCCATTAACCCCCTGTTATCCCTCCCATTAACCCCCTGTTATCCCTCCCGGGTCCCTCCCATGGGATCTTCCCACTACAGGCAGTTAATTAGCATTTGAACATTCCTGTTGGCACCTGATTAGCATGTTATGGTAGAAGATGATGTCGATGAGCGTGATTGGTCATTTAGTTTTATAACCACACCAATATACATTTTGAATGACAACACCATTTAATCTAAGGCTAGATTAAGATTATCTCCATGTTATAGCAGTAATAAAAGGAGCACTGTACTCGTGCAGTAATTGACAGCTTTCTGGCTCCTCCCTCAGTTTGCCCTCCCCTTTAATATATGCTTGTCATTATTATAGATGGGTGGAGAGTCCAGGGCTTTGAATGTGGGAGGAGCCAAAAAGTAGTTAAAGACCTGACTGACCTATGCCCAGCATTAGAATTATGTAGGTTTGGTTTCTTCCCCTGCTATCCAGACTACAACAACAACTTTAAATAAGACACTACATCCCTTTCATTCATGTGTTATAGATAATCTGACTGACAGTCATACAAAAGAACATAATGACATATTTTTCTATCCATATATCCACTACCGAAATGCACAGAAAAAAACATTTTATTTCCCCCAGACTTAATGATGTATAATTTGTAATTCCTAACTAAAGATATATAAAATCAATACAAAATGTCACTACAGAAAGCCCTCAAATTACCCTATTTCCTTCAGCAGGAGAAGATACAGGATAAGTAGCTGATTGGAGAAGTTCACTCTCCGGAAGAATAAAGCTGAGCGTGTCTGAACTCACTGAGCTCACGGAGGGGATTTTATGTACGGAGAGAGATTTTAATTTGAAATACAAATTATACATAATTAACAGATTAATCAACAAGATTAAGCCTATACTGTTATATGTGTTTTTGGGTGGTGTTCACCATAAACCCTCCATCTCTTTTTATTAATATAGGTGAGCTACCATACTGCTTCCTCAGATATATGAATCAAATGCCATGTTTTAAAAAAAAAAACAGGCTTAGTGCTTCCTGGGCTACATATGGTTCTGTGTGCAAGTGTGTGTGTGTGTTCTACTGTGTGTCAGATGATGCTCCTGGATTTGGGACCACGGGAGTTGAATAATTTGATTGTCTGTACTCACCTTGAGGACAGACCAGCATCACTCACCGGGGCAAAGGTTGTTGCAGTGTTTAAATGGGCCTTCCATCATGTGTGAATTCCATTTCTACAGTCCACTAACCTGGGGTCGCACTGATTTCTGTTTCCATTATAAAACCTCCTTGGCCTCCACAAAAAGAGAAATATTAAAACCTTCAAAGGGAAATGGAGAACGATTTCAGTGAGGAGCAGGTCTCTTGGCTAATCAACAATATAGATATAATATTATCATTAGTAACAATAATAATATTAATAATAATCATAATAGAGATTAGAAGAAAGTTGCATATTAGGCTGGTACATACGGTAAGATATTTTCGTCCGACTGACCGCTAGTGGCATGTATCGGTCGACCGGGCGGGAAAAAAACTGACCGGGATCCTACGTTGCTTGAAAGTCTCTTGTGAGACTGCGACCCGGTAAGGGGCAACTTTTTTTATTTACAGCATCAGGTCCGTACGCCAAAGTGGTAATGGCATTAAGATTAGTGCAAAATTGTTGCACTAATCTTAACTTAATCTTAATCTTTGCTATTTCCAAACATTCTCTCCAACGCAAAAGTTGTTAAAAACCCACACTAACCCGAAATTACATCTGGTTACATGGGTTTTGGATGACTTTCAGGCAAAAACTGCCTTTAAAGCATCAGCACCTAAGTCCCATCTTCGGGTTAGGAAAGGTTTCCTTACCTTGAGCACGGTGAAACTGTCTAACAACTTATGTGGAAATGGTAAATTCATTGAGTAGTTTTAAAAGTGACTGCATACCGTATACCGAGGTTTTCAGGCTTTAAAAAAAGCCTGAAAATCTTACCTCGGTTTATACTCGAGTCAATGTTTCCCTTACCTTGCTTGTGAAGGTTCTCATTCATCCAGGTCATGGTATATCTGTTGTATTCAATTAGATCAACTGGACTTGAAATGTAGTTCTTGAAGACGTTTCGCTAGTCATCCGCCTGGCTTTCTCAATTCAGAATGACTTGTCAAGAATCTGTGGCAATTATGTACGCTGGAAAATCCCAATTAGCATATCACAGCATACCCTAACACTGGCTGTGATATGCTAAGTGAAGGCCGCCGGTAGTGACATCATCCGATGCACAGAGCTGTGAGCGAGGATGCGGATCGCGCGGCGACCCGGACAAGTAAGAGAACACTTTACTTTTTTACACAGGGACACACTTAAGTGGCAAATCACTACAAATAGGAGTAAAACCTTCTTTATTGTCATACTGTATGCCACATATAGGAGTTTACCACTATTTGCAAGTATTTGCCACTTAAGATGTTTAAAACTACAGCTCCCAGCAATAAAGCATGCTGGGAGTTGTGTTCCAACATCTTTGTGGCAAAATACTACCCCCCGGTTTATACTCGAGTCAGTGTGGTTTTCCTCCTTTTTTACCTAAACCTAGGTACCTCGGTTTATACTCGGACGGTTTATAATCGAGTGTATACGTAGTTTCTAAAACTAAAAAATATTGAAAATGACTGGTTTTAATTGATATCGGCCAGGGCCATATTTATAAAGGTTGCGTTTCACTTAATGGTTAAAACAATATCTTTCAAACCGCGATCACGTTCGTACAATAGCACACAGTCATACAATTACGAAGGTGCCCATCATGTGGCCTCGCACCGCCACTCTAGGAAAAGGAAGAAAAGGCTTCACATCCAGGTTCATTGAAAAAACTTTATTAATCAGCATACAACACAGCCACTTACAGACGTCATCTAACGCATTTCGGGGACCACCCCTTTAGTCATAGTGTATGACCGTAATGTATGGCCTCGGGCATATTTTATGCTTGACTTCAGTATCGAAAGTTTCCAATACTGTGGGTTGTTAAATAAGGATCTGGATCCAAATAACATTTGAAGTCTGGAAGTTTTTTCCCCTTTAAGTGGGTTTATTTTGGCCTTCCTCACAATCCTTGCCATCTGCCATAATTCTTTTTTAAAAATCCACAGATTTCTACTTACACAGCCTTCTCTCCCACGCGCGATCCATGGGCCTCCGCTGCTTTCAAGCAGGGGATGATGTCTAACTGTACATCTTCATGAACTAAACTTCAAGTCCAGTTGATCTAACTGTACATCTTCATGAACTAAACTTCAAGTCGTTGATCTAACTGTCATCTTCATGACTAAACTTCAATCCGTTTGATCTAACTGTACATCTTCATGAACTAAACTTCAAGTCCAGTTGATCTACTGTACATCTTCATGAACTAAACTTCAGTCCAGTTGAGATCTAACTGTACATCTTCATGAACTAAACTTCAAGTCCATTGATCTACTGTACATCTTCATGAACTAAACTTCAAGTCCAGTTGATCTTACTGTACATCTTCATGAACTAAACTTCGAGTCCATTTAATCTAACTGTACATCTTCACTAAACTTCAAGTCCAGTTGATCTAACTGTACATCTTCATGAACTAAACTTCGAGTCCAGTTGATCTCATGTACTCTCATGAACTAACTTCAAGTCCAGTTGATCTACTGTACATCTTCATGAACTAAACTTCGAGTCCAGTTGATCTAACTGTAATCTTCATGAACTAAACTTCGAGTCCAGTTGATCTAACTGTACATCTTCATGAACTAAACTTCAATCCGTTGATCTACTGTACATCTCATGAACTAACACTTCGAGTCCGTTGATCTAACTGTACATCTTCATGAACTAAACTTCAGAGTCCAGTTGATCTAACTGTACATCTTCATGAACAAAACTTCGAGTCCAGTTGATCTAACTGTACATCTTCAGAACTAAACTTCGGTCCATGATCTAACTGATTCTTCATGACTAAACTTCGAGTCCAGTTGATCTAACTGTACTCTCATGAACTAAACTTCAAGTCCAGTTGATCTAACTGTACATCTTCATGAACTAACTTCAAGTCCAGTTGATCTAACTGTACATCTTCATGACCTAAACTTCAAGTCCAGTTGATCTAACTGTACATCTTCATGAACTAAACTCAAGTCCATTTATCTACTGTACATCTCATAACTAAACTCATCAGTTGATCTAACTGTACATCTTCATGAACTAAACTTCAAGTCCCAGTTGATCTAACTACTTCATGAACTAACTCGATCGTTGATTAACTGTATACTTCATGAACTAAACTTCGAGTCCATTTGATCTAACTGTATATCTTCATGAACTAAACTTCAAGTCCATTTGATCTAACTGTACATCTTCAGAACTAAACTTCAAGTCCAGTTGATCTAACTGTACATCTTCATGAACTAAACTTCAAGTCCTTGATCTAATGTACATCTTCATGAACTAAACTCAAGTCCAGTTGATCTAACTGTACATCTTCATGAACTAACTACTTGAGTCCAGTGATCTAACTGTACATCTTCATGAACTAAACTTCGAGTCCAGTTGACTAACTGTACATCTTCATGAACTAAACTTCAAGTCCAGTGATCTAACTGTACATCTTCATGAACTAAACTTCAATTCCAGTTGATCTTACTGTACATCTTCATAACTAAACTTCGAGTCCAGGTTGATCTAACTGTACATCTTCATGAACTAACTTCGATTCCATTTGATCTAACTGTACATCTTCATGAACTAACCTTCAAAATCCAGTTGATCTAACTGTACATCTTCATGAACTAAACTTCAAGCCCAGTTAGATCTATCTGTACATCTTCATGAACTAAACTATGAGTCCAGTTGATCTAACTGTAACATCTTCATGAACTAAACTTGAGTCCAGTTGATCTAACTGTAATCTCCATGAACTAAACTGAGTCCAGTTGATCAACTGTACATCTTCATGAACTAAACTCAAGTCCAGTTGATCTAACTGTAACCTTCATGAACTAAACTTCAAGTCCAGTTGATCTAACTGTACATCTTCATGACCTAAACTTCGAGTCCAGTTGATCTAACTGTACATCTTCATGAACTAAACTTCAGTCCAGTTGATCTAACTGTCATCTTCATGAACTAACTTCAGTCCATTTGATCTAACTGTACATCTTCATGAACTAAACTTCGAGTCCAGTTGATCTAACTGTACATCTTCATGAACTAAACTTCGAGTCCAGTTGATCTAACTGTACATCTCTAACTAAACTAACTTCGAGTCCAGAGAGCTAACTGTACTCTTCATGAACTAAACTCGAGTCCATAATCTAACTGTACATCTTCATGAACTAAACTCCGAGTCCAGTTGATCTAACTGTACATCTTCATGAACTAAACTTCGAGTCCAGTTGATCTAACTGTACATCTTCATGAACTAAACTTTGAGTCCAGTTGATCTAACTGTATCTCTTCATGAACTAAACTATGAGTCCAGTTGATCTAACTGTATATCTTCATGAACTAAACTTCAAGTCCAGTTGATCTAACTGTACATCTTCATGAACTAAACTTCAAGTCCAGTTGATCTAACTGTACATCTTCATGAACTAAACATCGAGTCCAGTAGATCTAACTGTACATCTTCATAAACTAAACTCCGAGTCCAGTTGATCTAACTGCAATATGTCATGAACTAAACATCGAGTCCAGTAGATCTAACTGTACACTTCATGAACTAACTCCTAGTCCAGTTGATCTAACTGTACATCTCATGAACTAAACTTAGTCCAGTTGATCTAACTGTAATCTTCAGAACAAACTGAGTCCAGTTGATCTAACTGTAATCTTCATGAACTAAACTTCAAGTCCAGTTGATCTAACTGTACATCTTCATGAACTAAACTTCAAGTCCAGTTGATCTAACTGTACATCTTCATGAACTAAACTATGAGTCCAGTTGATCTACTGTACATCTTCATGAATTAAACTATGAGTCCAGTTGATCTAACTGTACATCTTCATGAACTAAACTTTGAGTCCAGTTGATCTAACTGTAATCTTCATGAACTAAACTTCAGTCCAGTTATCTAACTGTACATCTTCATGAACTAAACTTCAAGTCCAGTTGATCTAACTGTACATCTTCATGAACTAAACTATGATTCCATTTGATCTAACTGTACATCTTCATGAACTAAACTATGAGTCCAGTTGATCTAACTGTACTCTTCATGAACTAAACTTTAGTCCAGTTGATCTAACTGTACATCTTCATGAACTAAACTTTGAGTCCAGTTGATCTACTGTACATCTTCATAACTAGCTCCGAGTCCAGTTGATCTAACGTCCATCTTCATGACCTAAACACGATCCAGTTAGATCTAACTGTACATCTTCATGAACTAAACTCCGAGTCCAGTTATCTAACTGTACATCTTCATGAACTAAACTGAGTCCAGTTGATCTAACTGTATATCTTCATGAACTAAACTTGAGTCCAGTTGATCTAACTGTATCTCTCATGAACTAAACTTCAAGTCCAGTTGATCTAACTGTACATCTTCATGAACTAAACTTCAAGTCCAGTTAATCTAACTGTACATCTTCATGAACTAACTTCAAGTCCAGTTGATCTAACTGTACATCTTCATGAACTAAACTATGAGTCCAGTTGATCTAACTTACATCTTCATGAACTAAACTATGGTGCCAGTTGATCTAACTGTACATCTTCATGAACTAAACTTGAGTCCAGTTGATCTAACTGTACATCTTCATGAACTAAACTTTGAGTCCAAGTTGATCTAACTGTACATCTTCATGAACTAAACTTGAGTCCAGTTGATCTAACGTACATCTTCATGAAACTAACTCGTCCATTGATCTACGTACATCTTCATGAACTAAACATGAGTCCAGTTGATCTAACTGTACATATTCATGAACTAATCGATGATCAGTGATTAACTGTACATCTTAGACAAACTTGAGTCCAGTTGATCTAACGTACATCTTCATGAACTAAACTAGTCCAGTTGATCTAACTGTACATCTTCATGAACTAAACTATGAGTCCAGTTGATCTAACTGTACATCTTCATGAACTAAACTTCGAGTCCAGATGATCTAACTGTACATCTTCATGAACTAAACTTCGAGTCCAGTTGATCTAATACTGTACATCTTCATGAACTAAACTTCGAGTACAGTGATCTAACTGTACATCTTCATGAACTAAACTTCGAGTCCAGTTGATCTAACTGTACATCTCATGAACTAACTTCGAGTCCAGATGATCTAAACTGTACTCTTCATGAACAAACTCGAGTCCAGTATCTAACTGTACATCTTCATGAACTAAACTTCGAGTCCAGTTGATCTAACTGTACATCTTCATGAACTAAACTTCGAGTCCAGTTGATCTAACTGTACATCTTCATGAACTAAACTTCGAGTCCAGTTGATCTAACTGTACATCTTCATGAACTAAACTTCGAGTCCAGTTGATCTAACTGTACATCTTCATGAACTAAACATCGAGTCCAGTAGATCTAACTGTACATCTTCATGAACTAACTCCGAGTCCAGTTGATCTAACTGTACATCTTATGAACTAAACTTCGAGTCCGTTGATCTAACTGTACATCTCATGAACTAAACTTGAGTCCAGTTGTATCTAACGTACATCTTCATGAACTAAACATTGAGTCCAGATGATCTAACTAATGTACTATCTTCATGAACTAAACTTCAAGTCCAGTTGATCTAACTGTACATCTTCATGAACTAACTTCAAGTCCAGTTGATCTAACTGTACATCTTCATGAACTAAACTTCGAGTCCAGTTGATCTAACTGTACATCTTCATGACTAAACTTCGAGTCCTTGATCTAACGTACATCTTCATAACTAAACTTCGAGTCCAGTTATCTAACTACATCTTCATGAACTAAACTTCAGTCCAGTTGATCTAACTGTACATCTTCATGAACTAAACTTCGAGTCCAGTTGATCTAACTGTACATCTTCATGAACTAAACTTGAGTCCAGTTGATCAACAGTACATCTCATGACTAAACTGAGTCCAGTGATCTAACTGTATCTCATGAACTAAACTTCAATCCAGTTGATCTAACTGTACATCTTCATGAACTAAACTTCAAGTCCATATGATCTACTGTACATCTTCATGAACTAAACTTCGAGTCCAGTTGATCTAACTGTACATCTCATGAACTAAACTTCGAGTCCAGTTGATCAACTGTACATCTCATGAATAAACATGAGTCCAGTTGATCTAACTGTACATCTTCATGAACTAAACTTCGAGTCCAGTTGTATCTAACTGTACATCTTCATGAACTAAACTCATTCCAGTTGATTTAACTGTATATCTTCATGAACTAAACTTCGAGTCCAGTTGATCTAACTGTACATCTTCATGAACTAACTTGATCCAGTTGATCTACTGTACATCTTCATGAACTAAACTTCGAGTCCAGTTGATATAACTGTACATCTTCATGAACTAAACTTCATCCAGTTGACTAACTGTACTATCTTCATGAACTAAACTTCGAGTCCAGTTGATCTAACTGTACATCTTCATGAACTAAACTTCGAGTCCAGTTGATCTAACTGTACATCTTCATGAACTAAACTTCAATCCTTGTCTAACTGTACATCTTCTGAACTAAACTTCAGTCCATGATCTACTGTACATCTTCATGAACTAAACTTCAGTCCAGTTGATCTAACTGTACATCTTCTGAACTAAACTTCGAGTCCAGTTGATCTAACTGTACATCTTCATGAACTAAACTTGCAAGTCCAGTTGATCTAACTGTACATCTTCATGACTAACTTCAATTCCAGTTGATCTAACTGTACATCTTCATGAACTAAACTTCAAGTCCAGTTGATCTTACTGTACATCTCATGAACTAAACTTCAAGTCCAGTTGATCTAACTGTACATCTTCATGAACTAAACTTCGAGTCCAGTGATCTAACTGTACATCTTCATGAACTAAACTTCAATCAGTGATCTAACTGACACTCTCATGAACTAAACTTCGAGTCCAGTTGATCTAACGTACATCTTCATGAACTAAACTTGAGTCCAGTTTGACTAACTGTAATCTTCATGAACTAAACTTCGAGTCCAGTTGATCTAACTGTACATCTTCATGAACTAAACTTCGAGTCCAGTATCTTAACTGTACATCTTCATGAACTAAACTTCGAGTCCAGTTGATCTACTGTACATCTTCATGAACTAACTTTGAGTCCAGTTGATCTAACTGTACATCTCATGAACTAAACTCCGAGTCCAGTGATCTAACTGTACATCTTCATGAAATAAACTTGAGTCCAGTGATCTAACTGTACATCTTCGACAACTTCAAGTCAGTTGATCTAACTGTACATCTCATGAACTAAACTTGAGTCCTTGATCTAACTGTACATCTTCATGAAATAAACTTTGAGTCGAGTTAATCTAATTGTTCAGATCATCACTTTCATCTAGAAGGAAAGTATGTAAACTACCTACTGTACTACCAGAACAGATCAGCACTTCATCTAGAAGGAAAGTATTAAACTACCTACTGTACACCAACAGATCGCACTTCATCTAGAGGTAAGTATCCAACTACCTACTGTACTACCAAACGATCAGCACTTTCATCTAGGAGGTAAGTATCCAACTACCTACTGTATTACCAAACAGATCAGCACTTTCATCTAGGAGGTAAGTTCCAAACTACCTACTGTACTACCAAACACACAGCACTTTCATCTAGGAGGTAAGTTCCAAACTACCTACTGTACTACCAAGACACTCAGCACTTTCATCTAGGAGGAAGTATCAAACTACCATGTACTACCAGAACATCAGCCCTTCATCATCTAGGAGGTAATTCCAACTACCTACGTACTACAGAACAGATCAGCACTTTCATCTAGGAGGTAAGTATCCAAACTACCTACTGTACTACCAGAACAGATCAGCACTTTCATCTAGGAGGTAAGTATCCAACCTACCTACTGTACTACCAGAACAGATCAGCACTTTCATCTAGGGGTAAATCCAAACTACCTACTGTATAACCGAACAGATCCACTTTCATCTAGAAGGTAAATATCCAAACTACCTACTGTACTACCAGAACAGATCACACTTTCATCTAGGGAGGAAGTATCCAAACTACCTACTGTTTACCACAGAACAGATCAGCACTTTCATCTAGGAGGTAAGTATCCAAACTACCTACTGTACTACCAGAACACATCAGCACTTTCATCTAGGAGGTAAGTATCCAAACTACCTACTGTACTACCAGAACACATCAGCACTTCATCTAGGAGTAAGTATCCAAACTACTACTGTACTACCAGAACAGATCAGCACTTCATCTAGGGAGGTAAGTATCCAACCTACCTACTGTACTACCGAACAGATCAGCACTTTCATCTAGGAGGTAAGTATCAAAACTACTACTGTACTACCAGAACAGATCAGCACTTTCATCTAGGAGGTAAGTATCCAACCTACCTACTGTACTACCAGAACAGATCAGCACTTTCATCTAGGAGGTAAATATCCAAACTACCTACTGTATTACCAGAACAGATCTGCACTTTCATCTAGAAGGTAAATATCCAAACTACCTACTGTACTACCAGAACAGATCAGCACTTTCATCTAGGAGGTAAGTATCCAAACTACCTACTGTATTACCAGAACAGATCTGCACTTTCATCTAGAAGGTAAATATCCAAACTACCTACTATACTACCAGAACAGATCAGCACTTTCATCTTGGAGGTAAATATCCAAACTACCTACTGTATTACCAGAACAGATCAGCACTTTCATCTAGAAGGTAAATATCCAAACCACCTACTTACTACCAGAACAGATCGCACTTCATCTAGGAGTAATATCCAAACTACCTACTGTACTACCAGAACAGATCAGCACTTCATAGGAGGTAGTATCCAAACTACCTACTGTACTACAGAACGATCAGCACTTTCACTCATAGGAGGTAAGTATCCAAACACCTACTGTACTACCAGAACAGATCAGCACTTTCATCTAGGAGGTAATTATCCAAACTACTACTGTACTACCAGAACAGATCAGCACTTTCATCTAGGGTAGGTAAGTATCCACCTACCTACTGTATTACCAGAACAGATCAGCACTTTCATCTAGAAGGTAAATATCCAACCTACCTACTGTACTACCAGAACAGATCAGCACTTTCATCTAGGAGGTAAGTATCCAAACTACCTACTGTACTACCAGAACAGATCAGCACTTTCATCTAGGAGGTAAGTATCCAAACTACCTACTGTACTACCAGAACAGATCAGCACTTTCATCTAGGAGGTAAGTATCCAACCTACCTACTGTACTACCAGAACAGATCAGCACTTTCATCTAGGAGGTAAGTATCCAACCTACCTACTGTACTACCAGAACAGATCAGCACTTTCATCTAGGAGGTAAGTATCCAAACTACCTACTGTATTACCAGGGGTGAGGATCTAGCAATTTAAGTCCTTAACATGGATATAGACCAGAGGGAGGGGGATAACATTTCAGATTTTGTTCTCTGGGAAGTCATTTGGTAAAGGTGAAACATATTGGACCAGGTTCATGGCTGATAAGGTTGAATGGATGTTTAATGTTTTAACATTACAGGTTGATCCAGGGATTAATCTGAAAAATGTTCCCACTCCATAAAGTGGAGATGAGGAGGAGGATCAATCTATGGGGCCCATAGATGCAGCAATGACGACCAAACAATATCGGAAAATCCCAATACCGTACAACCTATGGATGGTTTGTGATCGTCCAACAGATGGCCTGTTTTTTTTCCTAATCAGATGTACAATATCGATTGTACAAAACCAGGATCTACAATGGGTAATGTTGTGAGTATTCGCCCCTTACAGTGGTAGTTACTGTACTGGCCTATGGACATTCCAGTAAAGCAGGCATTCTGGGAAGAGGAAGGACCGTTGCTTGACCTAAAATGGCAGTTCACTTCCAGCCTCAGTAGGGCACAGCAAATAGATTCAAATGAACTGATTTAATAAAAATAAAGGGGAATATACACAGACAGAATCTGTAAGGTTTGTGTAACATAAAACATTACTTGAGATTTTATTTTAAAATGTTTAACCTGACAAATTCAGTAAATCCAAACAAAAGGCTAAGGTCAGTCTAAGAATTCTATTGGATGCCCTAATAAGGCCCATTTCCAGCATGGCAACTTCTAAATTATTTCAGAGAAAGGCATTAAAATAAACATGGCTGTCATCGTAAGATCATATAAAGTTAAGGTTCACACGTGTAATCGCGGGTCCCGACCTGTGGCGCACGATGTGTCCGAACGTTCGTTTCGCCCGATAATCGGGCAATGTATGTGCCCTTTATCGCCTGCAAGGCGGATCTCCGAAAGACCGGACGTTTCGGCCCATAAAGGGCCCATACGAACGCTCGTACACATCGTGCGTCACTGGTCGGGACCCGCGATCTCACGTGTGTACGAACCTTTACTCCTACAGATTAAACAAAAGATGAAAAAGTTCTAAAGACCTTTGCGGAAATAAAAACGTCACATTTTACAAAAGGTTTAATGGAACGTAAGAGACTTCTGATTCATTTTCACACACACACAAAGTTCCAACAGATGAGGATTAGGAAGAATATCACACGTTGTTCCATGCGCAAACAGAAGAGAGAAAAATCACACTAATTTACACCCGTCAGCAGGAGACATTATTCCTCTTTCTCATCTCCACTTCAGGGACAACGGCCATTAGCGAGAGATTTATTCTACTCTTCATCAAACCCTTAGTCTAAGGACAGAATCAAAAATACCTTGAGATGCAAATGTGTCGGAGAAATTATCGGTTACATGTTCATATATAGAGATCCCAATTCATCAATACAAAAACAATACAGATCAGGAACAGCAACTAAATAGCACATCCCTGTAATGAATGTGGCCTTGATGGCCGAGGTACTCACCGGTACGCTTTCAGGAGGAGAAGGATAGTCCGAAAGATATAGGAATATAGATGGCTGCTGGGAATAGTAGGCTGGATACCGGAGACAAGGAGCTGCTGGTAACTGTAGGTTGGATACTGGCGACAAGGTGCTGCTGGGAACTGTAGGCTGGATTCTGGAAGCAGGCAAGGTAAGTGGCTGATATAGGAACAGGCAAGGTAAGTAGAAGGCACTGGGAACAAGCAAGGTAAGTTAGACTCTGGAACTGTATCAAATTTTTATAATCGATACAAGGACGTAACTTCCGTCTTTCTGGGAGCTAGGAAAGTCTCCTCTAGTCAGAGGTACTGTAGATGTGATCTGGGATGTGGGAGCTAAGAGGAAGGCCTTCTTAGTCCAGTAGCTTGTAACGTAATGTGATCTGTATGGGGAGCTGGAGAAGGCCTCCTCTAGTCAGAGCCGTACTGAGAGTGTGATCTGGTGGGGGGAGATAGGAAAGGCCTACTCTCTAACAGATGTGTACTGTAATGTGATCTGTGGATGGGGAGATAGGAAAAGGCCTTTCCTCTAGAAGCTGTACTGTAGATGTGATCTGGGATGGGGAGATAGGAGAAGACTCCCCTATAGCAGAGCTGTACTGTAGATGTGATCTGGGATGGGGGAGATAGGAGAATGCCTCCTCTAGTCAGAGCTGTACTGTAGATGTGATCTGGGCATGGGAGATAGGAGAAGACCTCCTATAGACAGAGCTGTACTGAGATGTGATCGGGATGGGAGATAGGAGAAGACCCTAGTAAGACATAGGCTGTACGGTAGATGAGATCTGGGATGGGGAGATAGGAGAAGGCCTCCTCTAGTTCGAGCTGTACTGTAGATGTGTGATCTGGGGGGGGAGGAGGAAGAGAGGCTCCTCTGTCAGAGCTGTACTGTAGATGTGATCTGGGATGGGGAGATAGGAGAAGGCACTCCTCTAAACAGAGCTGTACTGTATGTAGATGTGATCTGGGATGGGGAGATAGGAGAAGGCTCCCTAGTCAGAGCTGTACTGTAATGTGATCTGGATGGGGAGATAGGAGAAGACCTCCTATGACAGAGCGTACTGTAGATGGTGACCTGGGATGGGGAGATAGGGGGAGAAGCCTCCTCTAGTCAGAGCTGTACTGTAGATGTGTCTGGGATGGGGAGATAGAGAAGACCTCCTTAGACAGAGCTTTACTGTAGATGTGATCTGGGAGGGGAGGGAGATAGGAAGAGGCCTCCTCTAGTCAGAGCTGTACTGTAGATGTGATCTGGGGATGGGGAGATAGGAGAAGGCCTCTCTAAACAGGAAGCTGTACTGTAGATGTGATCTGGAATGGGGAGATAGGAGAAGCCCCTCTAGTCAGGCTGTACTTAGATTGAGGATGGGGATAGGAGAAGCCTCCTATAGTCAGAGCTGTACTGTAGATGGTGATCTGGGATGGGGAGATAGGAGAAGACCTCCTATAACAGGTGTACTGTAGAGTGATCTGGTGGGGATAGGAGAAGATCCTTGACAGAGCTGTACTGTAGATGTATCTGGGTGGGGAGCTAGGAGAAGGCCTCCTCTAGTCAGAGCTGTACTGTAGATGTGTATCTGGGGTGGGGGCTAGGAGAAGGCCTCCTCTAGTCAGAGCTGTACTGTAGATGTGATCTGGGATGGGGAGATAGGAGAAGACCTCCTATAGACAGAGCCGTACTGTAGATGTGATCTGGGATGGGGAGATAGGAGAAGGCCTCCTCTAGTCAGAGCTGTACTGTAGATGTGATCTGGGATGGGGAGATAGGAGAAGGCCTCCTCTAGACAGAGCTGTACTGTAGATGTGATCTGGGATGGGGAGATAGGAGAAGACCTCCTCTAGTCAGAGCTGTACTGTAGATGTGATCTGGTGGGGGACTAGTAGGAAGGACCTCTCTATAGGCAGAGCTGTCTGTAGATGTGATTGGGATGGTGAGCTGGAGAAGGCCTCCTCTAGTCAGAGCTGTACTGTAGAGTGTGATCTGGATGGTGGAGCAATAGGAGAAGTACCTCCTAGTAGCAGAGCTGTACTGTAATTGTGACTGGGATGGGGAGATGGAGAAGGCACCTCTAGTAGCAGAGCTGTACTGTAGAGTGACTGGGATGGAGATAGGAGAGGCCCTCCGCTAGTTCAGCTGTACTGTAGATGTGATCTGGGAGTGGGGAGATAGAGAAGGCCTCCTCTAGTCAGAGCTGTACTGTAGATGTGATCTGGGATGGGGGAGATAGGAGAAGGACCTCCTCTAGAAGCAGCTGTACTGTAGATGTGATCTGGGATGGAGATAGGAGAAGGCCTCCTCTAGTCAGAGCACTGTACTGTAGATGTGATCTGGGTATGGGGGAGATAGGTAGAAGACCTCCTATAGACAAGCTGTACTGTAGATGTGATCTGGGATGGGGAGATAGGAGAAGGCCTCCTCTATCAGAGCTGTACTGTGATTTATGTGGTATGGGGAGATAAGAAGTACCTCCTGTGCAGACGGTAATCCTTCCTGTAGTAGTGATCTGGATGGGGAGATGATGAGAAGGCCTCCTCTAGTCAAGCTGTACTGTAGATGTGATCTGGGATGGGGAGATAGGAGAAGACCTCCTATAGACAGAGCTGTACTGTAGATGTGATCTGGGATGGGGAGATAGGAGAAGACCTCCTGTAGACAGAGCTGTACTGTAGATGTGATCTGGGGTGGGGAGCTAGGAGAAGGCCTCCTCTAGTCAGAGCTGTACTGTAGATGTGATCTGGGATGGGGGAGATAGGAGAAGGGCCTCCTCTAACAGCTGTACTGTAGATGTGATCTGGGATGTGAGATAGGAGAAGGCCTCCTCTAGTCAGAGCTGTACTGTAGATGTGATCTGGGTATGGGGGGAGATAGGAGAAGAACCTCCTATAGACAGCTGTACTGTAGATGTGACCTGGGATGGGGAGATAGAGAAGGCCTCCTCTATCAGAGCTGTACTGTCGATTTGGTCATGTGGTATGGGAGATAAGAAGGACCTACCTGTAGACATCCTTCTGTAGATGTGATCTGGATGGGGAGATGAGAGAAGGCCTCCTCTAGTCAAGGCTGTACTGTAGATGTGATCTGGGATGGGGAATAGGAGAAGGCTCCTCTAAACAGAGCTGTACTGTAGTAATGTGATCTGGAATGGGGAGATAGGGAAGACCCCTCTAGTCAAGCTGTACTGTAGATGTGAGTCGATGGGAGATAGGAAGAGGCCTCCTCTAGTCAGAGCTGTACTGTAGATGTATCTGGGATGGGGAGAAGGATACGACCTCCTGTAGACAGAGCTGTACTGTAGATGTGATCTGGGGTGGGGAGCTAGGAGAAGGCCTCCTCTAGTCAGAGCTGTACTCTAGATGTTATCTGGGATGGGGAGCTAGGGGGAGGCCCCCTCTAGTCAGAGCTGTACTGTAGGTGTAATGGATGAATATTATCAGCTGTCCCAGTTCGAGAGCAGAAATAGCTGGACATGTAGAACATATTAGTCATAGACAACACAAAGTCGATTGATAAAATCTCATTATCTTGATCCTAAGACAAAGATGAATTCCTGCATTTAGCATTATCCTGAGGTGTAATGAGGATCTGCAAGGTAAATGGAAGGATCAAGGCCACAGCTTTAATAAAAACGCATCTATTTATCTGAGAAGGAAAGAGCTGGCGGTTTTATTTGAATTAAACAGGCCAATATATTTGTACCCTAAGCCATCAGCACTGGGCACGCTGTATGCCCTACGGAGCTGTAACAAGGCAACAGCAGGCATGCGGACACATTTATTTTGCAAGAAAAGCCACTGAAAAGTCCCCTGCTTGGTTTGCTGAACAGTGACCAGACCTTTCCCTTCCCTCGCGCCAGTCCCTTTCCAACATGGAAGATTATAATGAGGCTATTCCAAGCTCCTACTGATCCCTGCCCCCTTCTCTGCCAGCCATTCACGTGGCACAGTCTGTATTTTATTGTACTTTATACAGATAGTCTAACCTACCGCCCTTCAGCTCTTTCAGAACTATACCTCTCCACTTATCAACCAATCAGATTTTAGCTTTTTACTGGGCTACTGCAGTTAGATAACATCTCATTGGTTAATGCAGATTAATAGAATGCAGGAGCATAAACCACTGTGGATGAAGCACAGATAGGGGTCCCATCATAGCACAGCTGAGGGGCCCAGTGATTCCTAGTTATGGACACCTTTCGGTTTAGGTAGAAGCTTGAAGTTGTAGTTCGGCAACATCTGTTGGACTGCAGGACTGACATCCCTTATGGCTACCAGCCGAGACTTTTAACAAGGAGCCATCATTAAAATTCCGTTGTTTTCCAGCACTGCACAGATTTCAGCCCAGCCCTGCAGTTTAATTTGTCACCTGGTTGTCATTGGCAACCATAGGACGCAACTGTAGGTACCTTGGCAACAAAGCTGTCTGGGCATAATAAAATGAAAAGCCTGGTAATGCTGGTGTGTGTAATATAGCAACTGCCGCAACGCAACACTGCTATCTGTCTACCTGGTAACAAACTACAAATCCCATCATCCTTTGCCATCTGCTGGTAATCTGCAAGCATCTATATATCAAATAGTTTGCAGCCTGTCTTTAACCAGAAACAGAATTCCCGGAAGTAGTTGAACTACAGTAAGCTACTGTTTGCGATCTAATGCAGAGGGGGGGAATGGATGTCTTATCTGACAGTGATACCCTTATTGCATCCTGGTCAGATAAGGTTTCTGTGATACAAGGTGCAAATGTTTGGCCTGTGCCAATTATCTGCATCTACCAATCAGATGTTATCTAACTGCAACCTGTAAAAAGCTAGCATCCGATTGGTTGCTGCAGATTAATAAAACAGGCCAAATGTTTGGGGCACCGTGGGGCAGTCAGGTTTCCAGGCATTATGGGTAGGGTTCTAGATGTAACATTATAGCAAAATGTCCTGGGATTATCATTGTTTACATTTGTAGCAAGGAAAGGCCTTTTAAGAATGAAGTAGAAGGTATCGGAATAGATTTAATTGGATTATTAAAGTACATTTCTTTTGTCCCAGTACAATATTATAAAACGGTAGAAACCAGGGGGGAGGGAAGGGACTGAGGCCGTCAGGGGAGGAACTTAATGAGATAATACAGTTAGTAACAAAACAAGTTTCACTTATAAACAGTTTCCGGTTCCCTCCTTATTCACAAACAGCGACTGAACCTGTCTGGCAGCACCGACAGACATAGAAACACAGTGACAAAGGCCACATAGTCCAGTGATGTTAGAAAGGCAATTACAAGGCAAAGGGGCGACAAAGAACAGGCAGTGAGATACAGAGAGGCACAGGGGAGGCAGATATCTGAGTATCAGGGTGAAACATGGACACACAAGGGGAACAATCTCCTGGACCCATCGATGGCCATGTGACTGAGAACCCCAGTTTACCAGCTCACCCTATGTACACCCAGGAGCCAAGATCAAACTTCGCCCCCCAGTATATCACCCCGGCAGCAGAAAGTGATCACCCTAAAGAGGACTACTTCATCTTCAGGGTAACAAAAATATGGCTGGGGATGATGTGCGTTTTGTGGGGTCTGTAATGCTTGAAAGAATGATAGCTGATCTGAAGTTACAACCTGGATCCAACCCCTCTGTAACTGGACTACCTTCCTCCTATCATCCAAAGGCACTTCTATGGGGCCTGTCACTGACCATTGGAGGGGGCATCCCTGTTGCAAAGGAGGATGGGTAGAAAAGGAGGGGCAACATTTGCAATCGTTTAAGTAAAGCTTTGGCTAAAGTTGTAAATGTTGCATTTAAAATCCCCATTAGGTTTGGAATCAGCTCAGCTAGTAGCTTTTAGTGTGGATGTAAGTATATGTGTATACTGGTTTTTAAATGGTCAATGTGTCCTGTTTATAAGAAGGTTTTACATTTACTTATTTATTTCTCTATAAACCTAGTTTTGATCAAAATAACATGCTTGCGGAATGCTTGCTTAGCTTTACCAAGATCTAATGTTTTTAACTAAACACCTCCAATGCAACTCTAGTTCCACAGCAAATCTACATCTATAATTGGCCGGTATAATGTAAAAAAACTGACAAAGTAATGAGGTGAAGGTGAAGTGAACAGAGAGCAGCTATAAATATTTCTAAGATAGTTTATTTTCATTCCCAAGTCAGTCCAATCATTAATGTAATGAGATTGGTTGCAGGCTTCAAGGAAAGGTTACATTTTGTAGAAATAATTGCACTGCCTCTATTTCCCGCATATGCACGTTGAACCTGTAATTGGATGATTATTTTTTTTCTTTTACAAAATAGCAATGGATAAATTAAAAAAACAACAAACCAAAGGAATGAAATTACAAAAAAAACCTTAAAGGAGAGTTTAGGCAAAAATATTTTAAAAAAATGGAGTTGATCATTTATAACTTAGAAATATCTATATAGTTTTCCTCTCAAATCAGCAGAATTTTGCAGAAATTACCTTTTTAATTTATCCCGAGAAATTACCTTTTTAATTTATCCTGAGTTCAGTCCTCCCAATAGAGTGTGTCCTGGACACTTTCACACATGCTCTGTGAATTCTCTAGCCCTCTCTTCCGTTCTGCCCCTTCCAGAACTGTAAGGTAATAACTGGTTGACCAGTAGTCAGTGACTTTTATGTAATCAAGGCTGAGGAGGGCTGCAGAAACCTGGAAATTCAGACATTTTGGAAGGGCACGGGAGTCTATCACAATGTCGTCGTGTGATCTGAATTAATAAGCTAGCATTTAGCCTTACAATTGGACAGTTGGATTGTTCAATCTTTGCACAATCTTATCTCAAATATGATATAAGAAACCCAACTGACTAATAAATATTAATAAACTGCAATTGAATGCCTAGGTTTGATTTTATCTTACGCAATTATAGCTTGTAAGGTGTGTATGGATCTTTACTTAGTTAAAACAGTGGTTGGGGTTGGGACCAAATTAGTTGGTCCCAACCCCAACCACTGTTTTTGAATATTATTAGATTGTTTTGCAGTTGCAGGGTATTTTAACTGTATGTCTTTTCCTGGCTGCCATCTTGGCCTGGGTGTAACTAGGAATCACTGGGCCCCCCTTGCAAAACTATGATGGGGCCCCTATCCGAGCTTCATCCACAGTGGTTTTCTGGGAGGAGGCTGTATCTGTCATAGGAAAAATAAGAAGATGGGCCCCCCTGTGGATGCTCCCCCTGCTCCCCTGGTAGTAAGCCCCTGGGCTCCACCCTGTTAAAAGGTGAATACAGGTTGGAGTATACACTATTCAATGCGCATGTTACCTGCTCAGGATCTTACCATCAATTAAACGGCAGCTATTGCTATAATGATGAAGGGAGTAGGAAAGCTCCATTGTGTGGCTTTATCTATACGGAGTCGTATATGTGAAGAATGTGTGAGCTTATTCCCACTGATAGAGTTAATGACTTTTTCATTGCGTTTGGGATCCCACTGGTTCTCATTCAAATCACGACTTGACTAATTGGTTCCAGTTTTCAGATTGTGAAGAAATCTGGAAATATTATTAACGTTAGGAGGGGGGGTTGAAGGATTGTCCCTGTGTTACCCTTGGCTACATTCAGGGCTTAATAAGCGACAGTCATAATAATGGATGTAGATTCAGATATGGCAGAGTGGCCCCTGGGCTGCATCGTCTAATGGCCACATTAATGTGTGCTGTCATTTCACTGTAGTATAATAGCAATTCAATTGCTAATAGACATCTCAGTGGGTCCCGGTAGTAATGTAGCTGGAGGGTTGGAGGTCTTCCTGCTCTGCCCTGCTCCCCCGTCTTGAATTTTTTTCCTAGCCCAGCTTCCAGTTTGAAAATAATTACAATTCTTATTTCTTTGCTTTGTTCCCTACAGCCCCCCCTACTGGAGCAGGCCATACAGGAAGTGAAGAGTCGGCTTTCCAAGGAAGAGGATGGAGAGATGCGTAGCGTCTGGATACTGACAACGTAATGACCTGTCAGTAGTGTAAAACTAGTGGGTGTGCAAAACAGTGCAAGGGGATCCGCTTTTCCATTGCTACCTGGGAGGGAAATTATTAATGGGCAAGAAAAAACAAATCTGGAAATAAATAAGCAAACTCAGTAATATGTTACAATAAACAGGGTCTATTAGCTCTACATGGTCTTAGGATAGTACATTACAGGAAGTAGTATTTTTCCTCACTGTCCAATCAGTTTAGTACATTACAGGAAGTAGTATTTTTCCTTACTGTCCAATCAGTTTAATACATTACAGGAAGTAGTATTTTTCCTTACTGACCAATCACTTTAGTACATTACAGGAAGTAGTATTTTTCCTCACTGTCCAATCAGTTTAGTACATTACAGGAAGTAGTATTTTTCCTTACTGTCCAATCAGTTTAATACATTACAGGAAGTAGTATTTTTCCTTACTGTCCAATCAATTTAATACATTACAGGAAGTAGTATTTTTCCTCACTATCCAATCACTTTAGTACATTACAGGAAGTAGTATTTTTCCTCACTGTCCAATCAGTTTAGTACATTACAGGAAGTAGTATTTTTCCTTACTATCCAATCACTTTAGTACATTACAGGAAGTAGTTTTTTTCCTCACTATCCAATCACTTTAGTACATTACAGGAAGTAGTATTTTTCCTCGCTATCCAATCACTTTAGTACATTACAGGAAGTAGTATTTTTTTCTTACTGTCCAATCAGTTTAGTACATTAGAGGAAGTAGTATTTTTCCTCACTATCCAACCACTTTAGTACATTACAGGAAGTAGTATTTTTCCTCACTATCCAATCACTTTAGTACATTACAGGAAGTAATATTTTTCCTTACTGTCCAATCACTTTAGTACATCACAGGAAGTAGTATTTTTCCTTATTGTCCAATCACAGGACGGTATATTTTGATGGTTATCCAATCACTTTAGCAGATAACAGGAAGTGTTATTTTGTTTTTCTGGACATTATTTATAAAATCTTGTCCAATGTTTCTTTGTTCACGTTACTATCTCTCTTCTCCAATGCAGGATCAGTCACTGGGGCACAGAGACCGAGGTTTTGGGTCTGTTATGCGATCTCTCCCTCCTGCTCTGTTACTACGACTTTGTTGGGCTTTGCAGCTCTCGCATTTTCCGCATCCCTCTCAATTACATTGACACAGTCACATGGGGACCTTTATCTTATCCAAGGATGTCCCTTCACAAGTAAGTGCTACTCGGCGATAACCATTGTCATTTTGATGGTCAATGTGTGCATGAGGATAATGGAGATGTGTGGGATGGAAAACAGCTAGGACTGGACAGAGATAGCTCAGGGCCCTGACCTTTAAGGGCATGGCCCCACTACAACGCACTGAATCGCACGCAATCACGTTTTTCGTTCGCGCTTGCATTTTGCGCATGCAATGTTGCCGTTTTCCGGTATGGAAACGCATGCGTTAATGCACCAAAACTGGTGAACGCCTGCGTTACCAAAACGCGAACAGACGCGCAATCGCATGCGCATAGGAAATCGCATACATGGGGCCTAGCCTTAAAGGGCCCCTTGGCCTGACAAACTAAAAAGAATACATGGTTTCATTTCTTTCCTCTCAATTTAAGACTCAATTGTAAAACACAAACATACTGAGCTGGTAAGTTGGACGTTCCTTGATCTCCAACCTTCTGCTCCTGTCCCATTGCTAATTTCCCATGTTCTTCCCGTTCCTTCTCTTTCCACCTTTCTGACTCTATCCTGTGTTGGGTTTTGTATATATTCCAGGCGGGAAGGTCAGGCTCTCCAGGTGCAGTGGGATAAGCTCCGCCCCCCACCATCATTTCTCTCCCGATGGAATCCATGGGCAGACGACTTTCCATACATTATCATCACCCAGCACCCAGGAGCCACAAAGAGGGAAGAACTCCAGGGGATGTGCCAGGTGATTAAAGACAAAATGTAATGGTGTGCAATAGAAATAAAAGGGAGATAAAGAAGAGGGGTATGAAATGGTCCCTACACTAAATACCCTATACTAATCCACCTATGCCAGTTCCCATATACTGATCCACCTATACCCATTCCCATATACTGATCCACCTATACCAGTTCCCATATACTGATCCACCTATACCAGTTCCCATATACTGATCCACCTATACCAGTTCCCATATACTAATCCACCTATACCAGTTCCCATATACTGATCCACCTATACCAGGATAAACCTCCTGTAGACAGAGCTTACTGTAGATTGATCTGGGAGGGGGGAGATAGGAGAAAGGCCTCACTCTAGTCAGAGCTGTACCTGTAGTGTGATCGGGATTGGGGAGATAGGATAAGGCCTCCTCTAACAGACTGTACTGTAGATGTGATCTGGAATGGGGAGATAGGAGAAGGCCTCCTCTAGTCAGAGCTGTACTGTAGATGTGATCTGGGATGGGGAATAGGAGAAGACCTCCTTAGTCAGAGCTGTACTGTAGATGTGATCTGGATGGGGATATAGGAGAAGACCTCCTATAGACAGAGCTGTACTCTAGATGTGATCTGGGATGGGAGATAGGAGAAGAGCCTCCTGTACAGAGCTGTACTGTAGATTGATCTGGGGTGGGGAGCTAAGAAAGGCCCTCCTCTAGTCAGAGCTGTACTGTAGATGTGATCTGTGGGTGGGGACTAGGAGAAGGCCTCCTCTAGTCAGAGCTGTACTCTAGTGTGTCTGGGATGGGGGAGCTAGGAGAAGGCCCCTCTAGTCAGAGCTGTACTGTAGATGTGATCTGGATGAGGACTAGGGGAGCCTCCTCTAGTCAGAGCTTGTAACTGTAGATGTTGATCTGGGATGGTGAGATTAGGAGAAGACCCCTATAGACAAGCTGTACTGTAGATGTGTCTGGGATGGAGACGAGAAGACCTCCTGTAGCAGAGCTGTACTGTAGATGTGATCTGGGGTGGGGACTAGGAGAAGGGCCTCTCTAGTCAGAGCTGTACTGTAGATTGATCTGGGGTGGGAGCTAGGAGAAGCCTCCTCTAGTCAGCTGTCTCTGAGATGTGATCTGGGATGAGGAGCTAGGAGAACCTCCTCTATTCAGAGCTGTACTGTCATATGTGATCTGGGATGGGAGGATAGGAAGGCTCCTCTCGTCAGTGAGCTGTACTGTAGATGTGATCTGGGATGAGGAGCTAGGGAGGCCCCCCTCATTCAGAGCTGAACTGTAGATGTGATCTGGGATGGGGAGCTAAGAGAAGGCCTCCTTAGTCAGAGCTGACTGTGATTGACTGGGATGGGGGAAGGAGAAGGCTCCTCTAGTCAATGTACTGTAATGTGATCTGGGATAGGAGCTAGGGGAGGCCCCCTCTAGTCAGAGCTGTACTGAGATGTGATCTGGGATGGGAGAATAGGAGAAGGCCTCCCTAGTCAGAGCTGTACTGTCGTAATGTGATCTGGGATGGGGAGCTAGGGGGAGGCCCCCTCTAGTCAGAGCTGTCTAGTGTAATGTAGGGAATATTATCAGCTGTCCCAGTTCGAGAGCAGAAATAGCTGGACATGTAGAAACATTTAGTCATATGACAACACAATTCGAGTGATAAAATCCATTATCTTGATCCTAAGACAAAGATGAATCCTGCATTTACATTATCCTGAGGTGTAATGAGGTCTGCAGGTAAATGGAAGGATCAAGGCCACAGCTTTAATAAAAAACGCATCTATTATCTCAGAAGGAAAGAGCTGGGCGGTTTGATTGGAATTAAACCCAATATATTTGTACCCTAAGCCATCAGCACTGGGCAGCTGTATGCCCTACGGAGCTGTAACAAGGCAACAGCAGGCATGCGGACACATTTATTTTTGCAAGAAAGCCACTGAAATCCCCTGCTTGTTTGCTAACAGTGACCAGACCTTTCCCTTCCCTCCGCCATCCCTTTCCAACATGGAAGATTATAATGACATTCCAAGCTCCTACTGATCCCTGCCCCCTTCTCTGCCAGCCATTCACGTGGCACAGTCGGTATTTTATTGTACTTTATAACAGATAGTTAACTATAACCCCCTTCAGCTCTTTCAGACCTATACCTCTCCACTTATCACCAATCAGATTTTAGCTTTTTACTGGGCTACTGCAGTTAGATAACATCTCATTGGTTATGCAGATAATAGAATGCAGGAGCCATAAACACTGTGGGAAGCACAGAAGGGGCCCCATCATAGCCCAGCTGAGGGCCCAGTGATTCCTATTATGGACACCTTTCGGTTTAGGTAGAAGCTGAAGTTGTAGTTCGGCAACATCTGTTGGACTGCGGAACTGACATCCCTTATGGCTACCAGCCGAGACTTTACACAGGAAGTCCATCATTAAAATTCCGTTGTTTTCCAGCACTGCACAATTTCAGCCCAGCCATGCATTTAATTTGTCACCTGGTTGTCATTGCAACCCTAGTAACGCAACTGTAGGTACCTTGGCACAAAGCTGTCTGGGCATGAATAAAATGAAAAGCCTGGTAATGCTGGTGTGTGTATATAGCAACTGCCGCAACGCAACACTGCTACGTGATCTACCTGTAACAAACTACAAACCCACATCCTTTTTGCCATCTGCTGGTATATCTGCAAGCATCTTATATCAAATAGTTTGCAGCCTGTCTTTAACCAGAAACAGAATTCCCGAAGTAGTGAACTACAGTAAGCTACTGTTTGCGGATCTAATGCAGAGGGGGGGATGGATGTCTTTCTGCAGTGATCCCCTTATTGCATCCTGGTCAGATAGGTTTCTGTGATACAAGGGGTGCAATGTTTGGCCTGTGCCAATTATCTCATCGACACCATCAGATTTTTCTAACTGCAACCTGTAAAGCTAGCATCCGATTGGTTGCTGCAGATTAATAAACAGGCCAAATGTTTGGGGCAACCGTGGGCGTGGTCAGGGGTTTCCAGGCTTTGGGTAGGGTTCTGGGTTCTGATTGTAACATTATAGCAAAATGTCCTGGGAATTATATTTGGGTTGTACTTTGTAGCAGTGAAAGTCTGTCTTTTGTTGGCATTCTTTTCGTCAGTAAGGGTATCGAATAGATTTAATTGTATGTGGAATTATAGGGTACAGTTTCTTTTTTCCCTATTGGTACATGAGTGGGGCCTGGAAGGCCATATGAATAGACACGGTAGAATGGGGACCGATGGTTGTGGGGGGGGGGGGGGTGTTGTGGGTGAGTGGTGGAATGGAGCGGTGAGGCCGCTGTGGTGGAGGAACTTAATGCGATATCGGGAGTAACACAGAGAAACAAGTTTGTCCTGAGTGGTGGTTTGGAGGCGGTTGCCGGTTCGCCTCCGTATTCGACAACAGTTACGGCGACTTGAACCTGGCGGCACAGTCCGACATACTAAAACCCAGTGACAAAGGGTCCACAATAGGTCCAGGGGATTTGTTTAAAAGTGTGTGTGTTTGGGTGTGCTTTCATTTACAGAGGTCTTAGAAGTGTGGGCAGCTTGGAAAGAACGTTGGGTGGTCTTCATTTTTGTGAGATTTGTGGCAGGTTAGTGACACAGGGGGAGTGTGCAGAGAGCGGAGGAAGCAGGGGGAAACAGGGAGGCACTACAGTTTTAGGGCATAGCTTCCTGTGTGACTGTTGCCAGCGAGGGTCCAGGGGACGTGTTGGTAAACGGCCCTTTTTGAGTGTCGCGTGAGCGCTACCTCTGTATTGTGTACGGGGGGGCACCCATGGGGAGGGGGGCTCGTGTGTGGGCTGAAACGCGGCCCGCCCATGGGGGTGTTTGATAGGCACTGCGGTGGGTCGATGGAGGGTGAGGGGGTCGCGGAGGCTTGGTCTGGGGGAACTGTGGCAAAAGTAGATTGTGTGGCTTTTGGGGGGGAGGAGGGCGTGGGGGGGGGGGAGGAAGCGGGAAAGAAGGAGAGCGAGCGAAGGGGACCGATCCGGGGGAGCCCCCGCGGAACGCGGACGATGATTTTCTTCGCACTGTGGTTCTCTGGTTGTTTGTTGTTTTTCTTGGTTGGTGTGTGTTTTTTTTTTTGTTGGGGGGGAGCAGCCCGGCAAAGGAGAGGGAAAAAACAAACGTGGGGGCAACCGTGAAGACCAAAGGAAAGAGGGCAGGGAAGGCCCCAGGGCGGGGAACACCACGAACGGGGGAGGAGGGAAAGGGGAACGGGGGGGAACAAGCCGGGGGGGAAAACGGGAACAGGACAGGGGGGGGCGCGCGAACCAGGGGGAGCAAAAACACGCAGCCGGACGGGACCAAACGAGGGGGGGGAACGAAACACCCCAAGGCAACGGCGAGGCCACACAAAGCGACCCGAGAAGCCGAAAGGGAAAACACACAAAGAAGCGAAGAAGGAACAAACACGAGACAGAGGGCGAAAGGGGAAGGGGCAGCCCAGCAGCCCAAGCAAGGGAAAACGGGGCACACGGCAAAAAGGGACAGGGAAAAGAGGGCACCCGCCCCCGGGGGGGGCCCCAGAGGGGGCACGGGGCACCGGGCAAAGAGGAGGGGGGGCGGGCCAAAGACAAGGCGAAAGGAAAACACAACAAACAAAAAACGGACAAAAAAAGCCACACACCGCAAGGGGGGGAGAGGGGGCGGCAAAGCGGAAAAAAGGGGGGGAGGGGGGGAGCAGGGAAAACGGCAAAGAGCGCGACAGGGCCGGCAAAGCCGCACCCGGGGGGGCAGAAAGGCCGGGGGAAAGGGCTCCCGCAAAGGCCCGGGGGGAACCGGCCGGCGGCAGGCCGCCCAAGCCGGGGCCCGGGCCACTGGCACCAGGCCGCGGGACGGCGCGCCCCGCGGCGGGGCCGGGGCGGGTCGGCGGGCGGGGGCCCCGCCCGACCGGGCGGGAGCCCGGGGGGGACCCGGCAGGGACCGGGGATTTTGGTTTTCTTTTGGGTCTTTGTTTGTGAGGGGCGCAGAAACACCTGGAAATTCAGACATTGGGGAAGGGCACAGAGTCACACAATTGTCGTCGTGTGAGCGAATAATAGCAGCAGGCCTACAAGGGGACAGTTGGATGGTTCAATCTTGGCACAATCTACTCAAATGATAAAGAAAACCCAACGACAAAAATATAACTGCAATTGAATGCTAGTTGTTTGATTTTACTTACGCACTATAGCGTCTGTTGGTGGGTGTTGGAGGACTTACTTAGTTAAAACAGTGTTGGGTTGGGACCAAGGAAGGGGTCCCCAACCCCAACCACTGTTTGAATAATGTAGAGTGGGGCAGTGCAGGGTTTTAAACGGTAGTGCTTTCCGGGCTGCCATCTTGGCGGGGTAACTAGGAATCACTGGGCCCCCCTTGCAAAACATGATGGGGCCCCTATCGCAGCTTCAGCCACAGTGGTTTTCTGGGAGGAGCTGTATCTGTCATAGGAAGGGTTTGGTGTAAGAAGGGTATTTGGTGTGTTTTGCTTTTTTCGTCTTCTCCTGTTTTTTTTTGGAGGGGCTGTGCCGGGTTTGGGTCCCTGGTCTCTGTGGGGTGGGTGCTGCGCGCGCTCGGGGCGCGGCACCGTGGTGTTCGGGGTGGGTTATAAGTGATATTTTGGTGTTGTTGTATGGTGGGGGTTGAGGTGGATATCTTTGGTTGCCAGGCATGTGCGATAGGTGTGCGCAGTGTGATCCTGGTTTGCGCATGATGGCGACGGATGCGTGTTGGACGGAAATTCCATATGCGTAGTTGTGGTGGTTTTTTGGCGAGGGTGAGGGAAAGAAGTGAGGTATAGATAGCGCGCAGGGGTGTGGGTCGGGAGGGGTGCTGTGAGGTGACGGTGTGCGATGAGTGGGAGTAATGGGTGGTGAGTCGGAGCCCACGGAGATGATTGAAGGTCAACTGTGGCAGGCAGGGCGGGGGAGCTGGGGTTTGTTGGTTCCAGTGGGGCGGGCAGCTAAACACGACGGGGACGGCCGGGGGGGGGCTGGGGTGCAGATTGGGTGGCAGAAGTGCGGGAATATTTAGTAACGTTGATTTGAGGGGGGTTGAGAGATTGGGCCCGGGTGGGACCCTGGGCGAGCATTCAGGGCGTAAGGCGTCGACAGTCATACTTACTGGATGTAGTATTCAGAGATGGCAAGTGGCCTCCTGGCTCAGCGTCTAATGGCCACATGTTTGAAGGGGTGTGCTGTCTTTCACTGTGAGTAGCATATCACTTGCATTGGGTCTACTAGACAGTCTCAGTGGTGTCCCGTTAGTAAGGGATGGCTGGGGGTTGGGAGGAGAAGGCCTCCTCTAGTCAGAGCTGTACTGTAGATGTGATCTGGGATGGGGAGATAGGAGAAGACCTCCTATAGTCAGAGCTGTACTGTAGATGGGATCTGGGATGGGGAGATAGGAGAAGACCTCCTATAGACAGAGCTGTACTGTAGATGGGATCTGGGATGGGGAGATAGGAGAAACTGATCCACCTATACCCGTTCCCATATACTGATCCACCTATACCCGTTACCATATACTGATCCACCTATACCAGTTCCCATATACTGATCCACCTATACCCGTTCCCATATACTGATCCACCAATACCCATTCAATTATACAGTATATACCCGTTCCCATATACTGATCCACCAATACCCGTTCAATTATACAGTATATACCCATTTCCATATACTGATCCAGCTATTCCTATATTCCGATTTTCCCCTATTATGTTGCAATAGTGTTTATAACAAATCCCTTCCTCTAGTTCCTCAATCCATCCCATTTACCTGTAACAGAAATAAAAGGAATGATCCATTATAAATAAACTGTGTGACAGTAACATGATATACACTCATCCCTTCCTGTATATTTCCATACTTACTTAAATCTTCACGTTTCTATCAGGCTGAAGATAACCACCTACTGTACATTATTCTGTAATACACTATAAAATACCCCACTCTGCATAATCTATTTTTCCTGCCATAGCCTCAGTTACCCCTCTCAATGACCCTGATTTATTATTTTTGTGTTTTATTTATTCTGCAGTTGGAACAGTTCATGGAGCATTTACTATCGGATCCAGCCTTATACACCTCATTCACGCTCTATCTCTTGGGTACGTTCTGGGAACGCCAGCTTAACCGTGAGCCTCCCTGGATCATACCGTAGACACCAGCGCTATAACCAAAAACCTTCGTGTCCCCCTTAATCCGATCAATCGGATCCACCGATACCAGTGCCTGTACGCACTGTATATGCCACACTATATCCACGTTCCCCTATTATACTTAGGATTCAGCCACCTATACGCTTACCTAAGTTCCTCATATACTGACCCACTCTAACTACGGCCGATTCTCCCTTCAGATACTGATCCACCTATTCCCCACCTATACCCGTTCCCCATATCTGATCCACCTATAACCATTCCCATATACTGATCCAGCTATACCAGTTCCCATATACTGATCCACCTATACCAGTTCCCATATACTGATCCACCTATACCAGTTCCCATATACTGATCCAGCTATACCAGTTCCCATATACTGATCCACCTATACCCGTTCCCATATACTGATCCACCAATACCCATTCAATTATACAGTATATACCTGTTCCCATATACTGATCCACCAATACCCGTTCAATTATACAGTATATACCCATTTCCATATACTGATCCAGCTATTCCTATATTCCGATTTTCCCCTATTATGTTGCAATAGTGTTTATAACAAATCCCTTCCTCTAGTTCCTCAATCCATCCCATTTACCTGTAACAGAAATAAAAGGAATGATCCATTATAAATAATCTGTGTGACAGTAACATGATATACACTCATCCCTTCCTGTATATTTCCATACTTACTTAAATCTTCACGTTTCTATCAGGCTGAAGATAACCACCTACTGTACATTATTCTGTACTACACTATAAAATACCCCACTCTGCATAATCTATTTTTCCTGCCATAGCCTCAATTACCCCTCTCAATGACCCTGATTTATTCTTTTTGTGTTTTATTTATTCTGCAGTTGGAACAGTTCATGGAGCATTTGGTGGAGTTGATAAGACTCTCTCATGACCGCAATCCTCTCCCTGGCCGAGCCAACGGGCTCCTCTACCTTCAAAGACCTGTGAACATTGGGACCTCACTGGGTCTCGTCTCTCTAGTAAACACAAGTATACAACTAGGATATGCAAAGTCAAGATCTGGCTTTGGATTCTGAGACCTACAGCTATGATAGGTCTTATGGTGGGTCTTGTGGTGGCATCTAGAGCAGGTACTTTCCAGAAGATCCATTAGTTCACTGGACTACAAAGTCAAACGTAACTGCTAAATCTGAACTTGCCACCTGCCACCCTGACCTTCTCCTTTAAATCTTATACACCTCACCAGCCATGGTCCTAAGCCTACATCCCCTGCTGATCACATCATCATTATCTAATGGACAATATGATGACAATAATTAGGAAATTCACCCTGATAGGGGCGTTTTAAAGATCTACTTCTAATTTATCTATTTACATTGTGATCTGTTATTGATATGCAGGGGTGGGGTTTACATCATCAATATGATAATCAACTAATAAATAAATAAATAATAAATTATTATTATTATTATTAGAAGCCAATGACAATGTAGTTTACATTTACGGTATAATTGTATTTCTATAATCTGGAGTGTCTAGTAAATTCCTTAATCCAAATGTCTCCTAGTTCCAATCTGTCATGCACATTCAGACATTATGGGACATTATGGCTGACAATGCATGCCTGCAGAGATTTAGTCCTGGGGACATTATGGCTGACAGTGTATGCCTGCAGAGATTTAGTCCTGGGGACATTATGGCTGACAGTGATGCTGCAGAGATTGTCCTGGGGACATCTGGTGACAGTGTATGACTGCAGAGATGTTAGTCTGGGGCATTCTGGCTGACAGTGCATGCCTGCAGAGAGTTTTAGGGGTTTTTTTGTCCTGGGGACATTATGGCTGACAGTGTATGCCTGCAGAGATTTAGTCCTGGGGACATTATGGCTGACAGTGTATGCCTGCAGAGATTTAGTCCTGGGGACATTATAGCTGACAGTGTATGCCTGCAGAGATTTAGTCCTGGGGACATTATAGCTGACAGTGTAATGCCTGCAAGAGATTTAGTCCTGGGGACAATTATGGCTGACAGGTGTTATGCCTGCAGAGATTTGTTAGTCCTGGGGACATTCATAGCTGGACCGGGTATGGCCTGCAGAGATTTAGTCCTGGGGACATTATGGCTGACAGTGTATGCCTGCAGAAGATTTAGTCCTGGGGGGACATTATGCTGACAGTGTATGCCTGCAGAGATTTGTAGTCCTGGGGACATATAGTGACAGTGTATGCCTGCAGCGATTTGTAAGTCCTGGGGACATTATAGCTGGACAGTGTATGCCTGCAGACATTTGTAGTCCTGGGGACATATAGTGACAGTGTATGCCGCAGAGATTTAGTCCTGGAGACATTGTGGTGACAGTGGTATGCCTGCAGAGATTAGTGCTGGAGACATTATGTGACAGTGTATGCCTGCAGAGATTTAGTCCTGGAGACATTATGGCTGACAGTATATGGCCAGCAGAGATTAGTCCTGGGGACATTATAGCTGACAGTGGATGCCTGCAGAGATTATCTGGAGGACAGCTATGTGACAGGTATGTCTGCGAGATTGTATGTCCTGAGAGACATTATGGCTGACAGTGTATGCCCTGACAGAGATTTGTAGTCCTGTGGACTTAGGCTGACAGTGTAGCCTGAGAGAGTTTAGTCTGGGGACATATGGCTGACAGTGTATGCCTGCAGAGATTTGTATCCTGGGGGACATTATGGCTGAAAGTTGTAGCCTGCAGAGATTTAGTCCTGGGGACATTATGGCTGACCGTGTATTGCCTGCAGAGATTTAGTCCTGGGGACATTATGCTGACAGTGTATGCCTGCAGAGATTTAGTCCTGGGGGACATTATAGGCTGACAGTGTATGCCTGCAGAGAATAGTCCTGGGACATTATGGCTGACAGTGTATGCCTGCAGAGATAGTTGGGACATTATGCTGACAGTGTATGCGCTAGAGAGATTTAGTCCTGGGGAGACATTATGCTGACAGTGTATGCCTGCAGAGATTTAGTCCTGGGGACATTATGGCTGACAGTGTATGCCTGCAGAGATTAGTCCTGGGACATTATGGCGACAGGTATGCCTGCAGAGATTGTAGTCCTGGGGACATTATGGCTGACAGTGTATGCTGCAGAGATTAGTCCTGGGGAATTATGGCTGACAGTGTATGCCTGCGAGATTTAGTCCTGGGGAACATTATGGCTGACAGTGTATGCCTGCAGAGATTGTCCTGGGGACATTATAGCTGACAGTGTATGCCTGCAGAGATTAGTTCCTGGGACATTATGGCTGACAGTGTATCCTGCAGAGATGTAGTCCTGGGACCTTATGGCTGACAGTGTATGCCTTGCAGAGATTGTGTCCTGGGGGACATTATGCTGATCAGTGCTTATGCCGAGAGATTAGTCCTGGGGACATTATGGCTGACAGTGTATGCTGCAGAGATTTAGTCCTGGGGACTTATGGCTGACAGTGCATGCCTGCAGAGATTAGTCCTGGGGACATTATAGCTGACAGTGTATTGCTGCAGAGATTTGTAGTCCTGGGACTATAGTGACAGTGTTATGCCTGCAGAGATTTAGTCCTGGGGACATTATGGCGACAGTGCATGCCTGCAGAGATTTAGTCCTGGGGACATTAGGCTGACAGTGCTATGCCTGCAGAGATTTAGTCCTGGGACATTATGGCGACAGTGATGCCTGCAGAGATTTAGTCCTGGGGACATTAGTAGACCTGACAGGTTGTCAGTGCATGGCAGAGATTTAGTCCTGGGGACATTATGGCTGACAGTGATGCCTGCAGAGATATCTAGTCCTGGGGAATTATGGCTGGACATGTATGCCTGCAGAGATTTAGTCCTGGGGACATTATGCTGGACAGTGATGCCTGCGAGATTTAGGTCCGGGACATTATGCTGACAGTGTCATGCTGCAGAATTTAGTCCGGGGACATTATGGCTGACAGTGATGCCTGCAGAGATTTAGTCTGGGGACATTATGGTGACAGTGATGCCTGCAGAGATTTAGTCCTGGGGACATTATGGCTGACAGGTATGCCTGCAGAGATTTAGTCCTGGGGACATTATGGTGACAGTGTATGCTGCAGAGATTTGGAGTCCTGGGACATTATAGCTGACAGTGTATGGCTGCAGAGATTTGTACGTCCTGGGGACATTATGGCTGACAGTGTATGCCTGCAGAGATTTAGTCTGGGGACATTTATGCTGACAGTGTATGCCTGCAGAGATTTGTAGGTCGGGGGACATTAGGCTGACAGTGTATGCTGCAGAGATTTGTTAGTCCTGGGGACATTATGGCTGACAGGTGATGCCTGCAGAGATTTAGTCTGGGGACATATGGGTGACGTGTATGCTGCATAGATTTAGTCCTGGGCGACATTATGGCGACAGTGTATGCCTGCAGAGATTAGTCCTGGGGAATTATGCTGACAGTGTATGCCTGCAGGATTGTAGTCCTGGGGACATTATAGCTGGCTAGTGTATGCCTGCAGAGATTTTAGTCCTGGGGACATTATGGCTGACAGTGTATGCTCTGCAGAGATTTGTAGTCCTGGGGAACATTATGGCTGACAGTGTATGCTGCAGAGATTGTAGTCCTGGGACATTATGGCGACAGTGTATCCGCAGAGATTTGTAGTCCTGGGGACATTATGGCTGACAGTTGTATGCCTGCAGAGATTTGTAGTCTGGGACATTATGGGACAGTGTATGCCTGCAGAGATTTAGTCCTGGGGACATTATGGCTGACAGTTGTATGCCTGCAGAGGATTTAGAGCGGGGACATTATGGGCTGACAGGTATGCCTGCAGAGATTGTAGTCCTGGGGACATATTGGAGGACAGTGTATGCCTGCAAGAGATTTAGTCCTGGGGCATTATGGCTGACAGTGTATGCCTGCAGAGATTTAGTCCTGGGGACATTATGTGTGACAGTGTATGCCTGCAGAGAGATTGTGTCCTGGGGACATTATGGCTGAACGTGTATGCCTGCAGAGATTTAGTCCTGGGGACATTATGGCTGACAGGATGCCTGCAGAGATTTAGTCTGGGGACATTATGGCTGACAGTGTATGCCTGCAGAGATTAGTCCTGGGGAATATTATGAGTGACAGTGTATGCCTGCAGAGATTTGTAGTCCTGGGGACATTTATGGCTGACAGTGTATGCCTGCAGAGATTTAGGTCTGGGGCATTATTTTTTTTGGCGACAGTGTATGCCTGCAGAGATTTTAGTCCGGGGGACATATGGCTGACAGTGTAGTGCTGCAGAGATTTGTAGTCTGGGGACATTATGGGATGACAGTGTATGCCTGAGAAGATTTAGTCCTGGGGACATTATGGCTGACAGTGTATGCCTGCAGAGATTTAGTCCTGGACATATGGCTGACAGTGTATGCCTGCAGAGATTAGTCTGGGACATTATGGCTGACAGTGTATGCTGCAGAGATTTGTAGTCCTGGGGACATTATGGCTGACAGTATGCTGCAGAGATTTAGTCTGGGGCATATAGCTGACAGTGTATGCCTGCAGAGATTTCGATCTGGGGACATTATGGCTGACAGTGTATGCCTGCAGAGATTGTAGTCCTGGGACATTATGGTGAAAGTGTATGCCCGCAGAGATTTAGTCCTGGGGACATTATAGCTGACAGTGTATGCCCTGCAGAGATTTAGTCCTGGGGACTATGCTGACAGTGTTGCCTGCAAGAGATTGTAGTCCTGCGGGGAATTAGCTGACAAGTGTAGCCTGCAGAGATTTAGTCCTGGGGACATTATAGGTGACAGTGTATGCCTGCAGAGACTTTAGTCCTGGTGAATTATGGACAGTGTATGCTCTGCAGAGATTTAGTCCTGGGACATGTAGGCGAGTGCATGCCTGCAGAGATTTAGTCCTGGGGACATTATAGCTGACAGTGTATGTCTGAGAGATTAGTCCTGGGGACTATGGCGACAGTGCATGCCTGCAGAGATTTAGTCTGGGGACATCTATGGCTGGACAGGGTATGCCGCAGAGATTTGTAGTCCTGAGGAAATATAGCTGACAGTGTTGCCCGCAGAGATTTAGTCTGGGGACATTATGGTGACAGTGTATGTATGTGCAGAGATTTGTAGTCTGGGGACACAGTATAGCTGACAGTGTATGCCTGCAGAGATTGTAGTCCTGAGGACATTAGGATGACAATGTATGCCTGCAGAGATTTAGTCCTGGGACATATAGCTGACAGTGTAGCCTGCAGAGATTTAGTCCTGGGGACATTATAGCTGACATGTATGCCTGCAGAGATTTTAGTCCTGAGGGAATTATGGCTGACAAGTGTATGCCTGAGGCAGACATTAGTCCTGGGGACATTATGGCTGACAGTGACCAGGGTGCAGAGATAGGCTGGGAGGACATTATGGCTGACAGTGTATGCCTGCAGAGATTTGTAGTCCTGGGGACATTATAGCTGACAGTGTATGCCTGCAGACATTTGTAGTCCTGGGGACATTATAGCTGACAGTGTATGCCTGCAGAGATTTAGTCCTGGAGACATTGTGGCTGACAGTGTATGCCTGCAGAGATTTAGTGCTGGAGACATTATGGCTGACAGTGTATGCCTGCAGAGATTTAGTCCTGGAGACATTATGGCTGACAGTATATGCCAGCAGAGATTTAGTCCTGGGGACATTATAGCTGACAGTGTATGCCTGCAGAGATTTGTAGTCCTGAGGACATTATGGCTGACAATGTATGCCTGCAGAGATTTAGTCCTGGGGACATTATGGCTGACAGTGTATGCCTGCAGAGATTTAGTCCTGGGGACATTATGGCTGACAGTGTATGCCTGCAGAGATGTGTAGTCATAGACCAGCATATTGTAAATTAGAAGAAAAAGCCATGAAACTCAGTAGGGGACAATATAGTTGACTTCTGTAGCATTAGCTGTGACTCTGAGGCATAGGGACCACAATGTATAAAATCCACGTAAAGATCAAAAGTGTCATAATATATTAGAATGAATGGAACCTTCTGCAGCTGCACCGTTTGCTGTTAATTGAGGTAAAATAAATGACATTCAGATAAAAGAACTAATAAAAAATGAAATGAATCAAAATAATAAAACATTGCTGGCAGCTGTGTGTGTGTGTGTGTGTGGGGGGGGGGGGGGGGGGTGTCTGCCACATGTCTAAAGCAGTGATGTCGAATCTCTGCACTCCAGATGTAAAGAAACTACAAGTCCCAGCATGCCTTGCTTTCTAAACATCTGGAGTTCAACCTCTCTGGTCTAAAGCACCAACTGATTATTGGAGATGAATTCTGGGTGAAATGAAAGGAGACATTTTGGACATAAACGGGGTTATTCAATAAAAGTTCTTATCGTTTAAAATGGTGCTAATTTTGCCCCAACCAATCAGATGTTAGCTTTCAAATGCTAAATAAGATCTGATTGGCTGGGGCAAGTTTAGCACCATTTTAAACGATTAGAACTTTTATTGAATCTCCCTGTAAGAGTTAAAGTGGGCGGGGTTTTCTAAGCATGTTGGGAGTTGTAGTCCAGCAAACTGTTCCATAAGAAATTAATGCTAATGAGGCCTTTAACCTATACCTACACCTGGCACACTGTGTAGATATAGGGCCCCTATGTAATATAATTACCATCCATGATAGGTCCCTCCAGCACACTGTGTAGATATAGGGCCCCTATGTAATATAATTACCATCCATGATGGGTCCCTCCAGCACACTGTGTAGATATAGGGCCCCTGTGTGATATGATTACCATCCATGCGTCCCTCCAGCACACTGTGTGGATATGTGGCCCCTGTGTAATATGATTACCATCCATGGGTCCCTCCAGCACACTGTGGGATTGGATTACTAGGGCCCTATGTTGTAATATGATTACATCCATGGGTCCCTCCAGCACAACGTGTGGATTATAGGGCCCTGTGTAATATGATTACCATCCATGGGTCCCTCCAGCACACTGTGGGATATGTGGCCCTTTGTAATATGATTACCATCATGGGTCCCTCCAGCACACTGGTGGACTGTGGACCTGTGTAATTATGAATACCATCCATGGGTCCCTCCAGCACACTGTGTGGATATAGGGCCCCTGTGTAATATGATTACCATCCATGGGTCCTCCAGCACACTGTGTGCGGATATGTGGCCCTTTGTAATATGATTACCATCATGGGTCCCTCCAGCACACTGGTGGACTGTGGCCTGTGTAATTATGAATACCATCCATGGGTCCCTCCAGCACTCTGTGTGGATATAGGGCCCCTGTGTAATATGATTACCATCCATGGGTCCCTCCAGCACACTGTGTGGATAGTGGCCCTTGTGTAATATGATTACCATCCATGGGTCCCTCCAGCACACTGTGTGGATATGTGGCCCTTGTGTAATATGATTACCATCCATGGGTCCCTCCAGCACTATACCCCGTTCCCATTATACTATCAACAGCATACCATTCCCATATACAATCCACCTATACCAGTTTCCAATAGACTGACACGCGTATACCGTTTCCATATACTGATGCCACGACCTATATGCCAGTTTCCCATATATAGATCAACGCTTACCCTGTTCCATATACTGACCGCCTATACCACGTTCCCATTATACTGATCCCTTATACCCGTTCCCATTAAAGGATCCACTATACCAGTTCCCATGTACTGATCACGCTATACCGTTCCCATATACTGATACAGCTATACAGTCATCCAAATAACTGATCCACCTATTACAGTTCCCATATACTGAGCCAGCCTATACCAGTTCCCAATATACTGATCATCCATTCCACTATCCACTAACAGTTCCTATATGATCAACTTGATGTCCTTAAGCACTATACCAGTTCCCATTATTACTGATCCACTATACCAGTTCAACCGAACGTATTACTATCCGTCCCTATCGATCACCTAGTCCCCATTACCTAGACTAAGTCACCTATACAGTGTCCATATAACTGATCCACACTTATACCAGTGTCCCATATACTGATCCACCTATACAGTCAAAGCACTTATCCAGTCCCTTACTATCCAGCTACCCATACATATACTCATACTACGTCGATAACCGTAGCTACTAAGTTCCCCATATCACTGATCCAACATCTACCCATTCACCAATACTGATCTACCTATACCCACAGTTTCCCAACTGATCCACCATACCCGTTCCCCATATATGATCCACCTATACCGTTCCCATATACTGATCCACTATACGTTCCCCATATACTGATCACCTCTACCACGTTCCCAATATACTGATTCCACTAACATCACCTAGGATGATCCTTTCCAGCCAATACAGATCCACCTTATTACCAGTTCCCATATATGACAACCATACCACGTTCCACTATAACTGATCCACCTATACCCAGTTCCCATATACTGTCACCTAACAGTTCCCATATACGTGATCCCTAGACAGTTCCATTACTGATCCACTATACAGTTCCCATAACTGATCAACCGTATACCCGTTCCCATTTTATGACTGATCCACCTATACCCGTTCCCATACTACTTGTCAACCTATACAGTTCAATTATGTACCCACCTATACAGTCCCATATACTGATCCACCTATTACCCAGTTCCCATATATGATCCACCTATATACCAGTTCCCCATATTACTAAGTCACATATACCTTACCATTATACTGATCACCTTATACCAGTTCTCCATTATAATGATCCACCTATACCCAGTTCCCCAACTGTCCATCCGTCCCTTACGGTCCATACCAGCCTTTATAATCACCTTACAGTTCCCAATTATACTGATCCACCTATAACAGTTCATAACTGATCCACCTATACCCAGTTCCCATATACTGTATCCGACTATACCCAGTTTCCATATGACTTGATCAGCTTGATACGTTCCCATATGATGATCCCAACTCCATATACCAAATACAGTTCCCATATTATGATCCCCGTATACAAGTTCCCTATATCGATCCATATACAGTTCCCATATATGACAGTATACCGTTCCCATAATATCCACCATCAGTTCCATATACTGATCCACCTATACCAGTTTTCCCATATACTGATCACATACCGTTCCCTTATGATCACTACCAGTTCCCATATAGATCCACCCTTATACCCGTCCCATCATACTGATCACCTATACCAGTTCCCATATACTGATCCAGCTATACCAGTGTCATCTACTAGATCCAGCTTATACCAGTTCCCATATACTGATCCACCTTAGTACCAGTTCCCATACTGATCCACCTATACCAGTTCATATATGATCCACCCTATACCAGTTCCCATTATACTGATCTCAGCTATACCATTAAATATTACTGATCCACCTTAACCAGTCCCATATACCGATAGCTATTACCGTTCCCATTATACTGATCCAACATAGACCCATTCCAATAATGAATCCAATATACCAGTTCCAAATATACATGATCCACCTTACCAGTTCCACTATACTGATCCAGCTTATACCCAATTTCATGATACTGATCCAAGCTATACCGAGTCCGAATTATACTGGATCACCTATAACCCTTTCCCATATAGTGATCCAACCTATACCAGTTCCCAATATAGGATCCACCTATACCCTTACCAATATGACTGATCCACCGTATACAGTGCCCATATACTGATCCAACCGTAACCATTTCCCATGATATTCCATCCACCTTATACCAGTTCCAATATACTGACGACCTATACACTGTTCCCAAGATATGATCACCTATACCAGTTCCCATATATAATGATCCAGCTATGACCCATTCCCATTAGCGATCCAGCATTTACCCATTCCCATATACGATCCAGTTTTTCTATACCCATTCACAATACTGAGTCAGCATACGCCCATGTAATATGACTGATACACCTATACCCGTTACCATATTAGCGATCAAGCCTATAACCGTTCTCATATATGATATCCGCATACCCATTCACATAACTGATCCAGCTAATACCCAATTCCACATACTGATCCACCTATACCAGTGTCCCATATACTGATCCACATACCAGTTCCCATAATGATCCAGCTATCCCATTTACAATATGTCAACCTATACCAGTTCCCATATACCGATCCAGCTAACCTTCCATAGATCTGATCCCTATACCATTCCCATATATTATCCACTATACCAGTTCCCATATATTGTCCACCTATACCAGTTCCAATTAATCACCACTATAACCGTCTCCCACTATACTCAGCTTCCCATACATATTACTGATAGCTTAATCCAACTAGATACCCATTACTCTTTCATATATTGTCAGCTATTCCAGTTACCATACTAGATCCACCTATTACCCTTTACCATATATTGATCCACACATATACCGTCCAAATACTGACACACCTATTACCCTTTCCCATATATTGTCCAACCATACCGTTCAAGATATGATCCACTATAAATCCCTTTCCCAATATGATCCACCTATACCAGTTCCCAATATACTGATCCAACTATTCCCATTCCCATATAAACACACATAACCATTCCCTATATACATGATAAGCTATAACCATTCCCTATACTGATCCAGCTATAACCATTCATACTGATAATACTTTTATCCAGTTTTCCTATACCCTTCCCATTACTGATCAGCATTACCCAATTACATATACTGATCACATTACCACGTAGATCCCTATACACCGTTCACCATATACTGATCCAGCTATGCCATTGTCCATCATGAACATCCAGCTATACCCCATTAATGATCACCATCTATGATCAGTCCCTATGACCAGTATCACACATATACTATCCACATTGCCAGTCCATATATGATAAACCTAACAGTTCCCATATACATCCAGCTATCCTCACATAATGAGCAACCGTTCCCATATAATGATCCAACTATACCCATCACAGATACTGACCAGCTAGCTTATAAACGTTCCCAATCTGATAGTATCCCACACATATACTGCCAGTATAAACGTCCCATATATGATTCCACTCTATACCCATGCTTCAAATATACTGATCACCTATCCTTCCAATATATTGTCCACAACTTATTTTGATCCCAATCCCTTCCATTATACGTCCACCTATACCGTTCCCATATACTGATCCAGCTATACCCATTCACATACTAGGACCCAGCTATAACCGTTCCCATATACTGATCCAGCTATACCCATTCACATATACTACCGAGCCTAACCCTCCAATATGTCCACTATACCAGTCCCAGATACTGATCAACCTATACCTTCCCATATACTGATCCACCTATTACCACGTTCCCATATTACTGATCATCCAGCTTTATATAGCTACCATTCCCAATACTGATCAGCTTATACCATTCCCATGATACTGACCGTATTATACCATTCCCTTATACTGATCAGCTATGACCATTCACATTATGATCCAGCAACAAGCATTACCCATTAATATACTGATCCAGCAATACCCATTTACATATACTGATCAAGCTATACCCATTCCCATATACTGATCCACTATAACCCATGTCAACATATATGATCCACCTATGCAGTTCCATACATGATCCAGCTATACCATTCACACATAAACTGATCCACTATACACAGTTCCCATATATATGATCACCTATACCCGTTCCCATATACTGATCACCTATACCAGTTCCCATAACTGATCCACCTATGCCAGTTCCCATATAACTGCATCCACAATATGCCAGTTTCCCATATTTACTGATCCACCTATGCCAGTTCAATATACTGATTCCCAACCTATGCCAGTTCCAATAACTGATCCAACCTATACCGTTCCCTATAATGATCCAACCTATGCCAGTGTCCATATAAGACCACCTATGCCAGATCCAATACTGATGCCACGTAATCACCGTGTCCCATATATGATCCACTATACCCATTCACATATCACTCCAGCTAGAACCGTTCCCATATATGAATCCAGCTATACCCCATTAACATACACGGACCCAAGCTATACCAGTGACATATACTGACACCTTACCTCCATTATATCCACCATCCGTCCATATACTGATCCTTAACCTTCCCTACTGTATCCATTACTCGTACAATATAAGCATCAGATCCACCTATACCCGTTCCCATATACTGATCAACCATACCCGTTCCCATATAGATCCACCTATACCCGTTCCATATTTTATGATCCACTATACCCGTTCCCATATACTGAATCCACCTATACCAGTTAACCATATACCTGACCACCTATTTTTCCTACGTTCCCTTACTGATCCACCCTATATACCGTTACCTTATTACTGGATCACACCTATACCCGTTCACCAATACTGATCCACATATACCACTGTTCCCATATACTGATCCACTATACCCAGTTCCCATATAATGGTCCACCTATTACCCGTTCCAATATATGATCCACCTATACCCGTCCCATATACTGAATCCACCCTATACCCGTCAATACGATCCCTATCCCATATACTGATCCCAATACCCGTTGCCATATACTGATCCACTATTACCGTTAACCATAAACTGACCAACCTATTACAGTTCCCATATACTGATCCACCTTATACCCGTTACATGATACTGATCCACCAATACCATCAAATTTACAGTAATATACCCGTTCCCATATTACATGATCCACCAATAACCCGTTCATTTATAAAGTATTACCCATTTCCATATACTGATCCAGTTTCCTAGATTCGATTTTCCACCTATATGTTGCAATAGTGTTTATAAACAATCCTTCTTAGTTCCTCAATACATCCAACATTTACCTGTATACAGAAATAAAAGGAATGAATCAGTATATAAATAAACTGGTGACGGTAACATGATACACTCATCCCTTCCTGTCTATTTCATACTACTTAATCTTCACGTTTCTATAGGCTGAAGATAACCACCTACTGTACATTATTCTGTAATACACTATAAAATCACCACCACTCTGCATTAATCTATTTTCCTGCCATAGCCTCAGTACCCCTCTCATGACCTGATTTATTATTTTGTGGTTTATTTATCTGCAGTTGGAACAGTTCAATGGAGCATTTGGTGGAGTTGATAAGATCTCTCTCATGACCGCAATCCTCTCCCTGGCCGAGCCAACGGGCTCCTCTACTTCAAAGACCTGTGAAATTGGGACCTCACTGGGTCTCGTCTCTCTAGTAACACAAGTAACAACTAGGATATGCAAAGTCAAGATCTGGCTGTGGATTCTGAGACCTACAGACTATGATAGGTCTTATGGTGGGTCTTGTGGTGGCTCTAGAGCAGGTACTTTCCAGAAGATCCATTAGTTCACTGGACTACAAAGTCTCACGTAACTGCTAAATCTGAACTTGCCACCTGCCCCCTGACCTTCTCCTTTAAATTCTATACACCTCACCAGCCATGGTCTAACCTCAATCCCCTGCTGATCACACATCATTATCTAATGGACAATATGATGGACAATAATTAGGAAATTCACCCCCTGATAGGGGCGTTTTTTAAAGATCTACTTCTAATTTATCTATTTACATGTGTATCTGTTATTGATATGCAGGGGTGGGGTTTACATCATCAATATGATAATCAACAATAAATAATAAATAATAAATTATTTATTATTTTAGAAGCCAATGCAGAGTTACATTTACGAATTAATTGTATTTCTAATCTGAGTGTAGTGTCTAGTAAATTCCTAATCAAAGTCTCCTAGTTCCAATCTGTCATGCACTCAGACATTAGGGACATTATGGTGACATGCATGCCTGCAGATTTGTCCTGGGACATATGGCTGACAGTGTATGCCTGAGAGATTTAGTCCTGGGGACATTAGGCTGACATGTATGCCTGCAAGATTTCTGGACTCTGGCTGACAGTGATGCCTGCAGAGATTTAGTCCTGGGGAATATGCTGACATGCTGCAGATTTAGTCCTGGGACATTATGCTGACATGTGCCTGAGAGATTATTCCTGGGGCATTAGGCTGACAGTGTATGCCTGCAGAATTAGTCCTGGGGACATTTGGCTGACAGTGCATGCCTGCAGAGATTTAGTCCTGGGAATTATGGCTGACATGTATGCCTGCAGAGATTTGACAGGTGACATTATAGCTGACAGTGTACTAGCCTGCAGAGATTTAGTCCTGGGGCTTATGCTGCATGTTGCTGCAGAGATTAGTCCTGGGACATTATAGCTGACGTGTATGCCTGCAGAGATTTGTAGTCCTGGGGACATATAGCTACAGGTATGCCTGCCAGAGATTGTGTAGTCCTGGGGACTTATAGCTGAAGTGTATCCTGCAGACATTTGTAGTCCTGGGGACATATAGGACAGTGTATGCCGCAAGATTTAGTCCTGGAGACTGTTGGCTGACAGGGTATGCCTGCAGAGATTTAGTGCGGAGACATTTGGCTGACAGTGTATCCTGCAGAGATTTAGTCCTGCTGGGACATATGGCTGACAGTATATGCCAGCAGAGATTTAGTCCTGGGGACATTATAGCGACAGGGTATGCCTGCAGAGATTAGGCCTGGAGGCATTATGGACCGTGTATGGCTGCAGAGATTTAGTCCTGGAGACATTATGGCTGACAGTGTATGCCTGCAGAGATTTGTAGTCCTGGGGCAATTATGGCTGACAGTGTATGCCTGCAGAGATTTGTAGTCCTGGGTACTATTTATGGCTGACAGTGTATGCCTGCAGAGATTTGTAGTCCGGGGACATTATGGCTGACAGTGTATGCCTGCAGAGATTTTTATTCCTGGGGACATTATGGCGACGTGTATGCCTGCAGAGATTGTAAGTCCTGGGGACATTATAGTGACAGTGTATGCCTGCAGAATAGAGATTTAGTTCTGGGGACATTATAGCTGACAGTGTATGCCTGCAGAGAATAGTCCTGGAGACAAGTATGGCTGACAGTTTGTATGCCTGCAGAGAAATAGGTCCTGGAGACATATAGCTGAACAGTGGATTGCTGTCGAGATTTAGTCCTGGAGAACATATGGCTGACAGTGTATGCCTGCAAAGATTTTAGTCCTGAGGGACATTAGGGTGACAGTGTAGCCTGCAGAGATTAATCCTGGGGACATTATGGCTGGCAGTGTATGCCTGCAGAGATTTAGTCCTGGGGACATTATGGCTGACAGTGGATGCCTGCAGAGATTAGTCCTGGGGAGAGATTAGGGATGACAGTGTATGCCGCAGAGATTTAGTCCCCCCCCCTGGGGACATTATGGCGAGAGTGGATGCCTGCAGAGATTTTGAGTCCTGGGGACATTATAGCTGACAGTGTATGGTGCAGAGATTTAGTCCTGGGGACATATGGCTGACAGGTTATGCCTGCAGAGATTGTAATCCTGGTGACATTATGGCTGACAGTGTATGCCTGCAGAGATTAGTCCTGGGGCTATAGCTGACAGTGTATGCCTGCAGAGATTTAGTCCTGGAGACATTATGGCTGACAGTGTATGCCGCAGAGAGTTCCTGCGGACAGATTATGGGCTGACAGTGTATGCCTGAGAGATTTAGTCCTGGGGACCTTATAGCTGACAGTGTATGCTCTGCAGAGATTAGTAGATCTGGGAGACATTATAGTGACACGTGTTGCCTGCAGAGATTAGTCCTTGGACATTATGGCTGACCAGTGCATGCCGCAACAGTTAGTTCCTGGGGACATTATGGCTGACAGTGCATGCCTGCAGAGATTTAGTCCTGGGGACATTATGGCTGACAGTGGCATGCCTGCAGAGATTTTAGTCCTGGGGACATTATAGCTGACAAGTGCATGCCCTGCAGAGATTTATCTGGGGCACATAGGCTGACAGTGCATGCCTGCAGAGATTTAGTCCTGGGGGACATTATGGCTGACAGTGATGCTGCAGAGATTTAGTCCGGGACATTATGGCGACAGTGCATGCTGCAGAGATTTAGTCCTGGGGACATTATGGTGACAGTGCAGCCCTGCAGAGATTTAGTCCTGGGACATTATGGTAAGACAGTGCATGCGCCAGAGATTTAGTCCTGGGACATTATGGCTGACAGTGCATGCCTGCAGAGATTTAGTCCTGGGGACATTATGGCTGACAGGTATGATGCCTGCAGAGATTTAGTCATGGGACATTAGGCGACAGTGTATGCGCAGAGATTTAGTCCTGGGGACATATTCGCTGACAGGTATGCCTGCAGAGATTAGTCCTGGGGACCATTATAGTGACAGTGTATGCCTGCAGAGATTTAGTCCTGGGGACATTATAGCTGACAGTGTATGCCTGCAGAGATTTAGTCCTGGGGACATTATGGCTGACAGTGTATGCCTGCAGAGATTTGTAGTCCTGGGGACATTATGGCTGACAGTGTATGCCTGCAGAGATTTAGTCCTGGGGACATTATGGCTGACAGTGTTATGCCTGCAGAGATTTAGTCTGGGGACATTATGGCTGACCAGTGATGTCTGCAGAGATTTAGTCCTGGGCTTTATGCTGCAGTGTATGCTGCAGAGATTTTAGTCCTGGGACATTATAGCTGACAGTGTATGGCCTGCATGAGATTGTAGTCCTGGGGACAATTATGGCTGACAGTGTATGCCTGCAGAGATTTAGCTGGGGAATTATGCTGACAGTGTATGCCTGCAGAGATTTGTAGTCCTGGGGACATATGGCTGACGTGTATGCCTGCAGAGATTTGTAGTCCTGGGACATTATGGTGACAGTGTATGCCTGCAGGATTTAGTCCTGGGGACATATGGCTGAACAGTGTATGCCTGCAGAGATTTAGTACCTGGGACATTATGGCTGACAGTGTATGCCTGCAGAGATTAGTCCTGGGGACATTATGGCTGACAGTATGCCTGCAGAGATTGTAGTCCTGGGGACATTATGGCTGACAGTGTATGCCTGCAGAGATTTAGTCCTGGGGAATTATGGCTGACAGTGTATGCCTGCAGAGATTTTAGTCCGGGGACATTATGGCTGACAGTTATGCCTGCAGAGATTTGTAGTCCGGGGACATTATGGCTGACAGTCTAGCCGCAGGATTTAGTCTGGGGACATTATGGTGAAGTGTATGCTGCAGAGATTTGTAGTCCTGGGACATTATGGTGACAGTGATGCCCGCAGAGATTGTAGTCCTGGGACATTATAGGGCGGCAGTGTACTGCTGCAGAGATTTGTAGTCTGGGGACATTATGGCTGGACAGTGTATGCTGCAGAGATTTAGTCCTGGGGACATTAGGCTGACAGTTGTATGCCTGCAGAGATTTGTAGTGGGGACATTATGGCTGACAGTGTATGCCTGCAGAGATTGTAGTCCTGGGGACATATGGCTGACCGTGTATGCCTGCAGAGATTTAGTCCTGGGGACATTATGGCTGACAGTGTATGCCTGCAGAGATTTAGTCCTGGGGACATTATGGCTGACACCGTGTATGCCTGCAGAGATTAAGTTTCCTGGGACATTATGGCTGAAGTGTATATGCCAGAGATTGTAGTCCTGGGGACATTATGGCTGACAGGTGTATGCCTGCAGAGATTTAGTCCTGGGGATATTATGGTGACAGGAGTATGCCTGCAGAGATTTAGTCAGGGGACATTATGGTGGACAGTGTATGCCTGCAGAGATTTGTAGTCTGGGGACATTATGGCTGACAGTGTATGCCTGCAGAGTTTAGTCTGGGGCCATTATAGCTGACAGTGTATGCCTGGAGAGATTTAGCCTGGGGACATTATGGCTGACAGTGTATGCATGCAGAGATTGTAGTCATGCAAATCTGGGCGAACATTTAAAAGACGAAGACGGGACATGCACATCCAAGAGATCATGGCTGACAGTGTATGCCTGCAGAGATTTAGTCCTGGGGACATTATGGCTGACAGTGTATGCCTGCAGAGATTTGTAGTCCTTGGACATTATTGGATGACAGTGTATGCTGCAGAGATTTAGTTCCTGGGGACATTATAGACTGACGTGCATGCCTGCAGAGATTTTAGTCCTGGGGACATTATAGCTGACAGTGTATGCCTGCAGAGATTTCGTCTGGGGACATTATGGCGACAGTGTATGCCTGCAGAGATGAGTCCTGGGGCTCATTATAGCTTGACAGGGTATGCCGCAGAGATTAGTCTGGGGACATTATAGCTGACAGTGTATGCCCGCAGAGATTTAGTCCTGGGGACATTATGGCTGACAGGTGTATGCCTGCAGAGGATTGTAGTCCTGGGAAAGTATAGCTGACAGTGTATGCCTGCAGAGATTAGTCCTGGGGACATTAATAGCTGGACAGTGTATGCCTGCAGAGATTTAGGCCTGGTGACATTATAGCTGACAGTGTATGTCTGCAGAGATTTAGTCCTGGGGACATTATGGCTGACAGTGCATGCCTGCAGAGATTTAGTCCTGGGGACATTATAGCTGACAGTGTATGTCTGCAGAGATTTAGTCCTGGGGACATTATGGCTGACAGTGCATGCCTGCAGAGATTTAGTCCTGGTGGGACATTATGGCTGACAGTGTATGCCTGCAGAGATTTGTAGTCCTGGGGACATTATAGCTGACAGTGTATGCCTGCAGAGATTTAGTCCTGGGGACATTAGCTGGACAGTGTATGCCGCAGAGATTTAGTTGTCCTGGGGACATATAGTGACAGGTATGCCTGCAGAGATTTGTAGTCTGAGGACATTATGGCTGACAATGTATGCTGCAGAGATTTAGTCCTGGGGACATTATAGCTGACAGTGTAGCCTGCAGAGATTTAGTCCTGGGGACATTATAGCTGACAGTGTAGTCTGCAGAGATTTGTAGTCCTGAGGACATTATGGCTGACAATGTATGCCTGCAGGAGATTTAGTCCTGGGGACATTATGGCTGAGTGTTATGCTGCAGAGATTAGTCCTGGGGACATTATGGTGACAGTGTATGCCTGCAGGCGATGTGTAGTCATAGACCAGCATATTGTAAATTAGAAGAAAAAGCCATGAAACTCAGTAGGGGACATATAGTTGACTTCTGTAGCATTAGCTGTGACTCTGAGGCATAGGGACCACAATGTTAAAGGCCCGTAAAGATCAAAGGTCATAATATATTAGAAGATGGAACCTTTGCAGCTGCCACCGTTGCTGTTAATTGAGGTAAATAAAGAACTTCAGATAAAAGAACTAAAAAAAATGAATGAATCAAAATAATAAAAACATTGCTGGCAGCTGTGTGTGTGTGTGTGTGTGGGGGGGGGGGGTCTGCCACATGTCTAAAGCAGTGATGTCGAATCTTGCACTCCAGATGTAAAGAAACTACAAGTCCCAGCAATGCCTTGCTTTTCTAAACATCTGGAGTTCAAACTCTTGTCTCTAAAAGCACCAACTGATCTATGGAGATGAATTCTGGGTGAAATGAAAGGAGACATTTTGACATAAACGGGGTTTATTCATCAAAAGGTCGTATCGTTTAAAATGGTGCTAATTTTGCCCCAACCATCGTAGTTATTGATTTCAAATGCTAAATAAGATTGATTGGCTGGGGCAAGTTTAGCACCATTTTTTAAACGATTAGAACTTTTATTGAATCTCCTAGATGTAAGAGTTAAGCGGGCGTGGGTGGTTTTTCTAAGCAGTTGGGAGTTTGAGTCCAGCAAACTGTTCCATAAGAAATTAGGTAGAAGGAGCAAGGAACGGAGAACTACCAAAGGACAAATGGAAGAAGGCTGAAAGTAGCAGATCCCAGAAATATCGGGCACCTCCCTATTGTAGTTAATTACCATCCATGATAGGGTCCCTCCAGCACACTGTGTAGATATAGGGCCCCTATGTGTAATATAATACCATCCTGATGGGTCCCTCCAGCACACTGTGTGATATAGGGCACCTGTGTGATATGATTACCTCCATGCGTCCCCAGCCACACTGTGTGGATATGTGGCCCGTGTAATATGATTACCATCCATGGGTCCCTCCAGCACACTGTGTGGATATAGGGCCCTGTGTAATATGATTACCATCCATGGGTCCCTCCAGCACACTGTGTGGATATAGGGCCCCTGTGTAATATGATTACCATCCATGGGTCCCTCCAGCACACTGTGTGGATATGTGGCCCTTGTGTAATATGATTACCATCATGGGTCCCTCCAGCACTCGTGTGGACATGTGGCCCTTGTGTAATATGTAGTTTACCATCCATGGGTCCCTCCAGCGCTCTGTGGAGATATAGGGCCCTGTGTAATATGATTACATCCATGGTCCCTCCAGCACACTGTGTGGCATGTGGCCCTTGTGTAAATGATTACATACATGGGTCCTCCAGCACACTGTTGTGGATTATGTGGCCCTGTGAATATGATTACCATCCATGGGTCCCTCCAGCACAGTGTGGACATGTGGCCCTTGTGTAATATGATTACCATCCATGGGACCCTCCAGCACACTGTGTGGACATGTGGCCCCTGTGTAATATGATTACCATCCATGGGTCCCTCCAGCACACTGGGGGTTAACTGTATGCCCACCCTCATTCCATACACCACGCCCACCCCTCAGTCCCCTGGTGTCCAAGCACCATGGCAGCTCCCCTGGTAGTCCTGTGCCTGCTCCTGGTCACCCCCCGACCCTCCGTGTCCCTCTTGCCGCCCGCGGACCTCCTGCTGTGGGACGGGATCTCCCTGTTCTCCCGGGGGGACTGGTCGGGGGCCCGGGACAGACTGTTAGGGGCGCTGCGGAGCCACAGGGAGGTGCGGGGACAGAAGTTGCGGTGCGGGAAGCAGTGCGGGATCCAGGGGGGAAAGTGGCTGGAGGAGGTGGTGCTGGAGCGGGCGGATTGTCTGGTATCGTGCGAGAGGATCGGACTGGGGGAACCGACCCGGTACCGACTCACCCGGGACACCGAGAGGAACTTCCACAGGGCGACTCCTTACAACTACCTGCAGGTGGCGCACTACAGGGTGAGCACGGGGCTTGATGGGATTTGTAGTTCTGCATCAGTCTGGGCCAGGGGGAGGGGCTACAAGGAGACATAGTTGTAGTTTAGTTACAGTAAGTATGGAAATATGGGGGGGGGGGGTCACTGCATTGCATTGTGGGATCAGAGACCACAATGCATTGCTGTCATGTCTCAACATGTACACGTGGAAATGTTTTGGATTCGCTGCAGGCCCCTCCCCACCACATGCCCCTCCCCCAGATCTCCATTATATACCATTATATAATACATTATACTATTATTATATATTACACTATATTATATTATTACACATGTCCCTTCCCCAGATCTCCCTTCATTCACTACTGACAGATCTCCGTGATATTCAATGATAATACATTATACTATATACTATAGTATATTATACTATTATATTACACTATATTATTACTCTGTATTATATTACACTACTATTTACTATTATTATATATTACATAGTGAATAATGCACCCCAACTGTAAATTATAAGGATATTATAAGTCACCGAGGAGTTTTGTGACCATAAAAAGCCTTTTATACAGGGCACAGAACTCTGAGGTGACTTTTGATATCCTAGTAATGTACAGTTGGGGGTGCATTATTCAATACAATTCACCCCGCATAGATTTTTAATAAACTCCCCTCCTTTATGGTGGTGTGGCATAAGTCCTTAAAGGGCATCTATACCAAAATATAAGTTATTTTAAATTGACCCTAACTGGAAACTATAATTCTTCCCAACCACCACTGTATAATTTTTTTGTTGATCTGCCCCCTATTTCTTTAGATATCCAACCTAAAACTTCCTATATTTCATCTGTCAATCAATTTCCTTGCTCTCAAAAACTATTCTTCTGTGAGTAGTTTTACTGTAGCTGGAATGGTGACAGAGTTTTGACAGTTGGAATGCTGTATGCTGTGTGCAGGCTTGACAGTTGGTTTGTGGGGAAAAAGTCAGGTCGGATGGAAGTGGGAGTGGTTAAAAAGGGAGGGGGGATACTGCTCCTAAACAAAATGTGTGCTGGATTGAAGGCATGCAGCAACATTTTATAGGGATAAAATGTTACTGTTGCCTCCTATTTTAGTCTATGGCAGGGGTGGATTATATACTATATCATACTGTTATATTATTATTATTAAACCGAAATTCAGGATCCAGTGACACTTTACAGCTTTCCACCTCCACCATCCGGTAAACTACGGTAGCTGCAAACAGTCTCCTTCTGGCAGCATAAATCTTTGCATTTAAACATAGCTCTATTAGGGCTGGACCACACTGGCACGATTCTCACTGGCTTCCAACCGCCTTTTACAAACCGTTAGAGCGTGAGAATTGCATGCCGGTGCTTTACAATGTAGCAGTTCACACTGAATGCGCTGCACTCCAATAGAATATCGGTTAAATGGCACTGTAATGCGTGCAAGCCACGCTGCATTGTGATCATGCATTTCACATGCATTACTGTGTGTTGTAGTCTGGCCACAGCATAACCGTGCTTCTACACCAACCCCAACACTGGCAATGTCCAGCCAGTCGTAGGGGTGTTCCTATGGTTTTTGACACCTGAAACAACTTTTAAATGCTGCCTATTGGCAGACAGGTGGCAGCATGTGAAGTGGGCGTGGCTTCATCAGGTGTGGTGGGCTGACTAACACTGGTGGACTGGAGGGATGACTTAACACTGATTGGTGGAATGGGGGGCTGACTTAACACTGATTGGTGGACTGGTGCTGAAATGCGGTATTGCAGGAAGGAAGATTTTTTGTTTTACTGACGCCTTTTAAGTGTTCCCCAGGGGTGCGCCCTGAGCAAATGTTTCAGTTTGCTTCATGGTAGGGACACCCCTGGCCAGTCGGATACCTATATAAACAGTCAGATACCAGACTTTTGGGACAGTTCTTGGATGAAAACTTTGCAACTGGTTTAAGGCAAATGTTTACATATTTACAGATGTTTAAATTGGTAAAACTGATTAAGGGTCAGGTCCCACTATCCCACCACCATGCAGGGTTCTTGCAATGCACTGCTGTGTATAATAAGCTATGTGCGCTGTTATCCTGTACCCATCCTATTATTGATCAGAGTGCAGTGCACCCAGTGGGAACACACCGATAGCATTGCATTGGAAAGCCCAAAGCTTGATCCGAATTGCACATGTGGGAACTAGCCCTAAGTCTTAGCAAGAATGTCACATTCAATAAAATATCCATATTAGAAAAGATCAGTGAAGAGCAGACGGGGAAATTCCCTTCTTCTTGGACTGGAAGGTTCTATTGGTGTTAGTCCATTTAGCTGTTACAGTCCATTTAGCTGTTACAACGTAATATCTAGTGAATGACGAATTGCTAAATGTCCCCCTCTAGAGATGCTCGAATGTCCCCCTCTAGAGATGCTCGAAACAGTCAGTTTCTTATCGGAACAACGTTCGAAACTAGGATTTGTGGGTACTGAATTTGTGAAACTGCTGAAGGGGAGCGATGGACCCGAACCAGAGTTCAGGACAAACTGTATCAGTTCGGACGAACTCAAACTTTTTTTGGTTTTCCAAACTCGCGGCTGTATTTTCGATAATTATGGGAAAATCGATAATTATCAAATTCGCTATCCCTACAGTGTATCGTTCGCTAACCATTGTATGTATTCTTCGTTTTCGCTAACCCTTGTTCGTTTTTGGTGAGACGTGCTTGTTCCCCAGACCATTTCCCAGGTGCCACAGCCATTTACAGTAAGTTACCATTATTCGAACTATTAGCTCCTAATTGACTTAAATGGAAAAGAACCGAACTTCAGTAAGTTCAGCCATCTCTACTCATGGGACATTCCAATCGAAAGTAAGGAGGGGGGGGGGAGCTTTATTGGAACAATTTAACCTCACTGGCGATATTACAGACACATTTTAATCTCATTTTAACTCCTCAAACGTAAACATCTTGAATTTCTTATTTTTTTTGGCTTCCTCCCAGCTAAATACAGTGCTGCAATATGTTCGTATATTTCCCATGCCAGACAGGGAGGGAGCTGCCATATGTGTTACTGCAGATTTATCATCTTGAGTGCCACGTTTTAACTCGTACAAACGTCCCCCGGTATCGCTCTGCCCTGTGCGAAGGGATGTCGCAGACATGGCGGTGACCTGTTCCCCAGATTAACTGTGTGTACGGTCATCTATCTGTATGTAAGTGATAGGGATAGTCAAATGTATTAAAGGGGAAGATAAACCAAATAATAATGTATGCGATTTTCCAAACGGTTATATTTCTAGCTTTCCCCTAGACATCCTGTAGACTTCTGGTCTGGGTAGGGACATTGTTGGGACAGAGGGATTTGTGGTGAATCACGAACCTCCATGGCATTGCATTGACTATGGGGGTACCAGAACACATGTAATGGCCCCTTATAAATACCCCTTGCACGTACCTGCCCACTGTGACTCACCCTTTAAGATGATGTCATTGTTGGATATATTGACTATAGCACATCAATATAGGTAGGTGCAATACTCCAGGGCCCCCTACCCTTAGGGCCAATATATCCAAGGCAAATGAAGATGAGAGGAGCACACTAACCTAAAGTGAAATAGGATTTATTGTGCAAAGAACATATACAACGTTTCAGGGTCCCTCTGGGTCTTCACTAACGTAAGCAGGTGTCAGGAAGCTGTTAGTGTACTAAAGTAGTTTTAGTTAAATCCCATCCCACCACTGCTACTACTAGTAATACACAGCTTTATACCAGGATTATTACCTGAACAATCCTGTACACTACCTGCCTTAACGTGTGATTATTGAAAAACGGTGCTGCCATTGAGATTTTCCTTACTTAAGTTTGCACGTTGTATTAATGACCTCTAGAGGGAGCTAGATTGTTATGCATTACCTAAATGAGTCATACAGCTTTGTACAATGTAAATACACCAACCCCCCCAAAGTAGAAATGGGGTAGGACATACAGTATCGTCGGGGGGATTTCGAGAGGCGCAGTGGGGCTTACATCTGCCAAAATCTGTCGTATTCGCATAAATAAACTGCAATACGGTTCAGTGTACTAATCGCTTACAGGCACAGCTGCTTTGGGATTTCAGTGTCCTGTTTAATATGTTAATGCAAGAGAAATATTAGAACATTAAATCCCCTGTGTAAACCCAGCCTGGGGAGAGCCAATGGCTGTGAACTCATCCAGTGTTCTGTTTGCTTTCCTAAAAAAATAGGGGGAGGGCATTTTGTCTCTAATTAAATTCTAATTAACAAGAGATATTGCTAACGAGGCAGGTACGTAAAATAAACCTATTGAGAATTAAACACCCCCTCTAGTTTAGATTAAATGGTCACTGATGCGATTTAAAGTTAATCAGACTCAACTAATTGTGTGATATCCTCTCCGCTACTGCAGTATTGGGACCAGGTATATACTATCAATAGGGATAGGGTGATACACGGGGACACTATCCAGGTACCTAATATACACTATCAATAGGGATAGGGTGAAACATGGGACACTATCCAGGTACCTAATATACACTATCAATAGGGATAGGGTGAAAAACGGGGACACTTACCAGGTACCTAATATATCACTTCAATAGGGATAGGGTGAAACACGGGAAACTTCCAGGTTCCTAATATACACTATCAATAGGATAGGTGTGAAACACGGGACACTTCCAGGTACTAATATACACTATCTAGGGATAGGGTGAAACAGGGACACTATCCAGGTACCTAATATACAATCAATAGGATAGGGTGAAACACGGGGCACTTCCAGGTCCTAATTACACTATCAATAGGGATAGGGTGAACACGGGACACTATCCAGTACCTAATATAACTATCAATAGGGATAGGGTGAACACGGGGACACTGTCCAGGTACCTAATATACAACAATAGGGATAGGGAGTGAAACACAGGTGTGAACACGGGGACATATCCAGGTACCTAATATCACTATCAATAGGGATAGGGTGAAACACGGGGACACTATCCAGGTACCTAATATACACTATCAATAGGGTATAGGGTGAAACACGGGGACACTGTCCAGGTACCTAATATACACTTCAATAGGGTAGGGTGAAACACTGGGACCCTCTTCAGGTACTCAATATACACTATCAATAGGGATAGGGTGAAACACGGGGACACTGTCCAGGTACCTAATATACACTATCAATAGGGATAGGGTGATGAAACACTGGGACACTTCACGGTACCTAATATACACTATCAATAGGGATAGGGTGAAACACGGGACACTGATCCGGTACCTAATATACACTATCAATAGGGATAGGGGGATGAAACACGGGACACTGTCCAGGTACTCTATATACACTATCAATAGGGATAGGGTGAAAACACTGGGAAACTATCCAGGTACCTAATATACACTATCAATGGGATAGGGTGAAACACGGGACACTATCAGGTACCTATATACACTATCAATAGGGATAGAGGTGAAACCAGGGGACACTGTCCAGGACCTAATATACACATCAATGGGATAGGGTGAAACACGGGGACACTATCCAGGTACCTAATATACACTATCAATAGGGATAGGGTGAACAGGGAACTGTCCAGGTACCTAATATACACTATCAATAGGGATAGGGTGAACACGGGGACACTATTCAGGTACCTATATACACTATCCATAGGGATAGTGAAACACTGGGACACTGTCCAGGTACCTAATATACACTATCAATAGGGATGGTGAAACACGGGACACTGTCCAGGTACCTAATATACACTCAATAGGGATAGGGTGATGAAACACGGGGACACTATCCAGGTCCTAATATACACTATCAATAGGGATAGGGTGAAACACGGGACACTGTCCAGGTACCTATATATACTATCAATAGGGTATGAGGGTGAAACACGGGGACACTGTCAGGTACCTAATATACACTATCAATAGGGATGAGTGAAACAGGGACACTATCCAGGTACCTAATAATACTATCAATAGGGATAGGGTGAAACACGGGACACTTTCCAGGTACTAATATACACATCAATAGGGAGAGGTGAAACACGGGGACCCTATTCCAGGTACCTATTACACTATCAATAGGGATAGGGTGCTACCGGGAACATCAGGGACCTAAATACACTATCAATAGGGATAGGGTGAAACACGGGACCATTCCGGTACCTAATATACACTATCAATAGGGATAGGGTGAAACACGGGACACTTTCCAGGTACCTATATACACTACAATAGGGATGGGTGTGAAACACGGGACACTATCCAGGTACCTAATATACACTATCAATAGGGATAGGGGGAAACAGGGACACTATCCAGGTACCTAATATACACTATCAATAGGGATAGGGTGAAACACGGGGACAATCCAGGTACCTAATATACACTATCAATAGGGATAGGGGTGAACACGGGGACACTATCCAGGTACCTAATATACACTATCAATAGGGATAGGTGAACACGGGACACTATCCAGGTACCATATACACATAATAGGGATAGGGTGAAACACGGGGAACACTATCCAGGTACCTAATATACACTATCAATAGGGATAGGGTGAAAACACGGGGACACTATCCAGGTACTAATATACACTATCAATAGGGATAGGGGTGAAACAAGGGGACACTCCAGGTACCTAAATACAACTATCAATAGGATAGGGGGAAACACGGGGACACTGTCCAGGTCCTAATATACACTATCAATGGGATAGGTGAAACAGGGGACCTCCAGGTACCTAATATCACTATCAATAGGGATAGTGGAGTGAAACAAGGGACACTATCCAGGTACCTAATATACACTATCAATGGATAGGGTGAAACACGGGGACACGTCCAGGTACCTAATATACACTATCAATAGGGAAGGGTGAAACACGGGGACACTTCCAGGTACCTAATATACACTATCAATAGGGATAGGGTGAAACACGGGACAATATCCAGGTACATATATACACTATCAATGGGATAGGGGTGAAACACGGGGACACTATCAGGTACCTAATATACACTATCAATAGGGATAGGGTGAAACACGGGGACACTGTCCAGGACCTAATATACACTATCAATAGGGAGTGAGTGAAACACGGGACACTATCCAGGTACCTAATATACACTATCAATAGGGATAGGGTGAAAAACAGGGGACACTATCAGGTACCTAATATACTATCAATTGGGATAGGGTGAAACACGGGGAACTTCCAGGTACCTAATATACACTATCATAGGGATAGGGTGATAAACACGGGGACATATCCAGGTACCTAATATACACTATCAATGGGATAGGGTGATACACGGGATACTCCAGGTACCTAATATAAACTATCAATAGGGATAGGGTGAACACGGGGACACTATACGGTACCTAATATAACTATCAATAGGGATAGGGTGAACCCGGGACACTATCCAGTACCTAATATACACTATCAATAGGGATAGGGGTGAACACGGGACTGTCCAGGTACCTAATATACACTATCAATAGGGATAGGTGATACACGGGGACACTATTAGGTACCTAATATAACTATCAATAGGGATAGGGTGATGAAACACGGGACACTATCCAGGTACCTAATATACACTATCAATAGGGATAGGGTGAAACACGGGACACTGTCAGGTACCTAATATACACTATCAAAGGGATAGGGTGATGAAACACGGGAACCTATCCAGGTACTATATACACTATCAATAGGGATAGGGTGAACACGGGGACACTATTAAGGTACCTAATATCACTATCAATAGGGATAGGGTAAAAACAGGGACACTATCCAGGTACCTAATATACACATCAATAGGGATAGGGTGATACACGGGGAACTGTCCAGGTACCTAATATACACTATCAATAGGGATAGGGTAAACACGGACACTATCCAGGTACCTAATATACACTATCAATAGGGATAGGGTGAACACGGGAACTTCCAGGTACCTAATATACAATATCAATAGGGATAGGGTGAAACACGGGGGACACTATCCAGGTACATAATATCACTATCAATAGGGATAGGGTAAAACACGGGGACACTATCCAGGTACCTAATATACACTATCAATAGGGATAGGGTTGAAACACGGGGACACTATCCCGGTACCTAATATACACTATCAATAGGGATAGGGTGAAACAGGGGACACTTTCCAGGTACCATAACACTATCAATAGGGATAGGGTGAAACACGGGGACACTGTCCAGGTACCTAATATACACTATCAATGGGATAGGGTTGTTGAAAACACGGGGACACTATCCAGGTACCTAATATACACTATCAATAGGGATAGGGTGAAACACGGGGACACTATCCAGGTACCTAATATACACTATCAATAGGGATAGGGTGAAACACGGGACACTGTCCAGGTACCTAATATATACTATCAATAGGGATAGGGTGATACACGGGGACACTATTCAGGTACCCAATATAGAGTCTATGAATTGTTACACCGCATAATGTAAAATTCCCTTACAGTGTATTTATAGACAAAGCACTAATTGGAATCCATCTCTAGAATGTTCTGTAGGTGGTTGTGACAGGGAGAAGATTTTATTGGACGTGGGAGGAGGAAGGAAGTAACATAAGGAGACAGAGTTGAAACAGGCCTTTAATGACAAGGAGACATCAGAGTAAGTAAAATGAGCTGACAGTGAACCAGGAAAGGAAGCAATGTGTTGACAGGAAATAACCTGTTCTGACAGGGAGAGAGGACAGGAAGTATCCTCTGCTGACAAGGAGACAGGAAGTCACCTGTGCTCACAGGGAGACAGGACAGGAAGTCACCTGTGCTGATAGGGAGACTGGACAGGAAGTAACCTGTGCTGACAGGGTGACAGCACAGGAAGTCGCCTCTGCTGACAGGGAGACAGGATAGGAAGTCACCTGTGCTGATAGGGAGACAGGACAGGAAGTAACCTGTGCTGACAGGTAGACTTGAGTGTAAGTAAACTGTGCTGACAGGGAGCCAGGACAGGAAGTAACTTGTTCTGTCAGCGAGACAGGAAGTAACCTGTGCTGAGAGGAAGACACAAGAGGAAGTAACCTGTGTTGACAGGGAGACAAGAGAGGAAGTAACCTGTGCTGACAGGGAGACATGAGAGGAAGTAACCTGTGCTGACAGGGAGACATGAGAGGAAGTAATCTGTGCTGACAGGGAGACATTAGAGGAAGTAACCTGTGCTGACAGGGAGACATGAGAGGAAGTAACCTGTGCTGACAGGGAGACATGAGAGGAAGTAACCTGTGCCGACAGGGAGACATGAGAGGGAGTAACTTGTGTTGACAGGGAATCAGGACAGGAAGTAACCTGTGCTGACAGGGAGACATGAGAGGAAGTTACCTGTGCTGACAGGGAGACATGAGAGGAAGTACCCTGTGCTGACAGGGAGACATGAGAGCAAGTACCCTGTGCTGACAGGGAGACTTGAGAGGAAGTACCCTGTGCTGACAGGGAGACATGAGAGGAAGTAACCATACCCTCCAAGTGTACCGATTTTCCCGGTATTGTACCGTTTTTAAAACGGGAGTACCGGGCATATCAAAAGTACCGGCTTGTACCGGGTGCCTGGCATGTGTACCGCCGGATCATGTGTGCACCAGTCACTCGGCTGCACAGTGCTACCGTTTTCTTTCTTTGGAATGATAAATAGTGGCAATATTAGAGATATATTTAGGGTGGAGCTAGATGTTTGGGGGCGGAGCGATGGGTGGGGTTTGGGCGGAGCAAGGGGTGTGTCCAAGTGTACCTTTTTCTTTCTTTGGAATGTTGGAGGGTATGAGTAACCTGTGCTGACAGGGAGACATGAGAGGAAGTAACCTGTGCTGACAGGGAGACATGAGAGGAAGTAACCTGTGCTGACAGGGAGACATGAGAGGAAGTAACCTGTGCTGACCGGGAGACACGAGAGGAAGTAACCTGTGCTGACAGGGAGCCAGGACAGGAAGTAACTTGTTCTGTCAGGGAGACTGGAAGTAACCTGTGCTGACAGGGAGACGGGAAAGGAAGTAACCTGTGCTGACAGGGAGACATGAAAGGAAGTAGCCTTTGCTGTCAATGACATATGAAGTAACCTGTGCTGACAGGGAGCCTGGACAGGAAGTAACTTGTTCTGTATGGGAGACCGGAAGTAACCTGTGCTGACAGGGAGAAGGGAAAGGAAGTAACCTGTGCTGACAGGGAGACATGAGAGGAAGTTGCATTTGCTGTCAATGACATATGAAGTAACCTGTGCTGACAGGGAGATGGGAAAGGAAGTAAGCTGTGCTGACAGGGAGACACGAGAGGAAGTAGCCTTTGTTGTCAATGACATATGAAGTAACCTGTGCTGATACCCTCCAAAATCACCCCTTTAATAGGTACACTTATTGAAACAACCTAATGTAGAGCTGCAGAGGGGACAATGTAGTCTGGTTGCCAGGCATCACTATTTGGACAGGATTGTTCCACTGTCAGGGCTGAAGTCCCATCCTAGGAGCAGCCATCAGACGTCTGAGGCTCCACGTTAACTTGTGCTCACAGGGAATAGCAATTGGGCTGTGCTGACTCGACGGATCATCCACATAAAACTTAGCCTGAGAGACAGGTAGGTGTCATGACGTCTGATTCTTACTCTTTTTCATGGTTTCAATACATTGTTTTTATTTTTAGCTAGAGGAGCTGAATGAAGCGGCTGCTGCAGCTTTCACCTTCTACTTGCGGAACCCCCATCACCAGCAGATCCAAGATGACGTCATTCGCTTTCGCTCTATGAAGGGTGTTAGAGAGAAGAGTTTCCGGGACCTGGAGGAGCCGAACCATGTGGTAATAAAGGGTCTTTAGTGGACTGCATGATTAAACCTATAATGAATACTGCAGATATGTACCCCTAATCCCCCTATCATATTCCTATCACACAGCCAGTCTAACACATCAGACATTGGCCAATGTTCTCCACCTCATCCCTTCCTGTATTAAAGGGCATGTCCACCCCCAAACTAAAATTTCAACTTATTTATTTAAAATTCTCCTAGACACCTAAACATACTTACCAGCGCCCGATCCCTCGGTGGTCGTCAGTGAGAGCCATGACATTGACGTCACGGCCAATAACTAGTCTTTTCTGCTACTGCTAGTGCATGGAAAAGGCATGTAGCAACAGAAGAGAAGCGAGGAATCAAGTGCTGGAAATTAAGGTTCGTAAACACGTGCGTTCGCAGGTTCCGACCTGCAACACTCGATGTGCACGAACAGGCATTTCGGACGATAATCGTCCCGTGTATGTGCCCTTTATCGGCTGAAACGGCCGCTTGTGACCCGACTGGCAGATCGGGCAACAATCCCTGAATGAATGGCACCCGTGATCGCATATGTGTATGAACCTTTAGATTTAACACAGCAAAGTTTAGGTTTTGGGGGGTGTCATGATATGGATCCAGCTGTAAGCGGATCTAGTACAGTTATTAAATATATAATGTCTGTAATAGTAGGATCCCATTTGTTTTATTTATTTGTACCTTGTGTTTTCCCCCTTTTCTTCTGTATTTCTGTACCATTTGGCTGAGGTGCCATAAAACCCAGCAGGATGCCAAGGATTGTTATTCCTTCTAGCTTACTTCTAAAGCTGGGTACACACGATGAGGTATTTCTGTCCGATCGACCGATAGTTCAGTGTATCGGTCGATCGGACCGAAATTATCGCATCCGAATGTGCCCATGTCCGATCGACCGTTCGTCCGAATCGGACGAAAGGACGATCGGACATGGTGGAAAACCTCTATGGACCGCACAATCGGTCGCGGTAACTATCGGACGCGGCTGCTTTTGCTGCGACTGACAGTCCTTCCTCCTGGCTGACCGGTCGAAAGTATCGAACGGTCGGTCAGGAGGAAAAATCAGTAGGTGTGTACCTAGCTTAAAGGATACAATAGACTTGAGTCTCCTGATCTCAGCAGGAGGTCAAACAGACCTGGGAATGTGACCTTTGGTTTAACTATGATAAAGGCACAATCCCTTTTTCTATAAAATATACATAACTTGGCCTATGTAATAGAATATGGTGGGCCGATATGAAATATGGTTCCAGGTAGGTGAGACCAGTCAGTACAACCCAAACATCATGTATGTAGGTCTTAGTAGAGGCTGGAAACCTACCATATGTCGTTCTGGTCAACTGTATTTTTCCATAATTAGCCTAAGTTGGCATAATCTTTATGGTCATCGTAGTCTCTATGGTCATCGTAGTCTCTATGGTCATCGTAGTCTCTATGGTCAGCGTAGTCTCTATGGTCAGCGTAGTCTCTATGGTCAGCGTAGTCTCTATGGTCAGCGTAGTCTCTATGGTCAGTGTAGTCTCTTTGGTGCTAATTCATTTTCTTTGGTTTGTGTATTATCATTTCTCAGGCAGCCATTCTTACAAAATTTTGATTTTCTCCTTGTCAGCTTTGGTCTATTTTTTTTTTTACTTTTCCTTCAGACGTTGTTCACTCAAGCAGTCTCTTTACTGTCTGAAGGAAAGATCAAATCTGCTGTGGGGCGTCTGGAGGAGTCTCTTACGCTTTTTCTGTCAGCGCAGGAAGATTGCCGCTCCCTATGTGAGGGAACGCAAGAGCAGGAAAATGAGGTGCACAGGGACATATCTGAGGTAATCGCAGGTAGGTTCCCTTATTGGTTATCATTGCCCCATCCACACTCTCACTGCTTTACCTCAATGATCTTTAAACTTGACCTTTAGCCTAAGCTCAGCCATTTTGATTTTCTCATCATTCCACCCACACTTCACATCTATCTGTTCCCTCTCTCACAGAGTATTATATCCAGGTGTTACAGTGCAAGCAACGCTGTGTATTAGAGGATTCCTATAAGGGCCAGAAACATCCAAGAGAAGATACAATGATTTCACTCCTAACTTTACTGGAGGAGGGTTACGCTAAACGTAAGTGACTCTCTTAACGATAGGAATACAAAAACATATATATACGCAAAGGCATATATCACATTCCCATAGAGTTTGTAGAGGGTTAATAAATAGGTAAAAAAGGGCAACAAATGCTCACTTAAAGGACAACTAAAGCTTCAGAACAACACTCTTTCAGAAGGAAGAGCACCTTAATATAAAGGCAGTTATTTGCGTCTCATCTTTCATTTTGATACAGTTGTTGGGAAATTTACATTTATAACATGGGGTTTGTGTTTTATTTCCCAATATCCCAGTATAACACAGTGTGGTCACTGACCATTATGTTCTTTACACATGCTCAATCCTAAGATACTGCAGGAACTTGTTACAGTTGGTCACACCCACTAGTATCCTCTAGCCAATCATTTTACAGGACAGAATAGACAAGGGAGCATGTGACTAAGATTAGGGGTGTGGCCAGTCACTGTACATACACACAGTTATTTCATCCAGTTTTTAGGGGGTTACATTTACTTTAAAACTATTTACTGTGGTGGGATTTTATAGTTTAATGTCGTTTTTAGAGGGGATCATTTCAGATTCTGGAGTGCAAAAATTTGGGTTTAGTTTTCCTTTAAGGCAAGATAAACCCCCAGTCCCTTTCACTTAACGGGTAAGTGTAATAACGCTGGATAATGAATACGATAAATTAGCAACCAGATGTGGGAATCAAAGTGCATCAAAGCCCCTGATCCTTCACAAGACCCAAACACCGAATAGGAATATCAAACAAGAGACAGACCGAGCTCCCCGGAAATCGCATGTAGTGCGGAAGGTTTGGTAAAACAGGTAACTTTATTAGAGCTTATCATGAAGCCTTCTGTTTGATATTCCTGAACGATAGAAATAAATCCTTTCTGACCCATAACTTGCACTAATTATCCAATGGGGTGTTTACTTATCTAGTGGAGAACTGGGAGTCTGCCAATCAAATCGCAAGATCCTTACTGCTCTTCCATCCGCAGAATAAGACCATACAAGAGAGAATTTACCATTATAAAAAGAAATCGTACGGACAGAATAGCATTAAACCACGCAAGGTACGTTTCTTTAGCTTTGCCAATGGCCTCGAAATACAGACAGACATTGGTAGTAATTTTCTAACAATTACAATACTCACAGTCCTGTGCCTTCTCACTATGTAACGCATATGGAGAACATTTGGTACTGCAGATTTCCCTCAGCCGTAACCCACTCCCTGTACTTTAGCACAGGGCGACGACCGTGGCCAAGGGAAATTTTCAGGCAGGTCGGAGCGATCCCGAGGCTGACAATGAATATTCGCCGGCCTCAGGAGCGCTTGGAAACCTTAAAGGACAACTCCACCCCCATAATAACATCTTTTAGAAAGAATGGTCTCTATAAAATATGTTGATATATCATAGTTTGTCCAATGAATTCATTACTGTATGCCTGCTATGCTTCTGGATGTCTCATGGAAACTGAGCAATTTAGAAACCTGTACTGAGCCTGTACTGAGCCTGGGCATGCTCAGAAGAGGCAGACAGGGGATTAACATTCAGTCATTGACTGTGATGTCAACTGTCAAATCCATAACTGACAGTTACTAACTGGAAGAACCAGGAAGTAGAAACAGGGGAAACAGGACATTGTGCAGGATTTCAGGTTAGACTTATATATTTCACATTTCAAACTATTACCGTTTAGGGTTTTGGGGGGTGATTTACCTGTATGTAAGTTTTCATTTTGGGGCTGGACTTGCCCTTTAACACATGAAATTGTTGCTTTGTGGATGTGAGCTGCATAGCATGTTAATGAGAGAAATAAATCGGAGGCTTAATCTGTTTTCAACCCACAGAGTGTTGCCGGATATGTTCACCGAACTCTCGAAGAAAAGAAACTCCTTTATTATGCAATGGAAAATCTGGGCATTTCCTTTCAAGATCCCGTAAGTTCTGTATATGTGGCGCTTTGTGTTTTGGGAGGCTCCTTACAATATAAACAGAACATTACGAAGAGCCATCACTAAGCCATTAGTCGGCCATATTGTATCCCTCTGTGTCACTGTCCATAAAGAATTTATTTAATGTGTGTATCCCCTTTACAAACATCACGTTAATGTGCCGGACTCCATTTCAGCCATTGAAATCCTCACACTTTTGTTTGTTTGTATTTTTTATCCTTTTGGGCAATATAGGATTTCTGGACACCTGATGAAATTGTCCCAGAAAGTCTCCGAGAGACGGTGAGGTCAGTGCCGACACCATAGCTGAAAGCCTAGGTAGACCTAAGTAGACACAGGATCTATGTATTGCTGAGAGCCATGAGCCATGTTCCCAATACAAATCCCTATCTAAATAATCTACCTGGGCTGTTTAGTTTACTACTGTATGTTTAATGTACTGACTCCAATGTTTTTTGTCCCACCAAGCATTGAAAAAGAGGCGGAGGAGCAGAACAGAGGTAAGTGTATGCAGGGTTTCGGCTGTGGGGGGGTTGCTGTAGGCAGTATGTATGGTAAAATGATGTCGGGGTCTGTCTTGTCGCCCAGTAGGTGACTTGCCGTATGAAGAGGTGACTGTGGCCTTGACCCCAAACCAAATGAATGGGACAATGAGAGTAACAATGGATGGAGTAATCAGCAAAGAGGAGTGTAAGGCTCTGCTGAGTCTGACTAAGGTGAGGATAGGAAAGCCCAACAGTAATCGTGGGGAAGGTGTGGTGGATGAAAGGTGATGAATTGGGTAGATGGATTATTGCCTGAGAAATCCACATCAGGTTGTGTGTTACAGTGGGTCCATGGCTGTGTGAGGATTGTAGTGGGGCTAATACTTCTGTAATCTACGACTTTTTAGGAAGCTGCAGGTTCTGGAGATGTACTGAGATGGAGAAGGTCTCCTCACACTCCGTATGAGAGGATTCAAGGTCTTGGGGTTCTACGGGCCTTACAGGTGAACAAGCCTTCTGATCTCTGTGATTTTATTTGTTTACAAAACTCTTGCAGTTCATCCAAAACTCATGTAGGTTCCTACTGAACAGTCAGTCAATGGTCTGGTTGGCTAAATTTTCTAGCATCCAATCAGAGTCTTGCCAACACTGAAATTTTACATGATGTCAGAGCGAGGTGATAGGAGGAAAGTACAGTGATTGGCCATTTCTGCTCCTTGTTCTTATCCCTCTAATGGCTGCTGTTTGATGTCACATGGAGCTACCCATGTATTTACAATCAACCATGTCTCACTGTTGCCTGGATCTGATGCTATATACAATGTTTAGGTTGTTAATGTCTTTTTTTGCAGCAGATTATCCCCTCTGTGATTATGTACAAAACACCACTGTTCATATCTGTCACTGTGTGAGGATAAATTTGTCAGTTAACTGATCTGAGAGTGAAGTGTAGACATCTGCTATGAGAGAGGATTTTCTCGCCCGTTATTATTTTAAGGGATTTTTTACAGAATATCTGTAAATACTGTATTTTATAAAGCAACAATTCTATAGAGTGTAGAGTAGATAATTACTGTGTTTCCGGGCAAACTGGACTAATCCCGCTGGTTCGGCATTGCTGGTTCCAATTCGTCATTCTGGATCATATTGAAAACATTCAATACCTGTTCTCTAGGGTACAGAGCTCTGATTTTCCATGTTTCCTGCACATGATCTTCCTACTTTTTGCACAGGGTTTTCCTGCTTCCTGCACATGGGTAATTCCTGCTTCCTGCACATGGGTATTCCTGCTTCCTGCACATGGTTTTCCTTCTTCCTGCACTGTTTTCCTTCTTCCGGCACATGGTATTCCTGCTTCCTGCACATAGTATTCCTTCTTCCTGCACACAATCTTCCTACTTTTTGCACAGGGTTTTCCTGCTTCCTGCACATGGTATTCCTGCTTCCTGCACATGGTATTCCTGCTTCCTGCACATGGTTTTCCTTCTTCCTGCACATGGTATTCCTGCTTCCTGCACATGGTATTCCTGCTCCTTCCATCACATAGTTCCTTCTTCCTGCACACAATCTTCCTACTTTTTGCACAGGGTTTTCCTGCTTCCTGCACATGGTATTCCTGCTTCCTGCACATGGTATTCCTTCTTCCTGCACATGGTATTCCTGCTTCCTGCACATGGTATTCCTGCACATGGCATTCCTTCTTCCTGCACACAATCTTCCTGCACATGGTATTCCTGCACATGGTATTCCTGCTTCCTGCACATGGTATTCCTTCTTCCTGCACACAATCTTCCTACTTTTTGCACAGGGTTTTCCTTTCCTGCACATGGTATCATGCTTCCTGCACATGGTATTCCTGCTTCCTGCACATGGTATTCCTGCTTCCTGCACATGGTATTCCTGCTTCCTGCACATGGTATTCCTGCTTCCTGCACATGGTATTCCTGCTTCCTGCACATGGTTTTCCTGCTTCCTGCACACAATCTTCCTGCGCATGATCTTCCTGCACGTGGTCTTTCTGCTGCCTGCACCTGGCCTTCCTTGTATTTTCCTTAGTATGGAGATTAAGCTCAAATCAAAAGCTGGTAACTTGGTGTTCCTGTTAAATTAGATTTTGTGCGTCACTGGCTCCTCACTCAAGTCAGTGTCACTGACACCCGATCTGACCTAGGTGAACATAATAAAGAGGAGGTTGAAGTCCAAGAGCTGTTTCTGAACAATGATAGTATTTAAATTAAAGTATATTCCATATTGAGAAATGAATGGATACAGCACATGCTGCTATGATGTTTTTATACAATTTTATACATGGAGTGACCGTGTTATTTGTCCACTTACATGGTGTTTATTCCTCGTTGTATTACACTACACAGATGGCCTCCTCAGGAGCCCTGGATTCCTCCCAAGCTCAGCTCTACTATCACACCAGCGAGCGGGCCCGGGTTCTCACTCAGTTTTATTTTGAAACCAAGAAACTTCACTTCTCCTACACTCAGCTTGTATGTCAATCAGCCATTGAAGGTAACACAAACTAATAGCCCCACCCACCCATGTGATCTACTGGGTTACAGTTATTGGCTCGGATTGTGTGTGTCCGTCCACTTTTATTTCTTCACTTTGGGTACTAAGATCTAGCAGGGCTTTAACACAGAAGAAGACAACGTTGAGGATCGCACACCTGACAATAATTTATTAATTAGTGACCACACATCATATGACAACGTTTCAGGGGGTAAAACGTGCCCCTTCCTCAGGTGATGACTTAGGATGAGTGCAGAGGAATGTTTATTTTGTGCAGGGCTTTAACCAGCATGAATTGATATCTGGTACATTGGATTCTGGTAAACATCTAAAGTTGGTTTGACACTATGGGGGAAATTTACTGAAAATTGCCTTTTTGTGGTGATGTACCAATGGTTAGGGAACCTGTCATTACAGTGGTGGTGGCAGAGCACAGAAAGATCAGCAAATAGCTGATGGTAAAGACTTAAAATGAGTTAACCCTTTGCCAATGTAGCACCTTGGCTTGGTACATCGCATTACTCGGGCACAAGAGAGCAGCTATGGCTCACCGTACATCACCCTGCATACTAGTTATTAGTATCGAATTTGCCATATGAACAGATCATTGTAAAACACGTTCATTTTGACCTATGACGATAAAACAAGTATCAGTGTTGATACTGTGAGATACGCAGGATGTCTTAGCAGGGTTTAGAAGCCTATTTAGTTTTCCTGCACATACTTGGTCTGGATTTGGGGCAAATGATCTAAGGTAATAATTGGATCACCAAATTCTTTGGGATCCGGGACAAGCGTGTGTTGGTGAAATGATTCCCTCCTGTTTTATGTCCAGGACAGGTTTTGAATGTGGAAAACTTGTCTGAGTTGAAGTAATTGGTGCATATTCCCAGAAGGTGGGGCCTGTGCAGCAGAGTGGCTGCTGATGGTCTGGGGTGAGTTAGGCCCTAGGACTGTATATCCAGGAGGAACCTGGACAAGCAGGTGGCGGAGTTCCATTAGTCTTATGGTGTGTGGCCAAGTGTGAGCCAGAGAAAGACGTCAACATTTTGACTTGGGTTACAGCAGCAGAGTGACCGTGCAGGAAACCCACGGTGAGGGTTTGGCACACAAGCAATGCAAGGTTCATTGTTACCAATTATTTATGGTAAAGATTGTCTGGACTTTTTTTTGGCTAAATTAATACTTTTCCCTTTTTGTTAAACCCAAAAAAAGTACGTGGTGTTTTCCATATAAATCTGTGCCCTGATCCCTGCGTTCTACCAAGCTGATCCCTAACAATACATATAGCGCCCCAAGGCTGTTTATGGGATAAATCGGTTCATACCTTACAGCAATTTCTGTGCTGTATATATGAGCCCAGCCGGGTTAGACGCCCCAGGACACAAATAGGGATTAGCGTTGGATGGTAACGTAATAGATCGTCTACTGCTGTGTTACTACCTGCCGCCTAAAGCATGGAGTGCGGAGAGAGAAAACGGGTTCAGTAGGGAAAGGGGCAGAATGTGAATGGGGACGGAATGGAGGCTCGAAGGGGAATAAGATATAAGCACAGGGGGTGGAAATAAATAAGGGGGGGAGGGGATAGAATTCTATGTGCAAGTTGCTTCAAACACAATAGGTTTATGCAAATCATTGAATTGGTTCCTTTACATGATATTGAGAGAAGGACTAAACATTAGGACCGAGACACACAGCTCCACAATCGGTTTGGCCAAATATTAACATTGCCATTTTAATTCCCGACCTACAGACTGCTGGTCGTTTTATCAATCAGTAGAATTGTCGGTGGGTATATGGAACCATAGTCAACCTGTGTGTACCAGGCCAAAGGGTTCTGTGGTGGGATTATGTTTCCTCACTCTGATGTAATATTATCATATTTACCTGAACGTTCCAGGAGAGCAGGAAGGTCGCACAGATCTCAGCCACCCAGTCCAAGCAGATAACTGTGAGTTAGACACCGAGGAGAAGGAATGTTACCGAGAGCCCCCGGCCTACGTACACAGAGACTACAGGTATAAAATGTGTCCTGGCTGGACTTGATGGACGTATGTCTTTATTCAACCTCAATTACTATGTTACTATGTAACTGTTATACAGACATTATGGGTAGGGTATAAAGGTTGGACTAGATGGATGTATGTCTTTATACAACCACCAATACTATGTTACTATGTAACTGTTATACAGACATTATGGGTAGGGTATAAAGGTTGGACTAGATGGACGTATGTCTTTATACAACCTCCAATACTATGTTACTATGTAACGTAGTTGTAAAAAGAAATAGAGTAAGAACAGACCGAGAAACGATACCGGTGAATTCATAATACTATAGATTATGCGATGTAAGAGGGCACGGGCAATGAAAAGAATCACAACACGCAGCCGTAGGGTCGTAAGGACATGAGACAGAAGCATAATAAACCGTACACGTAACCACGGGACCGCGGAACAGAAAGAATAAACACTATATCGACAATGTAGCTGTTAATCGAGAAGCTAGAAGGGAGAAGAAAAAAGAAACGAACTGCGCGCAGACAGAAACAGACACGTAATAAGAAAGTGAGAGAGTTGATTAGCTTGTCCAAACATTCTTAGTGGAAAGGTATTGGGGGTATTGTATGGCATACTGTCCCCCACCCTGAAGCCCACCCCCAAGTTCAGTGTTCACTTACCTGGCCAGTCTTGGATCTTCGTTCTGTGCTCCTTCTGCATCTGAGGTAGTGTAGTAGGAAGGGACAATTACTGGCTCTGTGCGGTCTCCGCAGAGCATCCAGCAAGGACCAGCACGCTGCAACCGGACACCCCACAGAGCCGCTCGCTCGCTGCATCTCCCTACCTGACATCATTACTCGGCGCGGGAAGTGAGAGGCGCCGGTAGTGACGTCAGTGGGAGATGCAAGCGACCGGCAGCAGGCAGAGAGGTGAGTTGTGGCTGACTCGAGTATAAGCCGAGGATTGATTTTCAGGCTTTTTTTAAAATCCTTAAAAACTTGGCTTATACTCGAGTATATACGGCAGTAAAAAGCTAACATCTGATAGGTTACTGCAAATTGTTAGAAGGGCAAACTTTTCACCTCTTATTGCATCAGTCCAATAATATTGATGAAACATTTAAAAGTGCTAAAACCTGTCCATGTTATTAGGTATGGACAGACCCTCTTGATGTAACACATATTAAAGTGCATATAAAGTACACGAAGGAGGGACAGGGATTGGACCAACAAAAAGTCCAATACCCAATATCTGGGCCCAAAGTGCCATTGTCCTATCAGTATGAACAGGAATCTAGGTGGAGCACAAAGGGCATGTCACACTGGACATTTTGACAGTTCAGGCTACATCCCGTGAGCCCTACCAACACAGTTAAACTAATGTGGAGAAGGAACACAATGGTAAGTTCTTCCTCTGTCCTTGTTCTCCAACTCCACGTGTCCGAAGTTCTGGCAATGTCTTGTTTAATTTCTTAACTCTGTGTGTTTTGTATTGGAACGCCCCTGGCAGTTTAGCGTTGATCCAGAATCTTTCCTGGGCTCCTGTGGGATCTACCCTGCACATAGGTATCAACTAGTCAAACCTAACCATAATTTGGGCATTATTCTAAGGATCAGTATTGTCGGTGATCGATCCTTTATAAATGACAGTCTGAGAAATACACACGTGGTACTGTATAACGAGCGGTATTTCATGGCCACATCATAAAAAAAAGTTGTGGGCGGTTGTGCCACTTTAAAATCCGTGTGGTGTGTATGTATTACTGACCTTATACACCTGTTATAGGATCAGGCACAGGTCAGCCAACAAGTAGGATATAAAATGGAAGATTTTGTTACCAGTACCCTCTATGGACATATTGCGTTTTGCGATACGTTGCCACATATAAACGCATGTCATTCTTACATGCACTACCACATGTTGTTAGTCTGGTCACGTCTAACCCATGTACAAAGGACTAGTTAAGGCAACTTTCAGTGCAGGTTTGAGATCTAAACCTCTTTCTACAGACGGCATTCATTTCTCATGACTGCGGTTGCAATCACATTACACCACCTTGAACTGGTTCCTCCAAGCACTGTCTTGACTCTTCGGGTGGCAGCTGTCAATCCGTGACAGTGACATTGGATGATGCCATGAGGCTACTTTGACGGAGAGCTTACAAAGCCACAAAGATGAGTAAGCTAAGGTATCTGAACTTTTGCGGGGTGATACTTTATGTAAAGTTTTTGTACGGGGTGAACTTATCTTTAAGTCTAATATAACTAGTATATATCAAGAAAAGGAGGAACTTGGAATTAAAGGTACCCGCATCAATGTTGGAATGTAGCTGTGAACTTAAAAAAAATATTCTTTTTCCTGAATTAAACTGAGACTTTTTATTTGAAAGCCATAGGAAGTCCTTAACACATTTAACAGATAGAGAAGGCGCGAAGGCGGCGGGGCGAGGCAACTTCCTGCTTCGGCGACATCGCTGGTTTTAAGTAAATCCGTGTTAACAAAGGATTCTGGGAGAGTTGAAACGTTTATTAGCAGCCTGGTGTGGAACAAGCTAGATCATTCCTCGATGCTGGAAAGCTCCTTGCGGTTCTATAAACCTCCCCCCTCCTTCATCACTTATAAGCTGCTCCTTTTCTATTAAAACATTTCTCCAGGCAGGACTTTCTTACTTGGCGGTATCATGGTGCTTGGTCATAAGAATGGAATAAACCTGCATTCTATCTGTTTCCATCTCTGTCACTCTCCCCATATAAGGCATTCCCCGTCTCTCCGCGGGCTCTATCCGCACACAGGTCTAATTGTGTTTCAACGGACCCAGAAATTCTGGCACGACAAAGAGTTATTATTGCATACACCTGAACACGCCCAGGACACAGCAACACCCACAGAAGGATTTATTATCATTTCTCATAGAACGTGGGTCTATATAACACGCTGTCAGAAAAACACAGCAAAAAAACAACGCTGAAGGAGGGACCCGCGGGAGGTACCTGTCACATCATATATAAAGCACAGGGAACCCACCTTGGACAACCTGCTATTATTATAATTACCACCCCCTAAACCCTGAAGTGACTGGCTTATTGACCCTTTATTAAAACACTGCTGCTTAACAACCTGTCCCTGCCAAGCCTAAAAACAGCAATAGCAGGAATCCACATATACCCTCGTGGCCCCCATTAAATTCCCTTGTGCGAGTCACAGTCAATTCATATCCTCATCACTGAACTAAAGTTCATCCTATAAACTTGCCAGAGCTTCTCCTATGACTCGCACCGTCGGCTTCTCTGAATCTGACGCACTTCGTCCGTCTCTTCCAGTCTCTCTAAAGTCTTCGTGTTTTCTCTCCGAACTTCTTGGGATAGGTCACCATATCCCACGAGAGCTTGGCTGGGAGCGTTCTTGGCATAGAGATATATAAGGGAGGACAATCAATACAACCCCCATGTGTCCAGTGCAAAGAAAGTCACCATTATACCCAGCTCATACTGCCTCCTACTGCTGCGAGACACTACTGCAGCACATCAATCTCACAACACCCGTCGTTACTAATACCGTAAACTCGCTGTTGACCTTGGGATAATATAAATTGAAAAATAGACCTCATTTCAATTAGCTGTTTTGCAAAGGCTGCTGTGTGGCAGTCAGTCACTTTAAATATATAGCAGCTTAGAGTACAGGTCTAGTCAACTTTCCCTTTACAGACCACACAAGAGACAATTACATAGGACAAAGACGGGTTGGAAAACATGTAGTCTCATGTTTTTAATGCAATGTAATGGGCCCCCAACACTAGGGGATAAGCCGTCTACTCATTCCAATATGGACAGTTTTTGGCCCTTGGTTGATGAGGGTGATTATAGGCAGTGACATAGTAAACATAGTAATTAAGGTTGAATAAAGACTACGTCCATCAAGTCCAACCAATTCACTTTTTTTTTTTTTTTTTTTTACACCTACCTAACAGTGATCCAGAGAAGGCAAAAAACCCCAGCCTAAAAAGGGGGAAAAATTCCTTCTGACTCCAAACGGCAGTTGGAAAGTATCCCTGGATCAACCAGATCTATATGCATTAATACCAGTAATTCTCAATATTATATAGTATCCCTGTACCAACCAGATCTACAGTATATATTATACCAGTAATTCTCAATATATATAGTATCCCCGTACAACCAGAACTACAGTATATGCATTAACCAGTATTCTCAATATTATATTAGTATCCCGTACCAACCAGACTACAGTAGATGTATTATACCGTAATATCTCAATATATATTAGTATCCCTGTACTAACCAGAACTACAGTATATGTATTAATACCAGTAATTCTCAAAATTATATAGTATCCCTGTACCAACCAGATCTACAGTTATGTATTAATACCAGTAATTCTCAATATTTTTTAGTTTTAGAAACTATCCAGGCCTTTTTTAAAGTTATTCAATGAACTTTCCATTACCACATCTGCTGGAAGACAGTCCACAGTTTCACGTTCTCACTGTAAAGAAACCTCTCCTAACCTGAAGATGAAACTTCTTTTCTTCCAACCTTAAAGGATGTCCACGTGTCCTCTGATATGACCTATTAGTGAACAATGCACCAGAGAGTTCATTGTATGGCCCATTAATATATTTGTACAAGGTTATCATGTCCCCACGCAAACCGCCGTTCTCCAATGTAACAGCCCTAACTTGTCTAATCTGCCTGCATATTCAAGCCCCCATTCCCCTATTATATTTAGTTGCCCTTCTCTGAACTGCCTCAATTTCCAAGATGCCTTTAGTATATGGGATTCCAAACTGCACCGCATATCTCAAATGAGGCCTTACGGCCTTGTAAAGAGGGAGAATAATATATTTCTCTCTTGAATCTATTCCCTTTTTATACAAGACAATATCTTGCTAGCTCTAGCTGTTGCTACACTGGCATTGTTTTGCTACAGCTAAGTCTGTTATCTACCAGAACCCCCAAATCTTTTCCATTTCAGATGCACTTAACACAGAGTTATTTATGGTGTAGGTGGCACAGGGATTATTAAATCCCAAATGCATCACCTTACATTTATTACATGAATCTCTCTGCCATTCTGCTGCCCATTTTGATAATCTATCTAGGTCTGTTGCAGCACTTGCACATCATGGAAGTTTCCAAAGCTTGCATAATTTAGGTCATCAGCAACAACACAGAGACCTTGCTCCAATGCCCCCTTCTAAGTCTTATAAACAGATTAAAAGAAGCGGGCCCCAGTACAGAACCCTGAGGCACTCCACTTAGAACTTTAGCCCACATAGATGTAGCTCCATTAACCACCACTCTCTGTTTGCGGTCCAATAACCAGTTCTCTATCCATGAACAAATGTTTTCTTCAAGGACACAGTCCTCAGTTTATACATAGTCGCCTATGTGGCACAGTATCAAAGCTTTTGCAAAATCCAAATATACCACATCCACTGCTGTGCCTGAGTCCAACTTCTTATTCACTTCTTCATAAAACACAATTAAATTTGTCTGGATGATCTATTTCTCATAAATCCATGTTGTACTACTACTAATAAGATGATCTCTGGAGACAAAGTCAAGGATGATCCCTTAACAAAGTTTTCATCACCTTCCCTACCACTGATGTTAGGCTTACAGGTCTATAGTTACCAGGCTGTGAACGACTACTTTTGAATATTGGTATTACATTGGTTTTTTCCAATCCAGCGGCCATCCACTCCCCAGACAAAAGCGAATCTGAAAATATGAGAAACAGTGGTCTAGCTAGAACTGAACTAAGCTCTTTTAAATCCTAGGATGCAATCATCTGGTCCTGGCGCTTATATATTAATTTGTCTAATTGTTTCCGTACCTATCTCTGTTATCCAATGTGAAACTCTTCATTTCTTCCTGCATATTGCTACAATCCCTACTGTAAGGACAAGGATTTCTCAACAGTAAAAACCGATGTAACAAAACGGTTTAGCAGATTAGCCTTTTCGGCACCCTCACACAACCACAGCTCCATTTTTTAAGGCCCACATTCTCAGACCTCATCTTTTTACCATTTATATACTTAAAAAACATTTTGGGGTTGGACTTGCTTTGTTTGCAATCCGTATTTCATTTTTTTTTTAGTAGTTTAATTGCTTTCTTGCACTCTTTATTACAGCTTTTGTACTCCCTGTAAGCCTGTTCTGTTCCCTCTGTTTTCAAAATTTTAAAAGCCCCTTTTCTTTTTTCCATTTCCCTTTTTACCTGAGCATTAAGCCATGCAGGACTGGACCTAATTTTTTTACACTTGTACCTAAAGGTACGAACGATTGGAAATGTAATAGTTTAATATCCCTTTAAAAGTGGTCCATATATGCTCAGTTTCTTTACCTAGAAACAGTTCCCCCAGTCTATGAGCAGGAGCGATTCCTTTAAAACATAAAATTAGCTTTCCTAAAGTTAAAAGTTTTTGTTAAGCCAGTGCACTTTAGTTTTTTGCAACCTATTCAAATGACACTATATCATGGTCACTATTCCCTAAGCTTCCATACCTTCATCTCCATAATGAGCTCAGGGTTATTAGATATCACCAGATCCAACAACGCATTCTGTCTAGTAGGAACTTCTACATTGTGAAAGAAAATGCTCATATAGAAAATTTAAGAACTTTATACCTTTAGAGGTGCTGGCAGTTCCCTTCTCCAATCTATGTCAGGGTAGTTAAAATCCCCGACCAGAACAATGCCCCATACAGCAGCCTTCGCCAACTGCATATGGAGATTCATTTCCACCTCTTCCCGGCATTTGGCGGCTTAAACATACTCCAACATGCTCCCCCATCTATTCCATCTTTTAAATTTGGCTTCAATTCTGTTTAACATACATACATACTCCTCCTCCTTTCTTATTAACTCGGTCATGTCTAAATAAGGAGTATCCTCAATATTTACTGTCCAGTGCGTTGAATCATTAAGCCATGTTTCTGCTATACCAATTACATCATACCTTTCCTTAATGCTATTATTTCAAGTTCGCCGGTTTTCAGCCAGGCTCCTTGCATTTGTAAACATACATTTTAGATTACAATTGATTTACTTCTATACATGGTCGTAAATGCCTCCTTATCTCTATGTCCCCCCTCCCCTTCTCCTCCCTCCGTTGTGTTACTAGCCCCAGATCCCTAATTCTCTATCTACCCTATGTAGTTAAACATTCCCTCCCCCCCCATACCTAGTTTAATCTCCTCCAACCCCTAGCCATCTTCTCCCCAAAACAGCTGCACCATTAAATAATGGAGCTGAGGGGGTTGTAGAGGATGCCGAAAAGGCTAATCTGCTAAACCGTTTTGTTACATCGGTCTCTACTAAAGAGCCTGTAGCCAACAGAAAAAATCAGCCCAGTTCTCAAAAACCCAAACCCCATCTCCTTACACCACCCTCTTAGCCAAGCATTATACTCCTGATCCCATTGTCTCCTAGCGTAGCATGTGGTGCGGTGTAGTATTTCTGAAATCACTACCCTGAGGGTCCTTGCTTTTAACTTGGCCCCTAATTCTGGATATATTTTTTAAGGACCTCACCTCCACCTCTAACTTTGTCATTGGCACCAATGTGAACCAAGACCGCCGGGTCACTCCCAGCCCCCACCCAATAATCTGTCTACACGATCCACACACATGTCGAACCCTAGCAACCAGGCAGACAACACACTGTTCGGCATGTAGGGTCTTGGCGACAGATTACCCTATCTACCTTCTAATAATGGAGTCCCCTACCACTACCACCTGCCTATCCTTCCTAGCCCCCAGTTCTCCCTCCCTGTATTGGAGATGGCCGTCCCCTGGGTGCTCAAGGGAAAGGCCCGCTCCATACATGCTGTTCCGAGCCATGTCCTCCACATCTTCGCCTAAAATGGCAAATCTGTTGGGATCGACCAACTGGGAAGAAGCGTCCCTATCCTTCCGTCCCCTACTTCCCCTGGTGACCCTACAAATCTATCTCCTTTACACCTTATCTGTCCCATCTCCACCCTCCAGTTACTGGCCCCTGCCAGTACCTGCATTTCCCCCAGATTTGCCAAGCCTGCAATGCTGCAAGTTTACCCCTTAGATTCTGGACCTCAGATTCCAAATGGGCAACCCACTCACATCTGACACATACATAGGTCCCTTGGGTGGCTGCTCCAAGATCCCATACATGCGGCAGGATGCACATTGCACGGCCCCAACAAAAACTGTCCATACTAAACAGCAATACAAACCAGAGACACAGGAACAGCATACACAGCAGAGACACAGCAGAGAAATTGCAATACACAGCAGAGAAATAGCAGTGTTGTTCTTAAACGCTTTCTGTTTTAAACGCTTTAGTTTTTTAACACTCTCAATTCCCTTAAAAACAGAAAAATCCCTTTAAAACAGAAAATCGCTCAAGAGCTTGATCGCTCTGGAGAAATGACTTAAATGAGGTTCAAAACCAAAGAGCCAACAGCCCTCAGCCAATTTAAACCAATTAGCTACACCCCCATCCAATCAGTGAAAAGGGAAAAAAAAAATGCCTTTCCTTGTCTCTTACCAACCCCGCTCTACAGGTAACAGTGTGTTAAACACCAGTATTTGTTCAGTAACCCAGTGCTTTGAGTTTACTCAAACAATTCCTACTACCTTATTCAAGCAGTAAGTAGTAAAAAACAAAAAACACACCAGTGATTAATTACTTACACAGGCACACTCCTAGAAATAAATAGTGTTAGGTTAGTACATTTACTAAGCTGCAAACCACAGTTAATAAACGCTTTAGTGATGGGAAGTTCTTAACATCTATAGGACTTTATACTATATCTGCTATATGGTTTAGCCACTTGGGCTAATGAGGATATTAAGCTTCCATCCTAGAGCTTTATGTATAATATGGAGGGTCTGATTATCTTTAATCCCTGCTGTTGGTTCCTCAGGGGCGGAGCTTGGCAATTTTAATGAATGTTCCCTCTTAGCTGCAGATTGAGGCACAACGATCTCTGTATAGGATAAGTCAGATGAAAAGTTCTGTTCACTTTGGGGGTATTTCTAGCAATCGGGGTCCTACAACATAAAGATTTCACCGTGCATGGTACAAGTGCAGTTGCAAACAAACAACCATTATAGCTATGTACTGAGAGCTCTGTCACTATCTCTTATCCCCTTAAGGCAATGCCAAGCCAATAGTGGCTTTCTATACATCCCAAATGGGCTCAACCCATTCCCAATCTTTAATGGCAGCTTTTTAATGCCATCGTAAAGGGCGACCCGTTTTTGTGCACTGCCACAACCAAGTTATTAAAGCCACGTTAACCCTTGGTACATAGGTTAGGGTGGCTTTAAGACAGAAATAGCAGATATATGTTGTACAAAAACAAAAAAGTTACAACCTCATTTATTATTATGAGACCACACTCCTATTGGAATTCTATAAACATCTAAATATAAGTATATCAATGAAAGTATACATTACAAAATGGATGAATGTTGTTTCGTATATCAACGTATTTCAACTTGCGGCACAATTAAATCAAACACCAATCAAATTATAGATAAACTAAACATGTTAAAAATGTAGGTGTCCCCCCCCCAAAACCCAGGACCTACTGACAAAAATGATTTATAACTTGCATAAGTAATTCATAGCTCCTCCTCCCCTTTAAAAACCACTGGATCAGACATGCTCAGAGTGTGTTACCCAAAGAGTGAAGAAAAGTCCAATGTGATCCATTGTTTAGTTTCTAGGCATCAGCCAGAGAAATGTGTTGTAACCTGAACTTCTCTTACTTACACAGCTAAATGAATGGGACCAGAGCAAGTACAATTCATAAAATCAATCTATAGCATAACATGCAATAGGCAAATGCTATAAATCAACACACTAACCTGATCCGCATGTTCTGCCGATAGTGAACCACATCTCTATGGCACAACGTTTGCCCCAGTAACTGCAAGTACGCCGTGGGCATTTTCACCCCCCGAACTGAAAAGCACCAGACGGCCACAGTTGGATGAAGTTCTGCCTGTAAAGGAAGTGAGGTCATAAAAGTATAGATGATCGCATTCTATGACTGGTTTCCTGTAATGATGGACAGTTATAGCCTGTGTGTGTGTGGTGGATTGTGATTAACCAATGAATGGTACACACTGTACTATTGTTATTTGTAATACAACCAGCAAGGTGAAAGGTTAGCATAATGAAGTAAAAGAGTGCGTCAGCACTGGAGCACAAGGTTGAGCATTGAATTTTGTTAAATAGCAAATAGGGGGGCTGCCATACAGGTTTGACTAAATCTTCACACTATATCTAGTCATTATCTTACTATCTCACTTGTTATTGTGCCATACCCTACAGGGGCAACATAAAACAATTTATGGAGTTTAAATTCCCACACCGCCAGGGAATCAAAAAAGGGTGTTGGGAACTGTAGTCCAGAACCAGTGTGGGTGTGTGGTCTTTGCTTTATAAACCCATAAGTAAACATGCCATTATATGAACTTACAGTAACAGTTGTACCATCCATTGCTGTGAGAAGAGATCGCCCCCCTGGAAATCCTCATTCAGGTGAGTAGGCCATGTGGACAAACAAGGGTTCAGTACAGATAGTAATTTGTCCTCTGCCACATAAATACAATGCCATTTTGTATTTTAAAGGAATATTCAGCCTAAACCCCATTTAGCCTCAACATACTAATTAAGCAAATACCACTTGTCTTTTTATGTAAAAACTTGTCTTTCTATGTCTATTCCTAAATAAAGTTACATCTGCGTTATTCACTAAAACATTTCACTGCAGTAAGCCCTGCCCATCTCACTTCCACCTCTCCTTTAAAACAGGGAGATACACAGTAGCTGATAGGTCAATGTCTTTCTTTGCTGGGTGATTCACACTGCACATGTCCGAACTCACTGAGCGTAGGGGGGGCGGTAACTGCAGGAATTTCTGTACTATAAGATTTTACTCTATATCTTATAAGTTGTCCATTAGGTTACAATACAGAGCATTCCTTATTTCCAAGCAAAGATAGCTAAAAAACAGATATCAAATGAGGTAATTCCTGGAAGGACTAGATATAAAACAACACAGAAGGTAATTGCCATAGATGCTCGTATTCATAATCTAGTCCTTCAGGAATTACCTGCATTCTTTATACCTAATTTGATAGATTGTAGTGTCAAATAATGTGCTCACATAGTAACAGTAATTGAGGTTGATAAAGACATACGTCCATCTAGTCCAACCGTTATACCCTACCCATATGTCTGTATAACAGTTACATAGTAACATAGTATTGGAGGTTGTATAAGACATACGTCCATCTAGTCCAACCTTATACCCTACCCAAATGTCTGTATAACAGTTACATAGAAAATAGTATTGTGGTTGTATAAAGACATACATCCATCTAGTCCCACCTTTATACCCTACCCATAATGTCTGTATAACAGTACATAGTAACATAGTATTGGAGGTGTATAAAGACATACGTCCATCTAGTCCAACCTTTATACCCTACCCATAATGTCTGTCTACAGTTACATAGTAACATAGTATTGGAGGTTGTATAAAGACATACGTCCACTAGTCCAACCTTTATACCCTACCCATAATGTCTGTCTAACAGTTACATAGTAACATAGTATTGGAGGTTGTATAAAGACATACGTCCATCTAGTCCAACCTTTATACCCTACCCATAATGTCTGTATAACAGGTACATAGTAACATAGTATGGAGGTTGTATAAAGACACTACGTCCATCTAGTCCAACCTTTATAACCCTACCCATAATGTCTGTATAACGTTACATAGTAACTAGTATAGGGGTTGTATAAAGACATACGTCCATCTAGTCCAACCTTTATACCCTACCCTAATGTCTGTATACAGTTACTTCTACGGGCCTTACAGGTGAACAGCCTTCTGATCTCTGTGATTTTATTTGTTACAAAACTCTTGCAGTTCATCCAAAACTCATGTAGGTTCCTACTGAACAGTCAGTCAATGGTCTGGTTGGCTAAATTTTCTAGCATCAATCAGAGTCTTGCCAACACTGAAATTTTACATGATGTCAGAGCGAGGTGATAGGAGGAAAGTACAGTGATTGGCCATTTCTGCTCCTTGTTCTTATCCCTCTAATGGCTGCTGTTTGATTGCACATGGAGCTACCCATGTATTTACAATCAACCATGTCTCACTGTTGCCTGATCTGATGCTATATACAATGTTTGGTTGTTAATGTTCTTTTTTGCAGCAGATTATCCCCTCTGTGATTATGTACAAACACCACTGTTCATATCTGTCACTGTGTGAGGATAAATTTTGTCAATTAACTGATCTGAGAGTGAAGTGTAGACATCTGCTATGAGAGGATTTCTCGCCCGTTATTATTTAAGGGATTTTTTACAGAATATCTGTAAATACTGTATTTTATAAAGCAACAATTCTATAGAGTGTAGAGTAGATAATTACTGTGTTCCGGCAAACTGGACTAATCCCGCTGGTTCGGCATTGCTGGTTCCAATTCGTCATTCTGGATCATATTGAAAACATTCAATACCTGTTCTCTAGGGTACAGAGCTCTGATTTTCCATGTTTCCTGCACATGATCTTCCTACTTTTTGCACAGGGTTTTCCTGCTTCCTGCACATGGTATTCCTGCTTCCTGCACATGGTATTCCTGCTTCCTGCACATGGTTTTCCTTCTTCCTGCACATGGTATTCCTGCTTCCTGCACATGGTATTCCTGCTTCCTGCACATAGTATTCCTTCTTCCTGCACACAATCTTCCTACTTTTTGCACAGGGTTTTCCTGCTTCCTGCACATGGTATTCCTGCTTCCTGCACATGTCTTCCTGCGCACATGGTTTCCTTCTTCCTGCACATGTATTCCTGCTTCCTGCACATGGTATTCCTGCACATGGCATTCCTCTTCCTGCACACAATCTTCCTGCACATGGTATTCCTGCCATGGTATCCTGCTTCCGCACATGGTATTCCTTCTTCTGCCACAATCTTCCTACTTTTGCACAGGTTTTCCGCTTCTCTGCACATGGTATTCCTGCTTCCTGCACATGGTATTCCTTCTTCCTGCACATGGTATCCTGCTTCCTGCACATGGTATTCCTGCTTCCTGCACATGGTATTCCTGCTTCCTGCACATGGTATTCCTGCTTCCTGCACATGGTATTCCTGCTTCCTGCACATGGTTTTCCTGCCTCCTGCACGTGGTTTTCCTGCTTCCTGCACATGGTATTCCTGCTTCCTGCACATGGTTTTCCTGCTTCCTGCACACAATCTTCCTGCGCATGATCTTCCTGCACGTGGTCTTTCTGCTGCCTGCACCTGGCCTTCCTTGTATTTTCCTTAGTATGGAGATTAAGCTCAAATCAAAAGCTGGTAACTTGGTGTTCCTGTTAAATTAGATTTTGTGCGTCACTGGCTCCTCACTCAAGTCAGTGTCACTGACACCCGATCTGACCTAGGTGAACATAATAAAGAGGAGGTTGAAGTCCAAGAGCTGTTTCTGAACAATGATAGTATTTAAATTAAAGTATATTCCTATTGAGAAATGAATGGATACAGCACATGCTGCTATGATGTTGTTTTACATTTTATACATGGAGTGACCGTGTTATTTGTCCACTTACATGGTGTTTATTCCTCGTTGTATTACACTACACAGATGCCCCTCAGGAGCCCTGGATTCCTCCCAAGCTCAGCTCTACTATCAACCAGCGAGCGGGCCCGGGTTCTCACTCAGTTTTATTTTGAAACCAAGAAACTTCACTTCTCCTACACTCAGCTTGTATGTCATCAGCCATTGAAGGTAACACAAACTAATAGCCCCACCCACCCATGTGATCTACTGGGTTACAGTTATTGGCTCGGATTTGGTGTGTCCGTCCACTTTTATTTCTTCACTTTGGTACTAAGATCTAGCAGGGCTTTAACACAGAAGAAGCAACGTTAGGATCGCACACCTGACAATAATTTATTAATTAGTGACCACACATCATATGACAACGTTTCAGGGGGTAAAACGTGCCCCTTCCTCAGGTGATGACTTAGGATGAGTGCAGAGGATGTTTATTTTGTGCAGGGCTTTAACCAGCATGAATTGATATCTGGTACATTGGATTCTGGTAAACATCTAAAGTTGGTTTGACACTATGGGGGAAATTTACTGAAAATTGCCTTTTTGTGGTGATGTACCATGGTTAGGGAACCTGTCATTACAGTGGTGGTGGCAGAGCACAGAAAGATCAGCAAATAGCTGATGGTAAAGACTTAAAATAGTTAACCCTTTGCCATTAGCACCTTGGCTTGGTACATCGCATTACTCGGGCACAAGAGAGCAGCTATGGCTCACCGTACATCACCCTGCATACTAGTTATTGTATCGAATTTGCCATATGAACAGACATTGTAAAACACGTTCATTTTGACCTATGACTATAAAACAAGTTCAGTGTTGATACTGTGAGATACGCAGATGTCTTAGCAGGGTTTAGAAGCCTATTTAGTTTTCCTGCACATACTTGGTCTGGATTTGGGGCAAATGATCTAAGGTAATAATTGGATCACCAAATTCTTTGGGATCCGGGACAAGCGTGTGTTGGTGAAATGATTCCCTCCTGTTTTATGTCCAGGACAGGTTTTGAATGTGGAAAACTTGTCTGAGTTGAAGTAATTGGTGCATATTCCCAGAAGGTGGGGCCTGTGCAGCAGAGTGGCGGCTGATGGTCTGGGGTGAGTTAGGCCCTAGGACTGTATATCCAGGAGGAACCTGGACAGCAGGGGTGGCGGAGTTCCATTAGTCTGTTGTGTGTGGCCAAGTGGAGCCAGAGAAAGACGTCAACATTTTGACTTGGGTTACAGCAGCAGAGTGACCGTGCAGGAAACCACGGTGAGGGTTTGGCACACAAGCAATGCAAGGTTCATTGTTACCAATTATTTATGGTAAAGATGTCTGGACTTTTTTTGGCTAAATTAATACTTTTCCCTTTTTGTTAAACCCAAAAAAGTACGTGGTGTTTTCCATATAAATCTGTGCCCTGATCCTGCGTTCTACCAAGCTGATCCCTAACAATACATATAGCGCCCCCAGGCTGTTTATGGGATAAATCGGTTCATACCTTACAGCAATTTCTGTGCTGTATATATGAGCCCAGCCGGGTTAGACGCCCCAGGACACACAAATAGGGATTAGCGTTGGATGGTAACGTAATAGATCGTCTACTGCTGTGTGTTACTACCTGCCGCCTAAAGCATGGAGTGCGGAGAGAGAAAACGGTTCAGTAGGGAAAGGGGCAGAATGTGAATGGGGACGGAATGGAGCTCGAAGGGAATAGATATAAGCACAGGGGTGGAAATAAATAAGGGGGGGAGGGGATAGAATTCTATGTGCAAGTTGCTTCAAACACAATAGGTTTATGCAATCATTGAATTGGTTCCTTACATGATATTGAGAGAAGGACTAAACATTAGGACCGAGACACACAGCTCACAATCGGTTTGGCCAAATATTAACATTGCCATTTTAATTCCCGACCTACAGACTGCTGGTCTTTTATCAATCAGTAGAATTGTCGGTGGTATATGGAACATAGTCAACCTGTGTGTACCAGGCCAAAGGGTTCTGTGGTGGGATTATGTTTCCTCACTCTGATGTAATATTATCATATTTACCTGAACGTTCCAGGAGAGCAGGAAGGGTCACAGATCTCAGCCACCCAGTCCAAGCAGATAACTGTGAGTTAGACACCGAGGAAAGGAATGTTACCGAGAGCCCCCGGCCTACGTACACAGAGACTACAGGTATAAAGTGTCCTGGCTGGACTTGATGGACGTATGTCTTTATTCAACCTCAATTACTATGTTACTATGTAACTGTTATAACAGACATTATGGTAGGGTATAAAGGTTGGACTAGATGGATTTGTCTTTAACAACCTCAATACTATGTTACTATGTAACTGTTATACAGACATTATGGGTAGGGTATAAAGTTGGACTAATGGACGTATGTCTTATACAACCTCCATACTATGTTACTATGTAACTGTTATACAGACATTATGGGTGGGTATAAAGGTTGGACTAGATGGACGTATGTCTTTATACAACCTCCAATACTATGTTACTATGTAACTGTTATACAGACATTATGGGTAGGGTATAAAGGTTGGACTAGATGGACGTATGTCTTTATACAACCTCCTATACTAGTTACTATGTAACTGTTATACAGACATTATGGGTAGGGTTATAAAGGTTGGACTAGATGGACGTAGTTCTTTATACAACCTCCATACTATGTTACTATGTACCTGTTATACAGACATTATGGGTAGGGTATAAAGGTTGGACTAGATGGACGTATGTCTTTATACAACCTCCAATACTATGTTACTATGTAACTGTTAGACAGACATTATGGGTAGGGTATAAAGGTTGGACTAGATGGACGTATGTCTTTATACAACCTCCAATACTATGTTACTATGTAACTGTAACAGACATTATGGGTAGGGTATAAAGGTTGGACTAGATGGACGTATGTCTTTATACAACCTCCAATACTATGTTACTATGTACTGTTATACAGACATTATGGGTAGGGTATAAAGGTGGGACTAGATGATGTATGTTCTTATATACAACCACAATACTATGTTTACTATGTAACTGTTATACAGACATTATGGGTAGGGTATAAAGGTTGGACTAGATGGACGTATGTCTTTATACAACCTCCAATACTATGTTACTATGTAACTGTTATACAGACATTATGGGTAGGGTATAACGGTTGGACTAGATGGACGTATGTCTTTATTCAACCTCAATTACTGTTACTATGTGAGCACATTTATTTGACACATACAATCTATCAAAATTAGGTATAGAATGCAGGTAATTCCTGAAGGACTAGATATGAATACGAGCATCTATGGCAATTACCTCTGTGTGTTGTATATCTAGTCCTTCCAGGAATTACCTTCATTTGATATCTGTTTTTTAGCTATCTTTGCTTGGAAATAAGGAATGCTCTGTATTTGTAACCTAATGGACAACTTATAAGATATAGAGTAAAATCTTATAGTACAGAAATTCCTGCAGTTACCGCCCCCTCCCATAGCTCAGTGAGTTCGGACATGTGCAGTGTGAATCACCCAGCAAAAGAAAGACATTGACCTATCAGCTACTGTGTATCTCCCTGTTTTAAAGGGAGAGGTGGAAGTGAGATGGGCAGGGCTTACTGCAGTGAAATGTTTTAGTGAATAACGCAGATGTAACTTTATTTAGGAATAGACATAGAAAGACAAGTTTTTACATAAAAAGACAAGTGGTATATTGCTTAATTAGTATGTTGAGGCTAAATGGGGTTTAGGCTGAATATTTCCTTTAAAAGATACAAAATGGCATTGTATTTATGTGGCAGAGGACAAATTACTATCTGTAACTGAACCCTTGTTTGTCCACAGTGGCCTACTCTACCTGAATGAGGATTTCCAGGGGGGCGATCTCTTCTTCACAGCAATGGATGGTACAACTGTTACTGTAAGTTCATATAATGGCATGTTTACTTATGGGTTTATAAAGCAAAGACCACACACCACACTGGTTACTGGACTACAGTTCCCAACACCCTTTTTTGATTCCCGTGGCAGGTGTGGGAGATTTAAACTCCATAAATTGTTTTATGTTGCCCCTGTAGGGTATGGCACAATAACAAGTGAGATAGTAAGATAAATGACTAGATATAGTGTGAAGATTTAGTCAAACCTGTATGGCAGCCCCCCTATTTGCTATTTAACAAAATTCAATGGCTCAACCTTGTGCTCCAGTGCTGACGCATCTCTTTACTTCATTATGCTAACCTTTCACCTTGCTGGTTGTATTACAAATAACAATAGTACAGTGTGTACCATTCATTGGTTATATCACAATCCACCACACACACACAGGCTATAACTGTCCATCATTACAGGAAACCAGTCATAGAATGCGATCAGCTTATACTTTTTATGACCTCACTTCCTTTACAGGCAGAACTTCATCCAAGCTGTGGCCGTCTGGTGCTTTTCAGTTCGGGGGGTGAAAATGCCCACGGCGTACGTGCAGTTACTGGGGGCAAACGTTGTGCCATAGAGATGTGGTTCACTGAATCGGCAGAACATGCGGATCAGGTTAGGTGGTTGATTTATAGCATTTGCCTATTGCATGTTATGCTATAGATTGATTTTATGAATTGTACTTGCTCTGGTCCCATTCATTTAGCTGTGTAAGTAAAGGAGAAGTTCAGGTTACAACACATTTCTCTGGCTGATAGCCTAGAAACTAAAACAATGGATCACAGTGGACTTTTCTTCACTCTTTGGGTAACACACTCTGAGCATGTCTGATCCAGTGGTTTTAAAGGGGAGGAGGAGCTATGAATTACTTATGCAAGTTATAAATCATTTTTGTCAGTAGGTCCTGGGTTTGGGGGGGGGGGACACCTACATTTTTAACATGTTTAGTTTATCTATAATTTGATTGGTGTTTGATTTAATTGTGCCGCAAGTTGAAATACGTTGATATACGAAACAACATTCATCCATTTTGTAATGTATACTTTCATTGATATACTTATATTTAGATGTTTATAGAATTCCAATAGGAGTGTGGTCTCATAATAAATAAATGAGGTTGTAACTTTTTTGTTTTGTACAACATATATCTGCTATTTCTGTCTTAAAGCCACCCTAACCTATGTACCAAGGGTTAACGTGGCTTTAAATAACGGTGGTTGTGGCAGTGCACAAAAACAGGGTCGCCCTTTACGATGGCATTAAAAAGCTGCCATTAAAGATTGGGAATGGGTTGAGCCCATTTGGGATGTATAGAAAGCCACTATTGGCTTGGCATTGCCTTAAGGGGATAAGAGATAGTGACAGAGGCTCTCAGTACATAGCTATAATGGTTGTTTGTTTGCAACTGCACTTGTACCATGCACGGTGAAATCTTTATGTTGTAGGACCCCGATTGCTAGAAATACCCCCAGAAGTGAACAGAACTTTTCATCTGTACTTATCCTATACAGAGATCGGTTGTGCCTCAATCTGCAGCTAAGAGGGAACATTCATTAAAATTGCCAAGCTCCGCCCCTGAGGAACCAACAGCAGGGAGTAAAGATAATCAGACCCTTCCATATTATACATAAAGCTCTAGGATGGAAGCTTAATATCCTCATTAGCCCAAGTGGCTAAACCATATAGCAGATATAAGTATAAAGTCCTATAGATGTTAAGAACTTCCCATCACTAAAGCGTTTATTAACTGTGGTTTGCAGCTTAGTAAATGTACTAACCTAACACTATTTATTTCTAGGAGTGTGCCTGTGTAAGTAATTAATCACTGGTGTGTTTTTTGTTTTTTACTACTTACTGCTTGAATAAGGTAGTAGGAATTGTTTGAGTAAACTCAAAGCACTGGGTTACTGAAACAAATACTGGTGTTTAAACAGCACTGTTACCTGTAGAGCGGGGGTTGGTAAGAGACAAAGGAAAGGCATTTTTTTTTTCCCTTTTCACTGATTGGATGGGGGTGTAGCTAATTGGTTTAAATTGGCTGAGGGCTGTTGGCTCTTTGGTTTTGAACCTCATTTAAGTCATTTCTCCAGAGCGATCAAGCTCTTGAGCGATTTTCTGTTTTAAAGGGATTTTTCTGTTTTTAAGGGAATTGAGAGTGTTAAAAAACTAAAGCGTTTAAAACAAGAAAGCGTTTAAGAACAACACTGCTATTTCTCTGCTGTGTATTGCAATTTCTCTGCTGTGTCTCTGCTGTGTATTGCTGTTCCTGTGTCTCTGGTGTGTATTGCTGTTTAGTATGGACAGTTTTGTTGGGGCCGTGCAATGTGCATCCTGCCGCATGTATGGGATCTTGGAGCAGCCACCCCAAGGGACCTATGTATGTGTCAGATGTGAGTGGGTTGCCCATTTGGAATCTGAGGTCCAGAATCTAAGGGGTAAACTTGCAGCATTGCAGGGCTTGGCAAATCTGGGGGAAATGCAGGTACTGGCAGGGGCCAGTAAACTGGAGGGTGGAGATGGGACAGATAAGGTGGTAAAGGGAGATAGATTTGTAAGGGTCACCAGGGGAAGTAGGGGACGGAAGGATAGGGACGCTTCTTCCCAGTTGGTCGATCCCAACAGATTTGCCATTTTAGGCGAAGATGTGGAGGACCATGGCTCGGAAGCAGCATGTATGGAGCGGGCCTTTCCCTTGAGCACCCAGGGGACGGCCATCTCCAATACAAGGGAGGGAGAACTGGGGGCTAGGAAGGATAGGCAGGTGGTAGTGGTAGGGGACTCCATTATTAGAAGGGTAGATAGGGTAATCTGTCGCCAAGACCCTACATGCCGAACAGTGTGTTGTCTGCCTGGTGCTAGGGTTCGACATGTGGTGGATCGTGTAGACAGATTATTGGGTGGGGCTGGGAGTGACCCGGCGGTCTTGGTTCACATTGGTGCCAATGACAAAGTTAGAGGTGGAGGTGAGGTCCTTAAAAATAATATCCGAGAATTAGGGGCCAAGTTAAAAGCAAGGACCTCCAGGGTAGTGATTTCAGAAATACTACCACAGCCACATGCTACGCTAGGGAGACAATGGGAGCTCAGGAGTATAAATGCGTGGCTAAGAGGGTGGTGTAAGGAGATGGGGTTTGGGTTTTTAGAGAACTGGGCTGATTTTTCTGTTGGCTACAGGCTCTTTAGTAGAGACCGATGTAACAAAACGGTTTAGCAGATTAGCCTTTTCGGCATCCTCTACAACCACCTCAGCTCCATTATTTAATGGTGCAGCTGTTTTGGGGGAGAAGATGGCTAGGGGGTTGGAGGAGATTTTAAACTAGGTATGGGGGGGAGGGAATGTTTAACTACATAGGGGTAGATAGAGAAGTTAGGGATCTGGGGGCTAGTAACACAACGGAGGGAGGAGAAGGGGGAGGGGGGAGCATAGAGGATAAGGAGGCATGTACGACCATGTATAGAAGTAAATCAATTGATAATCTAAAATGTATGTTTACAAATGCAAGGAGCCTGGCTGGAAAAACCGGCGAACTTGAAATAATAGCATTAAAGGAAAGGTATGATGTAATTGGTATAGCAGAAACATGGCTTAATGATTCACACGACTGGACAGTAAATATTGAAGGATACTCCTTATTTAGACATGACCGAGTTAATAAGAAAGGAGGAGGAGTATGTATGTATGTTAAACAGGAATTGAAGCCAAATTTAAAAGATGGAATAGATGGGGGAGCATGTTGGAGTATGTTATAAGCCGCCAAATGCCGAGGAAGAGGTGGAAATGAATCTCCATATGCAGTTGGCGAAGGCTGCTGGTATGGGGCATGTTCTGGTCATGGGGGATTTTAACTACCCTGACATAGATTGGAGTAAGGGAACTGCCAGCACCTCTAAAGGTATAAAGTTCTTAAATTTTCTATATGAGCATTTTCTTTCACAGATGGTAGAAGTTCCTACTAGACAGAATGCGTTGTTGGATCTGGTGATATCTAATAACCCTGAGCTCATTATGGAGATGAAGGTAATGGGAAGCTTAGGGAATAGTGACCATGATATAGTGTCATTTGATATAGGTTGCAAAAAACTAAAGTGCACTGGCTTAACAAAAACTTTTAACTTTAGGAAAGCTAATTTTATGTTTTTAAAGGAATCGCTCCTGCTCATAGACTGGGGGGAACTGTTTCTAGGTAAAGAAACTGAGCAGATATGGACCACTTTTAAAGGGATATTAAACTATTACATTTCCAAATCGGTACCTTTAGGTAACAAGTGTAAAAAAATTAGGTCCAGTCCTGCATGGCTTAATGCTCAGGTAAAAAGGGAAATGGAAAAAAAGAAAAGGGCTTTTAAAATTTTGAAAACAGAGGGAACAGAACAGGCTTACAGGGAGTACAAAAGCTGTAATAAAGAGTGCAAGAAAGCAATTAAACTAGCTAAAATAGAAAATGAAATACGGATTGCCAAACAAAGCAAGTCCAACCCCAAAATGTTTTTTAAGTATATAAATGGTAAAAAGATGAGGTCTGAGAATGTGGGACCATTAAATAATGGAGCTGAGGTGGTTGTAGAGGATGCCGAAAAGGCTAATCTGCTAAACCGTTTTGTTACATCGGTTTTTACTGTTGAGAATCCTTGTCCTTACAGTAGGGATTGTAGCAATATGCAGGGAAGAAATGAAGAGTTTTCACATTGGATAACAGAGATATGGTACGGAAACAATTAGACAAAGTTAATATCAATAAAGCGCCAGGACCAGATGGATTGCATCCTAGGATTTTAAAAGAGCTTAGTTCAGTTCTAGCTAGACCACTGTTTCTCATATTTTCAGATTCGCTTTTGTCTGGGGATGTGCCGCTGGATTGGAAAAAAGCCAATGTAATACCAATATTCAAAAAAGGTAGTCGTTCACAGCCTGGTAACTATAGACCTGTAAGCCTAACATCAGTGGTAGGGAAGGTGATGAAAACTTTGTTAAGGGATCATATCCTTGACTTTGTCTCCAGAGATCATCTTATTAGTAGTAGTCAACATGGATTTATGAGAAATAGATCATGCCAGACAAATTTAATTGGTTTTTATGAAGAAGTGAATAAGAAGTTGGACTCAGGCACAGCAGTGGATGTGGTATATTTGGATTTTGCAAAAGCTTTTGATACTGTGCCACATAGGCGACTAATGTATAAACTGAGGACTGTTGGCCTTGAAGAAAACATTTGTTCATGGATAGAGAACTGGTTATTGGACCGCAAACAGAGAGTGGTGGTTAATGGAGCTACATCTATGTGGGCTAAAGTTCTAAGTGGAGTGCCTCAGGGTTCTGTACTGGGGCCGCTTCTGTTTAATCTGTTTATAAATGACTTAGAAGGGGGCATTGAGAGCAAGGTCTCTGTGTTTGCTGATGACACTAAATTATGCAGAGCTTTGGAAACTTCCAATGATGTGCAAGTGCTGCAAGCAGACCTAGATAGATTATCAAAATGGGCAGCAGAATGGCAGATGAGATTCAATGTAGATAAATGTAAGGTGATGCATTTGGGATTTAATAATCCCTGTGCCACCTACACCATAAATAACTCTGTGTTAAGTGCATCTGAAATGGAAAAAGATTTGGGGGTTCTGGTAGATAACAGACTTAGCTGTAGCAAACAATGCCAGGTAGCAACAGCTAGAGCTAGCAAGATATTGTCTTGTATAAAAAGGGGAATAGATTCAAGAGAGAAATATATTATTCTCCCTCTTTACAAGGCACTGGTAAGGCCTCATTTGGAATATGCGGTGCAGTTTTGGAATCCCATATACTAAAGGGACATCTTGGAAATTGAGGCAGTTCAGAGAAGGGCAACTAAATTAATAAGGGGAATGGAGGGGCTTGAATATGCAGGCAGATTAGACAAGTTAGGGCTGTTTACATTGGAGAAGCGGCGGTTGCGTGGGGACATGATAACCTTGTACAAATATATTAATGGGCCATACAATGAACTCTCTGGTGCATTGTTCACTAATAGGTCATATCAGAGGACACGTGGACATCCTTTAAGGTTGGAAGAAAAGAAGTTTCATCTTCAGGTTAGGAGAGGTTTCTTTACAGTGAGAACGGTGAAACTGTGGAACTGTCTTCCAGCAGATGTGGTAATGGAAAGTTCATTGAATAACTTTAAAAAAGGCCTGGATAAGTTTCTAAAACTAAAAAATATTGAGAATTACTGGTATTAATACATATACTGTAGATCTGGTTGGTACAGGGATACTATATAATTTTGAGAATTACTGGTATTAATACATATACTGTAGTTCTGGTTAGTACAGGGATACTATATAATATTGAGAATTACTGGTATTAATACATATACTGTAGTTCTGGTTGGTACAGGGATACTATATAATATTGAGAATTACTGGTATTAATGCATATACTGTAGTTCTGGTTGGTACGGGGATACTATATAATATTGAGAATTACTGGTATTAATACATATACTGTAGATCTGGTTGGTACAGGGATACTATATAATATTGAGAATTACTGGTATTAATGCATATAGATCTGGTTGATCCAGGGATACTTTCCAACTGCCGTTTGGAGTCAGAAAGGAATTTTTTCCCCCTTTTTAGCTGGGGTTTTTTGCCTTCCTCTGGATCAACTGTTAGGTAGGGTTAAAAAAAAAAAAAAAAAAGTGAATTGGTTGGACTTGATGGACGTATGTCTTTATTCAACCTTAATTACTATGTTACTATGTCACTGTCCTATAAATCACCCTCATCAAACCAAGGGCCAAAAACTGTCCATATTGGAATGAGTAGACGGCTTATCCCCTAGTGTTGGGGGCCCATTACCATTGCATTAAACAATGAGAATCTAATGTGTTCCAACCCGTTCTCTTGTCCTATGTAATTGTCTCTTGTGTGGTCTGTAAAGGGAAAGTTGACTAGAACCTGTACTCTAAGCTGCTAATATATTAAAGTGACTGACTGCCACACAGCAGCCTTTGCAAAACAGCTAATTGAAATGAGGCTTATTTTTCAATTTAATTATCCCAAGGTCAACAGCAGAGTATACGGTATATAGTACGACGGGTGTTGTGAGATTGATGTGCTGCAGTAGTGTCTCAGCAGCAGTAGGAGGCAGTAGTGAGCTGGGTATAATGGTGACATTTCTTTGCACTGGACACAATGGGGTTGTATTGATTTCCTCCCTTATATCTCTATGCCACAGGAACGCTCCCGAGCCAAAGCTCTCGTGGGAGATGGTGACCTATCCCAAGAGAGTTCGGAGAGTGAAAACACGAAGAACATTAGAGAGACTGGAAGAGACGGACGAAGTGCGTCAGATTCAGAGAAGCCGACCGGTCGGAGTCATAGGAGAAGCTCTGGCAGGAGTTTTAAGGATGAACTTTAGTTCAGTGATGAGGATATGAATTGGACTGTGCCACAAGGGAATTTAATGGGGGGGGCACGAGGGATATGTGGATTCTCTGCTATTGCTGTTTTTAGGCTCTGGCAGGGACAGGGTTAAAGCAGCAGTGTTTTAATAGGGGTCAATAAGCCAGTCCACTTCAGGGTTTAGGGGGTGGTAATTATAATAATAGCAGGTTGTCCAAGGTAAGGGTTAAACCTGCTGCTTATATAATGTGACAGGTACCCTGCAGGGTCCCTCCTTGCAGTGTTTTTTGCTGTGATTTCTGACAGCGGTGTTAATAGACCCACGTTCTATGGAGAAATGATAATAAATCCTTCTGTGGGTGTTTGCTGTGTCCTGGGGCGTTCAGGTGATGCAATAATAACTCTTGTCGTGCCAGAATTTCTGGGTCCGTTGAAACACAATTAGACCTGTGTGCGGATAGAGCCCGCGGGAGAGACGGGGAAATGCCTTTATATGGGGAGAGTGACAGAGATGGAAACAGATAGAATGCAGGTTTATTCCATTCTTATGACCAAGCACCATGATACCGCCAAGTAAGAAAGTCCTGCCTGGAGAAATGTTTTAATAGAAAAGGAGCAGCTTATAAGTGATGAAGGAGGGGGGAGGTTTATAGAACCGCAAGGAGCTTTCCCAGCATCGAGGAATGATCTAGCTTGTTCCACACCAGGGCTGCTAATAAACGTTTCAACTCCCAGAATCCTTTGTTAAACACAGATTTACTTAAAACCAGCGATGTCGCCGAAGCAGGAAGTTGCCTCGCCCCCCAGAATTCTCGTCCTTTACAATTGGTTAAGACCTTCGCCTATGGGCTTTCAAAATAAAAATGTCAGAGTTTAATTCAGGAAAAAGAATATTTTTTTTAAGTTCACAGCTACATTCCCAACATTGATGCGGGTACTTTAATTCCAAGTTTCCCTTTTTCATTGATATATATCAGTTTATATTAGGACTTAAAGGATAAGTTCACCCCGTACAAAAACTTTTACATAAAGAGTAATCACCCCGCAAAAGTTCAGATACCTTAGCTTACACTCCTTTGTGGCTTTGTAAGCTTGCACAGCCGTAAAGTAGCCATCATTGGCCATCATGTCACTGTCACGGATTGACAGCTGCCACCCAGAAGAGTCAAGACAGTGCTTGGAGGAACCAGTTCAAGGTGGTGTAATGTGATTGCAACCGCAGTCATGAGAAATGAATGGCCGTCTGTAGAAGAAGGTTGTAGATCTCAAACCTGCACTGAAAGTTGCCTTAACTAGTCCCTTTGTACATGGGTTAGACTGTGACCAGACTACAACATGTGGTAGTGCATGTAAGAATGACATGCGTTTATATGTGGCAACGTATCGCAAAACGCAATATGTCCATAGAGGGTACTGGTAACAAAATCTTCCATTTTATATCCTACTTGTTGGCTGACCTGTGCCTGATCCTATAACAGGTGTATAAGGTCAGTAATATCATACACACCACACGGATTTTAAAGTGGCACAACCGCCCACAACTTTTTTTTTATGATGTGGCCATGAAATACCGCTCGTTAATACAGTACCACGTGGTGTATTTCTCAGACTGTCATTTATAAAGGATCGATCACCGACAATACTGATCCTTTAGAAATAATGCCCAAATTATGGTTAGGTTTGACTAGTTGATACCTATGGTGCAGGGTAGATCCCACAGGAGCCCAGGGAAAGATTCTGGATCAACAGCTAAACTGCCAGAGGGCGTTCCAATACAAAACACACAGAGTTAAGAAAGTAAACAGAAGACATTGCAGAACTTCGGACACGTGGAGTTGGAGAACAAGGACAGAGGAAGAACTTACCATTGTGTTCCTTCTCCACATTAGTTTAACTGGTGTTGGAGTAGGGCTCACATGGGATGTAGCCTGAACTGTCAAAATGTCCAGTGTGACATGCCCATTGTGCTCCACCTAGATTCCTGTTCATACTGATAGGACAATGGCACATGTTGGGCCCAGATATTGGGATATTGGAACTTTTTTGTTGGTCCAATCCCTGTCCCTCCTTCGTGTACTTTATATGCACTTTATAATATGTGTTACATCAAGAGGGTCTGTCCATACCTAATAACATGGACAGGTTTTAGCTACTTTTTAAATGTTTCATCAATTATTGGGACTGATGCAATAAGAGGTGAAAAAGTTTGCCCATTCTAACAATTTGCAGTAACCTATCAGATGTTAGCTTTTTACTGCCGTATATACTCGAGTATAAGCCAAAGTTTTTTAAGGATTTAAAAAAAGCCTGAAAATCAATCCTCGGCTTATACTCGAGTCAGCCACAAACTCACCTCTCTGCCTGCTGCCGGTCGCTTCGCATCTCCCACTGACGTCACTACTCGGCGCCTCTCACTTCCCGGCGCCGAGTAATGATGTCAGGTAGGGAGATGCAGCAGAGCGAGCGGCTCTGTGGGGTGTCCTGTTGGCAGCGTGGCTGGTCCTTGCTGGATGCTCTGCGGAGACCTGCACAGAGCCAGTAATTGTCCCTTCCTACTACACTACCTCAGATGCAGAAGGAGCACAGAACGAAGATCCAAGACTGGCCAGGTAAGTGAACACTGAACTGGGGGGTGGGCTTCAGGGTGGGGGACAGTATGCCATACAATAACCCCAATACCTTTCCACTATAGATGTTTGGAAACTACAACTCCCAGCAACTAAAGCGTGCTGGGAGTTGTAGTTTCGAAACATCTACAGTGGAAAGGTATTGGGGGTTACTGTATGGGATTACTGTCCATTTTAAAGGGTAACTAATGCCCTAAAACAATATAGAATCAGGAGGATGGTATATATTGTTAAAAATATTGCCCTCTGATTCTGTATTGTTTTGAGGCTTTAGTTGCCCTTTAAATGGACAGCAGAATTCCCATACGGTAATAGCGATACTGGATTTGGCTATTACTGTATGGGACTACTGTATGGGAATTCTTCTGTCCATTTAAAGGGCAACTAATGCCTCAAAACTATACAGAATCAGAAGGCAGTAATGGTCATAATGTCGGCTTATACTCGAGTCAATCAGGTTTTCTGATTTTGGATGCAAAAATAGGTACCTCGGCTTATACGCGAGTATATACGGTCGGTTACTGCAGTTAGATGACTTCTGATTGGTTTCTGCATGTTAATAGCACGGGAGCAAACTTTTCCACCTTAAATTGCATCGGATCCAATATTGTCTGGAGGTCTGGCAATCTGAAAGTGAAATATGGCACCTGAAACTTGATGATTATTTATATTTCCACATTTTGCATTAAAATGATCACAGTAGTTTCCCAGATTATGGGAGTCGGTCCTGGTGGACCATACCAATCTGACCTGCCCCGTCCAACTTGTAGATCCAAGAAGCCAAAAGAGCTTTTGGAATGGTATAACACTGCCTACGGCTAGAGACAGAAGGATGAAGGAGACTTTGATGAGAGGAAGGAGGTTCAGATGTCAGCAGAGCACCACAAATAGACCTGCTTAGTCCTCGGTAACCTGCTTAGATGAGATCCCCCAAGCAGCTTTTTCTTTCTGAGTCTGGATGACAAGAGGACATCCGACAGATTAGAAAGAAAAGTAGGTTTCAACCTTGGGAGACGTAAAGATTCTTTCAGCAGGAGACAACGAGGAAATCCAATAGGGAATAAACTAGTAATGGATATATTAAGAAAAGCAACTGGCTGGTCTTTACACAGAGCTTGAGAGAGTTCTCTGGCCTTGAGATCTAGAACTTAAAAGTCCCTTACAACCATCTTGAATTATGAAGTCACTGTGTAGCATTTTGTGACATCACAGTGATACAGTCACATGGTAGTGGTTGGATTTTATTAATAATCAGGCTTATTGAGGGCAAGGCCGCACTAGCGTGATCGCGCGTTTGCACTTGCGCATGCAATTTTTCAGCTCTATGAAAATCACGTTCAATTTCAGGTGCGTGGCGACTGCGCATCCGTTTAAAATATGGTATCGCATGCAATCCGCATTTTCATCTGCAATCGCGTGCAATTCCATATCTCAAAGGGCGAAATCACACACGACGTCGGGTACGATTCCGTTTGCGATGCAGTGTGGTCCTGCCCTTAATAAGAGGTGCTAGATTTCCCCTGCGCTGTTAATTTGCCTCATTGTTACCTTTTTTACCGGCCTACGTCGGTTAGAAAACATTGAGAACATCTGATTGGTTAAATAAAGGATCACAGTGTTCCAGTGGTCGTTGCTATTGAATTTATGATGTTGGAACATTCTAGAGTTTCTCTTGCTAAATAGTTTTGAATTTCTGCAAATATTGCCATAGCAACCAGTAGCTTCCATCACTGTTGAGTTGGTTTGAACTTGCCATGCATGTATGACATTAGCGTGTATTTTATTTAGCTTTTGTTACTCTAAAGACGTAAATATCTATTATGGTTTCTTATTAAAGGGCAAGTCCACTCCTCGTCTCAGCGCAATAATCAAACATCATGCGATCCGCAAAATAAGCTGATTACGTGCGCTCTGAAAACGGATCGCAGCACATTCAATGTGGCCGTCCAAGCGATCGTTAGTGCGTGAGAGATCGCGGAAGTGTGGCCTAGCCCTTAACCCTACAACCAGGACCCCCCATGCAACTTATTCTCAATACTTACCAAAGCAACTACCACCAAATGATTACTTTGGGGGGGTCTTGGTTGTAGGTTCTAAGTTTGTTATAGGGGTGGATATGCCTGTTAATGTATTAGTTCATTCCCATTAAACTGTGTCATAGGGTATAACTGAATGAGTGAAGGTAAATACAGCTCGGTGTGCTATAAATAAATAGAGAGCTCCGAAGGGCCTGGGATAAACAGGACATTTAATATGCTCCACTGAGTATTTTGCCTTTTAAATTAGAGAGGAAACTTTGTCTTTCAAATGAATTTTTATTTACACTGCAGCTCAGCCATTCAACCAGCGACACACTGCATCTGGCATAGAGATTCACCCACTGATTTCTACCCACTGGGTCACACGGGGAACAGGGATTAGTGGAGGAGGGGTGGGCAATACAGGGGAGACATTTATATAGACATATATAATATTCTATCTATATAATATCTATCTACTGTATATAGTATCAGTCTGTCTGTCTATCTTTCTATCTATATAGTATCTATCTATCTTCTTATTCTGTTTAAGCTTCTATCTACTGTATATAGGTATCTGTCTGTCCTGTCTATCTTTCTATCTATATAGTATCTGTCTAGCTTCTATCTACTGTATATAGTATCTGTCTGTCTGTCTATCTTTCTATCTATATAGTATCTATCTATCTTCTATCTATATAGTATCTGTCTAGCTTCTATCTACTGTATATAGTATCTGTCTGTCTGTCTATCTTTCTATCTATATAGTATCTATCTATCTTCTATCTATCTAGTATCTGTCTAGCTTCTATCTACTGTATATAGTATCTGTCTGTCTGTCTATCTTTCTATCTATATAGTATCTATCTATCTTCTATCTATATAGTATCTGTCTAGCTTCTATCTACTGTATATAGTATCTGTCTGTCTGTCTGTCTATCTTTCTATCTATATAGTATCTATCTATCTTCTATCTATCTAGTATCTGTCTAGCTTCTATCTACTGTATATAGTATCTGTATGTCGTCGATCGTTCTCTCTAATAGTAATCGATCCTATCTTCTATCTATATGTATCTGTCTAGCTTCTATCTACTGTATATGTAATCTGGTCTGTCTGTCTATCTTTCTATCTATATAGTATCTATCTATATTCTATCTAGTATCTGTCTAGCTTCTATCTACTGTATATAGTATCTGTCTGTCTGTCTATCTTTCTATCTATATAGTATCTATCTACTATCTATATAGTATCTGTCTGTCTGTCTATCTTCTATCTATATAGTATCTATTTGTCTATCTATCTTCTATTTATTATCTATTTATCTGTCTATATTATCTATCTTATTTCTGTCTATCATTTATCTAGCTATTATCTATATCTTTCTATCTAATATCTGTCTGTCTATCATCTATCTGTCTGTATTGCTATGTATATTGTATATTATCTCTGTCTATCTTTATCTATTTATGTATTTGTTCTTTCTGTCTAGTCTATCTGTCTGTCTATCTATAATCTATCTTTCTGGCTGGCTGTATGTATATCTATCATCAATCAAATTGGCTATCTATCCATCGATCTATCATCTATTTATCTACATATATATATATTATATACTATCCATCTATCTATCATCTATCTATTTATCTACATATATATATATTATATATACTATCCATCTATCTATCATCTATCTATTTATCTACATATATTATCTATCTATCTATTTAAAATATAAAGCAACACTGAATTCTAATACACAAGAACCATGAATGTACTGTAAATTATAAAGCTATGTCATCAATTATAATTAGTGCTTGGCTTTATCATCAGCCACATTACTCAGTGAGCCTTGAGTATTATAGGCAATGATACATCCCATAGTTTAAAATGAAATTAATGTAAAATAAAAGAGGTCCAGAGCCCATCATTTTTCACAATCTTACAATAGGGTGTGTATTATTCTCTATATAATAGTCACTCAGCTATGTCACATCGCAGAACTATTGCTGCTCCCTAGTATAATAAACCCAGACCCCAGAGGGGGCTGTTATGCAGTAAAGGGTAACCAAACCACAAAAAACCCCAACAAATCCACCGTCAGTAAAGCTGCAATCCATCGCCTTGATAAATACGCTCCTGTGTGTCCTACAAGACGTGACATCTCTCACCCTTCATTGTCACACTGATGTGGAATTTTTTTCTTATTCGTAAACTTTGTGCCCATAGCACAGGGGCCCCGCGGGGCCTTTAAACAGACAGAACAGGTACAACCAGTTTTCCTCTTTCATCATCAGTTCCCTTATTATACCCGGGGCTTTGGGTGAAACCACACAAAGAATTTTCCCCTGGGGAAGGATTACAGGTGGGTCACTAGACTGATGATTGGGTTCTGTATAGAAAACACATTTACTGGTATTGGAAATCCTTTAATATCCTTATATTTTACTATGGGGGGCATATTATTCACTGTGATTCACCCTTTACCAGAGCTAAATTTCAGGTCTTCATAGACAACATCTCTGACCCCTGACAAAGGGTCATGCAGTCACCCATCGCCAAAATTTGCCTCAACCAATCAGATGTTAGATTTCAAATTGTAAACATCTGATTGGTTGGGGCTAACTGACCACTATTTTTAATGATAAGAATTTTTATTACATCTCCCTGGTCATTTTTAAAAAGATACAAATAAAGTTTTATTGATTGGATATGGACGGCGAAATTTTCCGACCCCTGTCTCTCTCACTTTGATCCTCACGTGTCTCCGCCATGTTTTCTTTTCTCGGAACTGATGAACCCCCTGCTGTGAATTATAAGGATATTAACTGGCACCTATGAGTTCTCCCCCAATTATTAGCTGAATGAATAATATTAAATGTATCCTTTGGGAGTAACACCCGGGAAGCCATAATGGGTACAGAGACATTGACCCCAAAAATCCATATTGAATATGGTTCCCCACAGTCTGTGGGGCCCCTTAGGAGCCATGGCCCTGTTTGTCTCTTTACTAAAACTGGCCCTGAACAATAAACTCCTGATGAGGGCCCTGCCCAATGCATTGCCTGGGTCTGCTCAGTGAGCTTTAGAGTCTGTGTACTGTGGGGGAGTCAGAGACCGTACAGGTCGGCACAGGGATATTTCTCCCAACCACAGGGTTAATCACCATTCCCAGTGCTGATTTACTAGTAAAATCTCTCCTGTTTGTTTACTCAAATTCGCTGCCATCTCCTTTTTCTGTCTCTAGGTCTGTCCCACCTGTTCCCTGTTAAATCTCCATTCGTTTCCCTGTCTCTCTACTTGGGGCTGTCTCTCAAAGGGATTTGTCCTTCCTCATTCTTATCTCACACCTGTCTCTTTCCATAAACAAGAACTCAACGACCCGGATGTCTCATCTCCTCTGTATGTGTGTCTGTCTCTCTCTGCCTCTCTCTTTGTGTCTCTGTCTCTGCTCTTTTTGTTCCCCACTCTCTCTCCCAGTCTGTTGCTCTCTTGTAATCTCTTTAGTATAATCTGATAGCTTTCCCTGCATTTATCCCCAGCGCACACACTTAATACAACCCACGTAAGAGACAGCCAGCCCTGTAATACACAAATAATCAGCACACACATCCCACGGGTCTCCACAGCCCCCTAAGGGAAAAGGCCCGACTATAGGAAAAATGTGCACAATGGGATCAGTTTTACCGATCGCATCCGATTTGTGCATCACATTTTCATTGGACACCTGCAGACATGATGTGGCCACCTCCACAGCCCAACACTACAATGCACTTTCAAAAGTGCGATCAGATCACGCTTAAAAGTGCAGTGTGGCCTGGCTCTAAGCAAACATACTGGCCTACTGACCAATAGGAAGATGCGCTTTGTGAGAAGCGTGTCTTCTTATTGGTGAAGACACGCAAGATTGGTGTGTCAAAGTAGAGGAGCACACTACTGTAAGTGAAAACTTCTTTATTAGTGCATAAACAACATACAACATGCAGTAGTGTGCTCCTCTACTTTGATACCTTGCTTGGTTATGGAGCCCTGGAAGTAGGGGGCTGAGAGGATTGCACCTACCAACTTGTCTGGCTAAACCAGCCAACAGCGGTGTGCCTGAGTACACTTGGAACTTTTGGAAAGATTGGTGTGTCCGCAAGATCAGGGTGTCTTGCCCTCTCTTCAGCCGTGCAAAATACCTTATCAGGCCTAAGTTTAGTATGTATATGTGTATATATAAAAAATATAACAGTTGGAGGCATGTAAAACAACAAGTTTATATCACCAAACTTATATGGTGGTCCGGGTGCTGTCGGTCTGTAACTTCGATCCACACCAGCAAACAAATGGGTAGGATGCTCACCGAACGGACTGCACACAGTATCGCTCTTTGGGTTTCGGGCTGCACCACCCTATCACTAATGGCTTGCAGCCCAAAACACGTCATGTGGTAATGATTTAATAAATTACATTCACCCTATCGGAGAGAGATGCTGTGTGCAGTCTGTGTGCGGCCTCCTTTAAAGGATGTCCACGAGTCCTCTGATATGACCTATTAGTGAACAATGCACCAGAGAGTTTATTGTATGGCCCATTAATATATTTGTATAAGGTGATCATATCCCCACACAAACGTCGCTTCTCCAATGTAAACAGCCCTAACTTGTCTAATCTGCCGGCATATTCAAGCCCCTCCATTCCCCTTTTTAATTTAGTTGCCCTTGTATATGGGATTCCAAAACTGCACCGCATATTCCAAATGAGGCCTTACCAGTGCCTTGTAAAGAGGGAGAATAATATCTTTCTCTCTTGAATCTACTCCCCTCTTTATACAAGACAATCAGGGTTATTCAATAAAAGGTCTTATAGTTTAAAATGGTGCTAATTTTGCCCCAACCAATCAGATCTTATGTAACATTTGAAAGCTAACATCTGATTGGTTGGGGAAAAATTAGCACCATTTTAAACTATAAGAACTTTTATTGAATCTCCCTGAATATCTTTCTTCCCACAGTCAGACAGTTCCCACTGGTCAATTAGATTATTGGGGTTTCCAGAAATCAATTTAACCAATGAAATTGACATTGAGTTCAGTGACCTGATTAGGAATGTATGTGGGCTGTGACCTGATCAGCCTTGGTGAATAATAATCAAGATGGCTAAACAAAGGCCATTCAGAAACAAAGGCCATTCAGAAGACACAAGGTTGATCCCTAGACATGGATTATTTCCCAAGTGCTGGTAGTGGGATGAAATACGGCCAAGATCTCTGTAGATGTTTGTAATATCAAGTAGAGGTTTTTTCATAAAATAAAATGGCTGTACTGGTGTTAAAAGCAACGGAAGGGAAAATACCATTGGAAAAGCATAAAGAGTCCATTTTCATGAAGCAGTAATTATAGGCGAAGGTAGAGGGTAAGGGGACTTGGTAAAATAGAGACAAAGTAGAACTCCCCTTGGAGATAAGAGGCTACACAGAGCTAACAGAGTAGACGTATGGTCCAGGCTGGTGCTAGAGAAGGTATCAGGCAAACCTGTGTCAGTGGATATAAAACTGAATAGCACAGACAGGCCTGGGGGTATGGTGTATTATCTGCTTTGCTTAGGATAACAGCAGGCCCAGCAGATGTAGCTCAAGAGGATTTACCAGGAGCTGAAATCAGAAAGCAGAAAACAGAGAGAGACAACGACCTGTCTAAATAATCACAACAATGCTAATATATTATACCATCTCCTTATACCAGGGAATGCTGCCTCCTATTCACAATACCCCACAGCATTAGGTGTAATAAACTAATATATTATACCATCTCCTTATACCAGGGAATGCTGCCTCCTATTCACAATACCCCACAGCATTAGGTGTAATAAACTAATATATTATACCATCTCCTTATACCAGGGAATGCTGCCTCCTATTCACAATACCCCACAGCATTAGGTGTAATAAAATAATATATTATACCATCTCCTTATACCAGGGAACGCTGCCTCCTATTCACAATACCCCACAGCATTAGGTGAAATAAACTAATATATTATACCATCTCCTTATAACAGGGAACACTGCCTCCTTTTCACAATACCCCACAGCATTATGTGCAATAAACTAATATATTATACCATCTCCTTATACCAGGAAGTGCTGTCTCCTATTCACAATACCCCACATTATTAGGTTTAATAAACTACTATATTATACCATATCCTTATACCAGAGAACGCTGCCTCCTATTCACAATACCCCACAGCATTAGGTGAAATAAACTAATATATTATACCATCTCCTTATAACAGGGAACACCGCCTCCTGTTCACAATACCCCACAGCATTTGTGTAATAAACTAATATATTATAACATCTCCTTATACCAGGGAATACTGCCTCCTGTTCACAATACCCCACAGCATAAGGTGTAATAAACTAATATATTATAACATCTCCTTATACCAGGGAACGCTGCCTCCTATTCACAATTCTTACAGCATTAGGTGTAATAAACTAATATATTATACCATCTCCTTATACTAGGGAACGCTGCCTCCTGTTCACAATACCCCACAGCATTAGGTACGTTTAAGTTGCACCTTTGGTTTTCTAAAGAAATTGGTTATTTAATTCCCAACCCTTCTCACTTCTCACAACACATCCCAATGTATTATTACTGAAAGGCCAAATGACACAGACTGGACAAAACACCCCCCACTAATCCACACAAAAGGGGAGTGAATCAGGGTATTTCTCCTTTCCAGAATTAAAAAGCAACACCAGAGAATTAAGGGCACCGCCGGCCTCTCAAAATAATCCAAAGGGTCTAAATGCGCGTGTTACAGATGTGTGTGTGTGATCTAAAAATGGATTTGTGCTGTTTGCATGTGTTTTCCTATTTTCGTTATATGTATGTGTGTGTATGTATATTTGTGGCTATACTGTATTTTACAGCCTGAAGATGTAATGTCTACACACTTATAGTGACAGTGTACATCCATGTCTCTCTGTATTCTTATAGAAACACCCATGTACATATTTGCACACCTAAAAGAATTTTTTAAAAAACACGGACATATTTAAAGGGGAGGTGAATTTTTAGCATTTCGTACACCAAATAAATTTAAATAACTTTCCATTGATTACTTTGCTTTTATTTCATTACCCTTAAATGTAAAACAAAATCAGGCCTTGGGGACCCTGGCGGCCATAATAAAAATTAAAGGGAAAGCAATATTTGCTATTATCACTTTGTATTCCTTATTTCGTTTATTCCAATCATTTCAAGCATTGTCTGTTTGAACAGCAGTTAAAATAGTAAACGAATGATAAGTTGTGCATTTTCCCAGAATCCCTCTGTCTGCTCTCCAGGTGATTTTAAAGCGAACATCCCTTTAATTCCATGAAACACTGTGAGCCATACTTGGTATGTTTTTGTACTCCTTGCACAATATAATATTTACATATATAACCGAAATCAAACTTTATTATTATATACACTAAAAAGGTCAGAATTATACTCATGCAGTAACTAAATGCTTTCCGGACCCTCCCCCTTCAGTGTCAGAGATGGGAGAATCGTCAGTGACAATGACTGTGGGAGGAGCCAGAAAGATGTTAGTTATTGAAGGAGTATAGTTCTTCTTTAATGTGAGTAAAGTTTATTATATATCTGAATGTTACCGTAATTATTGTATTAATATTATAATATTATTATTATAACAAACTTACCCTGGTAGTTCCCAGGATCTTGCAGGAGTTTGGAGTGGTCTCAAGGGAGTGCGGGAGACTGAACATTTACTCGTGATATAAATCTGCAACACCCAATCAGATGTAATCTAGTTAAGGTGGCCCTACATATATTCGATTTTACTTACCCGACCGAGCGCTCCCGTGACATTTGATTGATCCTGCCAGAACCGCCTCTCCCGTTCGTTTATGCGACAGACATGCGATCATAAAACGAATGGGATTTTGCGATTGCATGTCGGTTCATAGAAGACCGGGAGAGGCGGTTCCGGCAGGATCGATCGAATGTCGCGGAAGTGCTCGGACGTGTAAGTAAAATTGTATATATGTAGGGCCACCTTTACTGGGCTACTAACATCTGATTGGTCGCTCTAGATTATTATTGGGCAAACTTTTGCCCCAAATGCAATTTAAACGTTGAATAGATTCTGTGGGATCTTTTATTACATGGGGGCGATTTATTATATGAGTGCACGTATACTTTAGACTGTAAGCTCTTTGGTCTGTCTATTTTTATACTGCGCTGCCATATTGATATCCCTTTCTCTGACACTGTCGCCTGATGACATGCAGAGAGCATCATCTGATTCCCTGGCCTCTCTTCTCCTATTTGCAAACTGCTTTGCATTTAAGCATTTAACTCCAAATCGGCTTTTAGCCTCATTCCACCCATCCCCCCCCCCTCTCCCTTCTGTCTCTCTTCTGTCCTGGAGCTCACACATACCTCTGTACAGCACAGGAGAAAGAAGGCAGAGGCAGGTAGGATCAGAAGGTAACCCAGACATTGCGGGGGAGAAAGAGGGGGTTTCTGGAGACAAGAAAACAATGTGATAAAGACGAATAGAGAGTAATAGACTAAGGAGAAGAAAGTACCACGTGCAAGAGAGAAAGTGACTGACTGGTGGAAGGAGACGTCAAGGGACGAGAGAGTAACAGAGGCGAGAGAGACAAAGACAGGTGAGAAGAGTGCACCAAACTGAACTGAACTGGAGAGGGACAAGTACTAGTTAGAGGGTTGAGAGGAAAAAGTAGCAGTGGGAGAGTCACAGGTGGGCAGAGTAACAGAGCAAGAGTAGGGAAGTTTATAGGATAATAAACAGGTAAGGAAAGTAACAATGAGAAGATTGGGGGGCTAAGGTGACAGGTGGGATGAGTAAGAAAGAGCAAGGTGAGGTTTGGAGAATATCGAACAGGTGGGGAGAGTAACAGAGAGTAACAAAGAGTAACAGAGTTACAGAGAGTAACAAAGAATAATAAAGAGTTACAGAGAGTAAAGGAGTATTAGAGAGTTACAGAGAGTTACAAAGAGTAACAGAGTTAAAAAAATAGTAACAGAGAGTAACATAGAGTAACAGATAGTTACAGAGAGTAACACATAGTAACAGTGGAAAGTTAGTAGAAAAGCAGGAAACAGGTGAAGAGTAAAAACCTTATGTATAGAAACTACTCTCAATACTGAAGGTTTCATTCCTAGAGAAAGGAAAGTTCATGAGAAGCAGAAGGAAGGAGCAAAGGAATCTGAACCTCAGTGAGACCTACCAGGTCGATATAAGGAACACGGAACAGTTGGGGGTTTGGTAATTACTAAAGATTTGGGGTAACAGTTTTAATACCTAGCAGGATACAGATATGATTGGCTGATGAGAAATAAGTTATCATTATGTGGGTTATGTAGTGGGAATTGTGATTTTACTAAATGTGTATTTGTAGAATTGTGTGTAAGCATGTAGTTGCCTGATGTGTGTTACGGGTACATAAAGTATGTGACAAAACTCTACACACCCCTCAACTATTCCTGTAAACTTGGAGGTCACTTCGTTATGTTGCTTCTTTTAGTAAAATTCTACAGAATTCTATACTTTTATCTGTAGCCTTACTAGGATAGAGACCGCTGGGATAAACGTAATCACGGGGGAAATGTGCAGAGACAAATTGCCTTGAATGCAACAAGAAGAAAAAGTTTCTTGCCCCAAGAGCTTGCACTCTATTTACATTTGCCAGTCAACACACAACTCTGACATATACAGAAATGAACATTTCATTTCAATAATACTGGGTTCCGCATTATGTACCACAGATCAATGTTTTATTTACTATTATCTGGTAAAAGCTATATATTTAGCGGAAGGTAAAACTTAACTTATAATAACACAACAGACACTTGATAATTATAGTAGGATTCTAAACTATCTATATAAACGGCGTTTGATGATGTCATATGTTTATAAAAATCTGAATACTGTAGAAAATAGAATTACTCTACACCATAACTTTTCACTATAAGGATATTGAATGTTAACATAGCATGTGAGATTTTTAATCTTCTCTAGGATACGTTAATATAACAGTCCATTACCTGGCTGGGAATTCTGGACTCCTTTTTAGAACCACATAATCCCTATATAACCCTTGTTTACCTGTAGAGAGACTGTTTCTGTACAGAAAGGTTTTTTTTAGACAATAGACGCAAACCTGTAAAACAAGCATTTCTGTCCACGAGCTGTGAATGTGACAGGGTGGCTTTAAGTGATGTGCATATTTACATGGGAACTTAGTATTTGGGTGTAGCCTTTAATGTAGGGTATATGCTTGTACAGTCGTAATTCCCATGAAACTTTATTTGGTTATAGCTTCTACAAACTAATGATTGTGTGTATCCTGTAGGGGACATGGGCCATTTACATATCACCACGGTATAACCTGGAAACATTCTCTGCAAATAAGGATATATTTAGTTCTTGAAGCTAATCGGAAGTAGCCATAGCTGCAAAAATGCAATCATACAATCGGATGGGACTTTTTTATTCCAACTGTTCCAAGAAATATTGTACAATTGTCGGCCAACCATCCATACACGGGCCGACGATTGAGCAACAGCCGTCATAGCATGTATGTTCATCATAAGTGATTGTTGGTGCAACACATAGAAGTTGGTGAGAATTCTGCCACCAGAAATCACTATAAAGCTGGGTACACACATTAACGATAAAGCCACAGTACCGTCAGATCCGAGGGGCTTTATCGCTACTGTGTGTACCTTTGTTTTCTGAACGAGCGTGCGGCCGCCGGTCGGGAAAGTCCGAAAATTTCCATGGGCAGCGCTAGACTCCCTATAGTGGAGTCTGCTGCTGCTGAGGGAAACACACAGTCCTGAGCGTTCTCCCTATTATGTGTATAGTGCATGCAGATTCTGTCTGTCATCTTTCACTGATCTGTACTGGGTGTACCCAGCTTTAGAACATTTGCACCATATTTCCCAGCATCTTTGTTTTTAACTCTAAAAGTGTAAATGAACCGTGTTTATAGTAATCAGGGTTTAAAGGGTCACTACACTCACTCAAACAACTTTACATTAAACTACAATTGAGAGAAGTAAAATGATGGTACTGACACCATAATCTGTGCTTGTTTGTCATTAAATTATTAATGTTTAGCTCCTAATTCCTCCCACCTCCCTTACTCACTGCCTTCTTGTAGTGTCTGCGACATTTGTTCTGTACAGCCTCACTATAGACACTGCTCTGCTAACACATCTCCCCTTCCTTTCTCTGCTGATTCTCTTAATTGTTGCAGAAAGTGTGCTGGCAGGCAGCCAAAGATCCTAGTAAGAGGTCAGGGATGGGAAACATATTATCATTTCTGCTTCTGGAGTGACAGGTCTTTCCCTGTAAATGCTGCATTGTCAAATTATGATTTCTCTGAATCTACGGCTCAGATTTAAAAGTTTGGGAACAGTGGGATCTTTTTTTAGAGTAAAGGATGGGAATGTGTTTGTGTGCAAGTACATTTGTTTGCAAATTTGTGTTTACTTAAATGAGAAGTTCAGGCTAAAACGTGTTTTTTTTGGCCTGACCCATTGGTAGAGGGAGAAGGAAGTCAGGAAGTAACTGGAAGGCTTGATTTCCAACAGATATGTCTCTGGTCATACATGGGGGCTGATTGAAATAAAAGGTGCAAAAAATACCTGTGTCATTTGCAGCAACAAATCAGATGCTTGTTTTTAGTGAGTGGATGCAGTTAGATATCATCTGATTGGATGCTACAGATTAATAGCATGAGCAAACCTTTGCACAAATTATTGCTTTGTTTTAGCAGACATACAGGGAAATTCAATAAAAGTTCTTATCGTTAAAAATGGTGCTAATTTTCCCCCAACCAATCAGATCTTATTTAACATTTAAAAAGCCAACATCTGATTGGTTGGGGCAAAATTAGCACCATTTTAAACAATAAGATCTTTTATTGAATAACCCTGGTGTTGTCTGAACTGTATTTTTGAGATTATGATGTCATGGGCATTTTTACTAGAAAAACAATCTTTTGACACGTAGGGCTTAATTGCAATGATCTGCTTGTTTGGCCTGCATGCATTACCAATGCAAAGTGACCATCCAGTTAAATATGAAATATTGACTTTAATATAGCAGTGCCCCCCGATGGCCAAATTAAAACAAAAAGTTAAGGAATACTTTAAAAGTTCAGCCTGGGAGTCTTGTTTTACTATGTAAATAGGAAAAAGTTTAACGTGTAATTGTGTCCTGTGCTCACGGGAGGGAAGGATTCATTGTAATCAGCATTGGGTCTAATTAATTCACCACCCTGCGCTGACGATTCTTTCTACATTTATAAAACTGGGTCTAGGGGGGGCATGGAAAGCGTGATTGACTCCGTAATTGTTGGATAAGTTTATGAACTTAAACAAATTAGAAAGTGGGATAAGTTTAGGTCCAGTAGAGCTGGTTTTCTGGCACATTCCTGCCCAGTCCTTTCTGTAAAAGCTTGGATCCTGTTCGACAGGTTTTCAGTAAATCGTGCACGGTTTGAAAAGTGAATTGCTTCATTTTTAAGTCTCCGGCAGCTCGTTAAATAGACAACGTCCCAACGTCCCAGCAGCTACTGGGCAAAAACAATGTACTGAGAGTGAGGTTTACACAGGGGTTTTGTCCACAATGAAAGACACTGTAACAGAAGTGAGACTGGATACATAAATGAATCCCCAGGGTTGATAGTGTTATCAGATGGGCAGCTGCGTTAAGGGACCCAGAACGCAGTAATTTGCCAAAACCGCATGATTTAGCCATACATGGGCGATGCACAGAGTGGGGGGAAGTCGTTTTTAGTCTTTGCTTCTCCTTTTAAGCTTTTGACATTATTGTCACTTTTAAAATTCTGTTGATGTAATTGTCCATTGGGAAGTTATTGTATCCTCACTGACCAAATCCCCTGCAAGCTTCTTCCTTATCCCATCCTCCCATCCATTGGTTGGATGTCCAATGCTGACATCCATTTTCAACAGATAGCAAGTTCTACTGATGATCAATGTTGACTGCAAGTAGAATATAAAGCATATATACAGTGTAGACCAGAGGCATTGGGATTGTTTATTTACATTTATATCCATTTACATACCAGCTCAGGGTCATTTCTCATTAGTCTGCATTGTTGGACTGGGTTGTTCAGGTCTACTAGGAAACATCACACCAGGGGCCCACCAGGAAACATCACACCAAGGGCCAAACAGGAAACACTTGACATGGGGCCCAGCAGGAAAACATCAGACCAAGGGCCCACCAGGAAACATCAGACCAGGTGCCCACCAGGAATAATCTAGGCGCCCACCAGGAATCATCTAGGGGCCCAGCAGGAAACATAAGACATGGGGCCCACCGGAAACAGCAGACCAGGAGCTCACCAGGAAACATCAGACCAGGAGCCAACCAGGAATATCAGTCATGGGGCCCACAAGGAAACATTAAGGGGCCCAACAGGAAATATCAGTCATGGGATGGAGCCCACCAGGAAACATCTGACCAGGGGACCAAGCACAGTCTGGACATAATATATAATATAATAGGGACGTTCCCACGTAACAGCCGGTCTGACAAATATATAATATAATAGGGACGTTCACACGTAACAGCGCGGTCTGACATAATATATAATATAATAGGGACGTTCACACGTAACAGCGACGTTGCATAAATATAATATAATAGGACGTTCACACGTAACAAGCGCGGTCTGACATAATATATAATATAATAGGGACGTTCACACGAACAGCGCAGTCTGACATAATATATAATATAATAGGGACGTTCACACGTACAAGCACGGTCGACATAATATATAATATAATAGGGACGTTCAAAGTAACAGCACAGCCTGACATAATATATAATATAATAGGGACGTTCACAGTAACAGCACGGCCGACATAATATAATATAATAGGGACGTTCACACGTAACAGCACGGCCTGACATAATATATAATATAATAGGGACGTTCACACGTAACAGCACGGTCTGACATAAATATAATATAATAGGGACGTTCACACGTAACAGCACGGTCTGACATAATATATAATATAATAGGGACGTTCACACGTAACAGCGCGGTCTGACATAATATATAATATATAGGGCGTTCACACGTAACAGTGCGGTCTGACATAATATATAATATAATAGGGACGTTCACACGTAACAGCCACGTCTGATAAAATATATAATATAGTAGGACGTTCACACGTAACAGCACGTCTGACATATATATAATATAATAGGGACGTTCACACGTAACAGCACAGTCTGACAATATAATATAATAGGGACGTTCACACGTAAACAGGAGCAGTCTGACATATATAAATATAATAGGGACGTTCACCGTAACAGCACAGTCTGACATAATATATAATATAATAGGGACGTTCACACGTAACAGCACAGTCTGACATAATATATAATATAATAGGGACGTTCACACGTAACAGCGCAGTCTGACATAATATAATATAATAGGGACGTTCACACGTAACAGCGCCGTCTGACATAATATATAATATAATAGGAGTTCACACGTAACAGCGCAGTCTGACATAATATATAATATAAAGGGAGTTCACACGTAAGCACCAGTCTGACATATATTATAATATAATAGGGACGTTCACACGTAACAGCACAGTCTGACATAATATATAATATTATAGGGACGTTCACACGTAACAGCACAGTCTGACATAATATATAATATAATAGGGACGTTCACACGTAACAGCGCAGTCTGACATATATATAATATAATAGGGACGTTCACACGTAACAGCACAGTCTGACATAATATATAATATAATAGGGACGTTCACACGTAACAGGGGTCTGACATAATATATAATATAATAGGGACGTTCACACGTAACAGCGCGGTTGACATATTATAATATAATAGGGACGTTCACCACATAACAGCGCGGTCTGACATAATATATAATATAATAGGGACGTTCACACGTAATAGCACAGTCTGACATAATATTAATATAATGGGCTTCCCATGTAACAGACAGTCTGACATAATATAAATATAATAGGGACGTTCACACGTAAAGCACATCTACATAATATATAATATAATAGGGGCATTCACAGTAACAGCACAGTCTGACAAATATAATATAATAGGGACGTTCACACGTAACAGACAGTCTGACAATAAAATAATTAAATAGGGCGTTCACACGAACAGCACAGTCTGACATAATATATAATATAATAGGGACGTTCACACATAACAGCACAGCTGACATAATATATAATATAAAGGGACGTTCACACGTAACAGCAACGTCTGACATAATATATAATATAATAGGGGCGTTCACACGTAAAAGCGCAGTCTGACATAATATATAATATAATAGGGACGTTCACACGTAACAGCGCAGTCTGACAATATATAATATAATAGGGACGTTCACACGTAACAGCACAGTCTGACATATATATAATATAATAGGGACGTTCACACGTAACAGCGCAGTCGACATAATATATATATAATAGGACTTCACACGTAACAGCGCGTTGCATAATAATAATAATAGGGACGTTCACACGTAACAGCGCGGTCTGACATAAATATAATATAATAGGGACGTTCACACGTAACAGCGCAGTCTGACTAATATATAATATAATAGGGACGTTCACACATAACAGCCGGTCGACATAATATATAATATAATAGGGACGTTCACACGTAACAGCACAGTCTGACATAATATATAATAATAGGGACGTTCACAACAGAAAAGTCTGACATAATATATATAATAATAGGGACGTTCACACATAACAGCACAGTCTGACATAATATATATATAATAGGGACGTTCACACGTAACAGCGCCAGTCTGACATAATATATAATATAATAGGACGTTCACACATAACAGCGGCCTGACATAATATATAATATAATAGGGACGTTCACACGTAACAGCGCAGTCTGACATAATATATAATATAATAAGGACGTTCACACGTAACAGCACAGTCTGACATAATATATAATATAATAGGGACGTTCACACGTAACAGCGCGTCTGACATAATATATAATAATAGGGACGTTCACAGTAACAGACAGTCGACATATATAATATAATAGGGCGTTCACACGTAACAGCACAGTCTGACATAATATAATATAATGGGACGTTCACACGTAACAGCACAGTCTGACATAATTAATAATAAATAGGGACGTTCACACGTAACAGAGCAGCTGACATAATATATAATATAATAGGGACGTTCACACGTAACAGCGCAGTCTGACATAATATATAATATAATAGGGACGTTCACACGTAACAGCACAGTCTGACATATATATAATATAATAGGGACGTTCACACGTAACAGCACAGTCTGACATAATATATAATATAATAGGGACGTTCCAACGTAACAGCGCAGTCTGACATAATATATAATATAATAGGGACGTTCCCACGTAACAGCGCAGTCTGACATAATATATAATATAATAGGGACGTTCCACAGTAACAGCGCAGTGACATAATAATAATAATAGGGACGTTCACACGTAACAGCAGCAGTCTGACATAATATATAATATAATAGGGACGTTCCAAAGTAACAGCACAGTCTGACATAATAATATATAATAGGGACGTTCACACGTAACAGCACAGTCTGACATAATATATAATATAATAGGACGTTCACACCGTAACAGCACAGTCTGACATATATATAATTAATAGGGACGTTCACACGTAACAGCACAGTCTGACATAATAATAATATAATAGGGACGTTCACACGTAACAGCGCGGTCATGACATAAATATAATATAATAGGAGCGTTCACACGTAACAGCGCGGTCGACATAATTAATATAATAGGGACGTTCAACGAAACAGCGCGGTCTGACATAATATATAATATAATAGGGCGTTCACACGTAACAGCGCGTCTGACATAATAATATATAATAGGACGTTCACACGTAACAGCGCGTCTGACATAATATATAATATAATAGGGACGTTCACACGTAACAAGCGCGGTCTGACATAATATATATATAATAGGGAGTTCACACGTAACACGCGCGGTCTGACATAATATATAATATAATAGGGACGTTCACATGAACAGCGCAGTCTGACATAATATATATATAATAGGGACGTTCACACCATAACAGCACAGTCTGACATAATATTAATATAATAGGGACGTTCACACGTAACAGCACCGTCTGACATAATATAATAAATAGGGCGTTCATAACAGCACGGTCTGACATAATATATAAATAATGGGACGTTCACACGTAACAGCACAGTTGACATAATATATAATATAATAGGGACACACGTAACAGCACAGTCTGACATAATATATAATATAATAGGGACGTTCACACGTAACAGCGCGGCCTGACATAATATTAATATAATAGGGACGTTCACACGTAACAGCGCGGCCTGACAATATAATATAGGGACGTTCACACGTAACAGCGCAGTCTGACATAAATATATAATAATGGGACGTTCACACGTAACAGCACAGTCTGACATAATATATAATATAATAGGGACGTTCACACGTAACGCGCACAGTCTGACATAATATATAATATAATAGGGACGTTCACACTAAACAGCGCAGTCTGACATAATATATAATATAATGGGACGTTCACACGTAACAGCGCAGTCTGACATAATAATAATTAATAGGACGTTCACACGTAACGCGCCAGTCTGACATAATAATAATATAATAGGGACGTTCACACGTAACAGCACAGTCTGACATAATATATAATATAATAGGGACGTTCACACGTAACAGGGCAGTCTGACATAATATATATAATAGGGACGTTCACACGTAACAGCGCGTCTGACATAATATATAATATAATAGGGACGTTCACACGTAACAGCACAGTCTGACATAATATATAATATAATAGGGACGTTCACACGTAACAGCGCGGTCTGACATAATATATATATAATAGGGACGTTCACACATAACAGCACAGTCTGACAATATAATATAATAGGGACGTTCACACGTAACAGCGCGGTCTGACATAATATATAATATAATAGGGACGTTCACACATAACAGCGCGGTCTGAAATAATATATAATATAATAGGGACGTTCACACGTAATAGCACAGTCTGACATAATATATAATATAATAGGGGCGTTCCCATGTAACAGTACAGTCTGACATAATATATAATATAATAGGGACGTTCACACGTAATAGCACAGTCTGACATAATATATAATATAATAGGGGCATTCCCATGTAACAGCACAGTCTGACATAATATATAATATAATAGGGACGTTCACACGTAACAGCACAGTCTGACAAATATATAATATAATAGGGCCGTTCACACGTAACAGCACAGTCTGACATAATATATAATATAATAGGGACGTTCACACATAACAGCACAGCCTGACATAATATATAATATAATAGGGACGTTCACACGTAACAGCACAGTCTGACATAATATATAATATAATAGGGACGTTCACACGTAACAGCGCAGTCTGACATAATATATAATATAATAGGGACGTTCACACGTAACAGCGCAGTCTGACATAAATAATAATTAATAGGGACGTTCACACGTAACAGCACAGTTGACATAATATATAATATAATAGGGACGTTCACACGTAACAGCGCAGTCTGACCTAATATATAATATTAGGGACGTTCACACGTAACAGCGCGGTCTGACATAATATATATATAAGGGACGTTCACACGTAACAGCGCGGTCTGACATAATATATAATATAATAGGGACGTTCACACGTAACCCGGCAGTCTGACATAATATATAATATAATAGGGACGTTCACACATAACAGCGCGGTCTGACATAATATATAATATAATAGGGACGTTCACACGTAACAGCACAGTCTGACATAATATATAATATAATAGGGGTTCAACACTAACACGCACAGTTGACATAATATATAAATTAATAGGGACGTCAACGTAACAGCACAGTCTGACATAATATATAAATAATAGGGACGTTCACACGTAACAGCGCAGTCTGACATAATATATAATATAATAGGGACGTTCACACGTAACAGCGCGGCCTGACATAATATATAATAAATAGGGACGTTCACACGTAAACAGCGCAGTCTGACATAATATATAATATAATAGGGACGTTCACACGTAACAGCACAGTCTGACATAAATATAATATAATAGGGACGTTCACACGTAACAGCGCGGTCTGACATAATATAAATATAATAGGGACGTTCACACGTAACAGCACAGTCTGACATAATATATAATATAATAGGGACGTTACACGTAACAGCACAGTCTGACATAATATATAATATAATAGGGACGTTCACACGTAACAGCACAGTCTGACATAATATATAATATAATAGGGACGTTCACACGTAACAGCGCAGTGTGACATAATATATAATATATAGAGGACGTTCACACGTAAACGCGCAGTCTGACATAATATAATTTAATAGGGACGTTCACACGTAACAGCACAGTCTGACATAATATATAATATAATAGGGACATTCACACGTAACAGCACAGTCTGACATTAAAATAGGGACGTTCACACGTAACAGCGCAGTCTGACATAATATATAATATAATAGGGACGTTCACACGTAACAGCACAGTCTGACATAATATATAATATAATAGGACGTTCCCAGTAACAGCGCAGTCTGACATAAATAATATAATAGGGACGTTCACACGTAACAGCGCGGTCTGACATAATATATAATATAACAGGGACGTTCACACGTAACAGCGCGGTCTGACATAATATATAATATATGAACCTGTACATGACAAACAGCACAAAACGCGTGGGCATGCTGTAATGTAACATATAATATTGGCAGTGCCAGCTGCCCGGCCTGGTTCATAGAATTAACATAGAAACTCCAGCACTGGGCCCCCAGTAAGCGTCGTTATAAATGGGGGTGATTTCATGCTTTATGTCACATAAACAATCACTGTCCCGGGTTAGAAACAGCAGGTTGGTTAATGCCGGAGACCTAATAATCCGCTTTGTGAAGCCTCTAACTTTCTCATAGGGTTTGGTGCATCACAGGAACCTCTAGGCCAGGGGGACGTATGTTTGGCCCATATGGGGCCTGTAGAATAATAATAATAAAATGGTGTAATCCTTAAAGCACTTTAACTGCATCCATCTAATGGGGACGTCACAGCTCCAACTGGTGGTTTGGCACTTGGAATGGGGATACATGTGTTTTATCCAATGACGTTATGAACTGGATCTAATTGTAACGTGGGGGCAGGTTACTGGGGGGGGAAAGGGTTAAAGGAGTCTGAGAATTGCCAACCTCCTCTCGACCATTAAGGCTGAGGCCCACTGCAAACACACAGGAATGGTGCACACAATCGTGAGCGTTACTAACGCAATTGTGTGCTCGATTCTTGTGCGTTTTGCTGTGTCCGTTATGAAAACCGATGTTTTAAAAGCACCAATAATGGTGAACGCACACGTTACCGAAATGCGAACGGATTAGCAATCTCATGCGCATCGGAAATCGCGGGAATTTTCGCGTTCCCGCGATTCCATTTTAGCGGGAAAAAACACGTGCGCAAACACGCCCCAAACGCGCTAGTGTGGCCTAGCCCTAAATGTCTATTCTATTCAGCTTTTTAAGAAATACAATTCCCAGCATCCCTTCAAAGAAGCGAAGAGCGTGTTAAAACAAGTTCATTGTCCCTTATAATATCTAAATGGAAGAATTCCTAATGGGTTTGATAATTGAGTGTAATAGTCTTTAAATAGAGCAAGGCATCATGGTGGTATAAACAATCATGTTTCTGATGTCGAACCTTGCCACTCCATATGTTTTGCAAAAATACAAATCCCAGCATGCCTTGCAGAACACAAACGGGGCATGCTGAGTGTTGTAAACATTGGAGTGCCAAGATTCACATTTTTAGATATTGACTTAAGACTTTTTGTTTTCTTACTTTCAGACCAATGGCATTTACATGTTAAATGTTCTAATTGCAAATGGTGAGAGGTGCAGTTTTACCGCTATTTGCTTCTTCAGAGCCTCCGCCTCTGGCGTAACTGGTCCAGCTCTCCCATGGTTAACGCTCTGGAAAAGAAAGAAAGAAAAAGATGAGAATGTTTGGTGGAAACACAACATAACAAATCCCACAATCCCCTGGGGGTCAATATAGTGCCCTTGTCTCCTGCACAGGATGGGGGTGGTAGGTCTCTATATAGTAAATCGGCTAGCCCCCAATATTATTATTTCAGTTTTTCTGATGTTTCCTGGTGGTCCCAGGGTCAGATGTTTCCTGGTGGGCTCCATGACTGATATTCCTGGTGGTCCCCTGGTCAGATGTTTCCTGGTGGTCCCCTGGTCAGATGTTTCCTGGTGGGCCCCATGACTGATATTTCCTGGTGGGCTCCTGGTCTGATGTTTCCTGATGGTCCCCTGGTCAGATGTTTCCTGGTGGGCTCCATGACTGATAATCCTGGTGGTCCCCTGGTCAGATGTTTCTGGTGGCCCAAAGACTGATATTTCCTGGTGGGCTCCTGGTTGATGTTTCTGGTGGTCCCTGGTCAGATGTTTCTGGAGGGCCCCATGACTGATATTTCCTGGTGGGCTCCTGTCTGATGTTTCCTGAGTGAACGTCCCTATTATATTATTATATGTCAGACTGCGCTGTTACGTGGAACGTCCCTATTATATTATATATTATGTCGGACTGCTCGTTATGTGTGAACGTCCTATTATATATATATTATGTAGGGACTGTGCTGTTACGTGTGAACGTCCCTATTATTAATTATTTTATGTAGACTGTGTGTAGACGTGTGAACGTCCCTATTATTATATATTTATGTCGAGACTGTGCTGTTACGTGTGAAACGTCCCTTTATATTAGATTAGTCGTCAGACTGTGTCTGTTATGTGTGAACGTCCCTATTATATTTTATATTATGTCAGACTGTGCTGTTATGTGTGAACGTCCCTATTATACAGACTGCGCTGTTACGTGTGAACGTCCCTATTATATTATATATTATGTCAGACTGTGCTGTTACGTGTGAACGTCCCTATTATATTATATATTATGTCAGGCTGTGCTGTTACGTGTGAAACGTCCCTATTATATTATATATTATGTCAGACTGTGCTGTTACGTGTGAACGTCCCTATTATTATTATTATGTCAGACTGTGCTGTTAAGTGGGAACGTCCCTATTATATTATATATTATGTCAGACTGCGCTGTTACGTGTGAAGTCCCTATATATTATATATTATGTCAGACTGTGCTGTTACGTGTGAACGTCCCTATTAATATATATTATGTCAGACTGTCGCTGTTAAGTGTGAACGTCCCTATTATATTATATATTATGTCAGACGCGCTGTTATGTGAACGTCCCTATTATATTTATATTATGTCAGACGCGCTGTTACGTGTGAACGTCCCTATTTATTAGTATATTATGTCAGACCGCGCTGTTACGTGTGAACGTCCCTATTAAATATATATTATGTCAGACGCGCTGTTACGTGTGAACGTCCCTATGATATTATTATTATGTCAGACGCGCGTGTTAGTGTGAACGTCCTATTATATTATATATTATGTCAGACGCCGCTGTTTACGGGGAACGTCCTAATATTATATATTATGTCAGACTGCGCTGTTACTTGTGAACGTCCATATTTATATAGTATTGTTACGTGTGAACGTCCTATTATATTATATATTATGTCAAGGCCGCGCTTTAAGTGTGAACGTCCCTATTATATTATATATTATGTCAGACCGTGCTTTAGTGAACGTCCCTATATATTATATATTATGTCAGACTGCGCTGTTACGTGGGAACGTCCATATTTATATATATATATGTCAGATGCGCTGTTACGTGTGAACGTCCCTATTATATTATAGTATTATGTTCAGGACCGCGCTGATACGTGTGAACGTCCCTATAATATTATATATTATGTCAGGACTGCGCTGTTACGTGTGGAACGTCCCTATTATATTATATATATGTCAGATCCGCGCTGTACTGTGAACGTCCCTATTATTATATATTATGTCAGACCGCGCTGTTACGTGTGAACGTCCCTATTATATATATATTATGTCAGGCCGCGCTGTTACGTGTGAACGTCCCTATTTATATTATATATTATGTCAGAGCGCTGTTACGTGTGAACGTCCCTATTATATTATATATTATGTCAGACCGCGCTGTTACGTGTGAACGTCCCTATTATATTTATATTATGTCAGGCCGCGCTGTTACGTTGAACGTCCCTATTATATTATATTATGTCAGACTGCGCTGTTTACGTGTGAACGTCCTATATATTATATATAATAAGTTTGTAATGAAATTCCCATCGCTACTTGTATTTAATAATATTCCCATGGCTACCAGCATTAGCACAACACAGGATCTCTTTGTCTTAGATGTCGTGTGTGCTGGACATGACATTTATATACTACAGGTCAGTGTGTGCTGGCCTGGCATTTTATATAGACAGGTCAGTTGTGCGGAACGTGGCATTTTATATATACATGGTCCGTGCTGTGCTGGACGGGCATTTTATATATAAAGGTCAGTGTTGTTGCTGGACGTGGCCTTTCTCATTATACAGGTCGTATGTGCTGGAAATGGCATGTTATATTATACAGGTCAGTGGTGTGCTGGACATGACAGACATTTTATATATACAGGTCAGTTGTGTGCTGGGGACATGGCACCCCCTCCCCTTATATATACAGGTCAGTGTGTGCTGGACGGACATTTAATATACAGGTCAGTCTGTGCTGGACATGGCATTTATATATACGGTCCAGTGTGTGTTTGAAATGGCATTTTTATATACAGGTCCGTGTGTGCTGGACATGGCATTTTATATATTCAGGTCAGGGTGTGTGGGACATGACATTTAGATAAAGGTCAGTGTGTGCTGGAAAGAGATTTATATATACTCAGGTCAGTGTAGTGCTGGACATAGCATTTTATATATACAGGTCAGTGTCGGGCTGACATGAGGATTTATTATATACAGGTCAGGGGGCTGGACATGGCATTTTAATATAAGGTCAGTGTGTCTGGGAATGACATTTTATATATTACAGGTCCGTGTGTGTGGAAATGGTGATTTGTATTATACAGGTCAGTGCGTGGGGAAATGGTATTTTATAATATAGGTCAGTGTGTGTTGGACATGACATTTTATATATTACAGGTAAGTGTGTGTCTTGTCTGTTGTTGGGGGGGAAATGGATCTTTATATATACAGGTAGTGCGGGTGGGAATGGTATTTATATATTACAGGTCAGTGTGTGCTGGACTGACATTTTATATATTACAGGTCAGTGTGTGCTGGACATGACATTTTATATAATACAGGTTCAGTGTGTGCTGGACATGGACATTTTATATATAAAGGTCAGTGCGTGCTGGACATGGACATTTTATATATACAGGTCAGTGCGTGTTGGAAATGTTATTTATATATAAAGGTTCGTGTGTGTTGGACATGACATTTATATATACAGGTCAGTGGTTTACTGGACATGAATTTATATATAAACAGGATCAGTGTGTTAGAACATGAACATTTTATAATACAGCGTCAGTTGGTGTTGGACATGACCATTTTATATATACAGGTCAGTGCGTTTTGGACATGGCATTTTATATATTAAAGGTCAGAGTGTGTTGGACATGACCATTTATATAGAAAGTCAGGTGTGCTGTGGACAGGACATTTTATATATACGGTCAGGCGTGCTGGACAGGACATTTTATATATACAGGTCAGTGTGTTTTAGTTGTGGTGTGGTGCATGGACTGCTGGACATGACATTTTATATATAAGAGTCGGCAGTGTTTAATGACCTCGTCGTCCCCTTCGTGCTGTGGCTGGACATGACCATTTATATACAGGTCAAGTGTGTTGGCTGGAATGACATTTTATCTATTACAGGTCAGTTGCGGGCTGGACAGGAACATTTTATAATATAAAGGTCAGTCTGCGCGGGCTGTGGTGAATCACTGTGGACGGAAATTTTACTACCCTGGACATTTTAATATAAAGGTCAGTTGGGTGCTGGTGGACATGACATTTATAATAACAGGTCAGTGTGTGCTGGAAATGACATTTTATATAAAGGGGTTCAGTGCGCGTGGAAATGACATTTTATATATACAGGTCAGTGTGTTGGGTGACTGGGGACATGACATTTTATATATAAAGGTCAGTGGTGTGATGGTTCTGAATTTTATATATACAGGTCAGGGTGCTGGGACCTGACATTTATTTATACAGGTTCCGTTTTTGTAGGCTTGTATGTTACGTGCATTTTATATATACAGGTCAGTGTGTGCTGGACATGGCATTTATATATTTACAGGTCAGTGTGTGTGGACATGACATTTTGTATATACAGGTCAGTGGGTTGCTGGATATGACATTTTTATTAGACAGGCAGTGCGTGCTGGACAGACATTTTATATAGTACTGGTCAGTGCGTGCTGGACTGGGCATTGTATATATACATGTCAGTGCGTGCTGACATGACATTTATATATAAAGGTCAGTGCGGGCTGGAACATGACATTTTATATATACAGGTCAGTGGTTGTGCTGACATAGCATTTTTATTATACAGGTCAGTGCGTGGCTGGACATGACATTTTATATAGTAAGGTCAGTGCGTGCTGACAGGACAAATTTTATATATTCAGGTCAGTGTGGTGCTGGACATGAAATTTTTATAATATACAGTCAGTGTGTGCTGGACCATTGACATTATAATTACAGGTAAGTGCGTGTGGACAGACATATTAATATTACAGGTCAGTGTGTGCGGGACGATCACATTTATATATACCGGTCAGGTGCTGGCTGGACAGGACATTTTATATTACAGGTCAGTGCGTTGCTGGACATGACAGTTTTATATATACAGGTCAGTGTGTGCTGGACATGACATTTTATATAGTACAGTCAGGTGTGGGGGGGGGTGGGCTGGGGGGGGGGGACAGGACATTTTATATATACAGGCAGTGCAGTGCTGGAAGGACATTTTATATATAAGGTCAGTGCGTGTGGACTGAAATTACATTCTATATATACAGGTCAGTGTGTGTGAGACAGACATTTTATATTTATACAGGTCAGGTGTCCTGGACAGCAGACATTTTTTATACAGGTCAGTGCGTGTGGACAGGACATTTTATATATACCAGGTCAGTGTGTGCTGGAACATGAACAGTTTATATATATCAGGTCAGTGTGTGCTGGAAACTGACATTTTATTTCTTACAGGTCAGTGTGTGCTGGCGGGGACATTTGTATATATACAGGTAGAGAAGCATGGACGGGACATATTTTCTTATATTTACAGTTTCAGTGTGTGCTGGACATGACAGTTTTATATACAGGTCAGTGCGTGTGGGCGACATGACTTTTGATATATACAAGGTCAGTGCGTTGTTGGGACCCAAGGACATTTCTATATACAGGTCAGTGCGTGCTGGACAGGACATTTATATTTACAAGGTCAGGGCGTTGGACATGAAATTTTATATACATCATGCTAGGCTAACATTAATTACGTCGAGGTTCTGGACATACACATTTTATATATAAGGTCAGTGCGTCGGACATGACATTTTATATACATCAGTGCGTGACAGAAATAAAGATGCGTGCGGGACAGGACATTTTATATTCTACAGGTCAGTGTGCTGAACATGACATTTTAAGTACAGGTCAGTGGTGTTGGACATGACATTTTTATATACAGGTCATGCGTGCTTGGAACATGACATTTTATATATACAGGTCAGGCGTGCTGGGACAGGACAGTTTTATTATACAGGTCAGTGTGTGCCTGGACAGACATTTATATATACAGGTCAGTGCGTGCTGGGACTGACTTTGATTATTATACAGGTCAGTGCGGCTGGACAGGACATTTTATATTACAGGTCAGTGCGTGCTGTGACAGGACATTTTATATAAGGTTCAGGTTTTTTTAGTGCGTGCTGGACATGCATTTATATATACCCGGTTCAGTGGGTGTTGCGGGACATGACATTTTATATATACAGGTCAGTGTGTGCTGGACATGAACATTTTATTATAACAGGTACAGTGTGTGCTGGGACATGACAGTTTTATATATACAGGTCAGTGGACGAGGCTGGACAGGACATTTTAAATATTTACAGGTCAGTGCAGTGCTGGGGGACATGACATTTTGATATATACAGGTCAGTGCGTGCTGGACAGGACATTTTTATTACAGGTCAGTGAGTGGCTGGACAGGGACATTTTATATTTAAAGGTCAGTGCGTGCTGGACAGGGAAGCATTTTATATATACAGGTCAGTGCTGCTAGACAGGGACATTTTATATATTACAGGTCAGTGTGTGCTGGACATGACATTGTATATATTACAGGTTCAGTGCGTGTGGACCATGCATTTTTATTATAAAGGTCAGTGTGTGTGGACATGATTAATTATATATACAGGTCAGTGTGTGTTGGACATGGCATTTATATATTACAGGGTCGTGCGTGCTAGACAGACAGTTTTATATCATAAGGTCGTGTGTGCTGGGACATGACATTTATATATAATCAGGTGCAGTGCTGGGAACTGACATTTTATATATACAGGTCAGTGCGTGTGCGGGACAGGACATTTATATATACAGGCAGTGTTGTGCTGAAATGACATTTTATCATATACAGGGCAGTGGTGTTGGACATGACATTTTTTATATACAGGTCAGGCGTTGTGGACAGACCTTTTACTTATACAGGTCAGTGCGGCGCTGGACAGGGACATTTTAAATACAGGTCCGTGTGTGCTGACATAACTTTTATATAACAGGATCAGTGCGTGTTGGACATTGGCATTTTAATTAAGGTCAGGGTGTGGTTGGACATGGAATTTTATATATAAAGGTCGTGTGTGCTGGACAGGCACATTTATATATTTACAGGTCAGTGCGTGCTGGACAGGAATGTTTATATATACAGTAGTGGTGCTGGACAGACATTTTATATATACAGGTTCAGTGTGTGCTGGACATGACATTTTATATATTACAGGTCAGTGCGGCTGGACAGACATTTTATATATACAGGTCAGTGCGTGCTGGAAGGACAATTTTATTATACAGGCAGTGCGTGCTGTGACAGACATTTTATTATTACAGGGTCAGTGCGGACTGGACTGGACATTTATATACTACAGGTAGTGTGTGTGCTGGGACATGACATTTTATATGATACAGGTCAGTTGTGCTTGGGACATGGCATTTATATATACAGGTCAGCGTGCGTGCTGGACATGGCATTTTATATATACATGTCAGTGCGTTGCTGGAACATGACATTTTATTATACATTCGGTGTGTTGGGAATGAATGTTATACAGGTCAGTGTGTGCTGGACATGCATTTTAGTATATACAGGTCATGCGTGGCTGCTGGAACATTGGCCATTTTATATATACTGTAGTGGTGCCAGACATGACATTTATAGATAAGGTCTGGGTGGTGCTGGACAGACATTTTATATATACAGTCAGTGGTGTGGAGACATGACATTTTATATATTACGGTCAAGTGTGTGATGGAGCAGGACATTTTATATATACAGGTGAGTGTGCTGGAATGACTTTTATATATAAAGGTCAGTGCCGTGCGGACATGACATTTATATATAAAGGTCGTGCGTTGCTGGGACAGACATTTTATATCGATACAGGTCAGTGTGTGTGAGGACAGGGACATTTTATATATTCGGGTCAGTGCGTGCTGGACATAAGTTGTATATATACAGGCAGGTGAGTGCTTGACATGACATTTTATTATATACATGTCAGTGCGTGATCGGACATGGCATTTATATATAAAGGTCAGTGCGGCGGAAGGACCGTTTTATACGAGGTCAGGTGTGCGGAATGACATTTTATATATACAGGTCAGTGTGTGCGGACATGACATTTTATATATTACGGTCAGTGCGGTTGGACATAACATTTGATATATACAGGTCAGTGTGTGCTGGACACTGAATTTTATATATTACAGTCAGAGTGCTGGACAGGACATTTTAGTAATACAGGTCAGTGTGTGCTGGACAGGGCATTTTATATATACAAAGTAATGTGCTGACAGAATTTAAATGTGGTCATTGCTGGACATGACATTTTATATATAGGTCAGTTGTTGCTGAGACATGAATTATCTTATATATTACAGGTCAGGTATGTGTGCTGGACCCATTGAACATTTATATATACTAGGTTCAGATGGTGTGCTGGACATGATATTTTATATATATAGGCAGGTGTGGCGGACATGAGATTTTATATATATACAGGCTAGTGTGTGCTGGGACCATGACCATTTTAATTATACAGGTCAGGTGTGCGGACATGACAATTATATATATTAGGTCAGTGTTTGTGGACATGACATTTTATTTTTTTTTATTATACAGGGTCTCCAGTTGTAGTTCTTCGCGGGTGACATGACATTTTATATCTACAGGTCAGTTGGTGCTGGACGAAACATATTATATACAGGGTCAGTGGTGGTTGAATCGTAAGCAGGTTGTGGAACCAACCTTTTATATATACAGGTCAGGTGTGTGGACATGACATTTTATTTATATACAGGGAGGGTGTGGACATGACATTTTATATATACAGGGTATGTGTGTGCTGGGAATATGGATTGTTAATATATACAGGTAGTGTGTGTTGGGACATGAATTTTATATAAAGGTCAAGTGTGCTGCGACGGACATGTTATATAAAGGTCAGGTGTGCTGTGGGACAGGACATTTTATATATACAGGGTCAGTGTGGCTGGACAGGCATTTATATAGACAGGGTCAGTGTGCTGGACATGACCATTTTTAATATAAGGTCAGTGTGTGCTGGACAGACATTTATATATACAGGTCTTTAAGGTTTATTGAAAGGTCAGTGTTGGACAGCTTTACATGTTGGACAGAATATACAGGTCAGTGTGTCGTGGACATGAATTGTTTATAGATACAAGGTCAGTGGTGCTGGACAGACCATTTATATCTACAGGTCAGTG
>CM033475.1:10333955-10763762 GCA_019447015.1 Hymenochirus boettgeri
ATGGAGCCCACCAGGAAACATCTGACCAGGGGACCATCAGGAAACATCAGACCAGGAGCCCACCAGGAAATATCAGTCATGGGGCCCTCCAGGAAACATCAGACCAGGAGCCCACCAGGAAATATCAGTCATGGGGCCCTCCAGGAAACATCTGACCAGGGGACCACCAGGAAACATCAGACCAGGAGCCCACCAGGAAATATCAGTCATTGGGCCCACCAGGAAACATCTGACCAGGGGACCACCAGGATTATCAGTCATGGAGCCCACCAGGAAACATCTGACCAGGGGACCATCAGGAAACATAGGGACGTTCACACGTAACAGCGCAGTCTGACATAATATATAATATAATAGGGACGTTCACACGTAACAGCACAGTCTGACATAATATATAATATAATAGGGGCGTTCCCATGTAACAGCGCAGTCTGACATAATATATAATATAATAGGGACGTTCACACGTAACAGCGCAGTCTGACATAATATATAATATAATAGGGACGTTCACACGTAACAGCACAGTCTGACATAATATATAATATTATAGGGGCGTTCCCATGTAACAGCACAGTTTGACATAATCGCACATTCCAAATGAGGCCTTACCAGTGCCTTGTAAATAGGGAGAATAATCTTTTCTCAATTGAATCTATTCCCCTCTGTATACAAACAGAGATCCTATTGGCTGCCTTGGATTGTTTGCTACAACTTAAGCTTGTCTATTAGTGCAATACAAGCACATGGATAAATATTCACCTGCACCCACCATTATTACAATCATGCACCATTCACATTATAAAGTGTGGGGAGGAAATACCATGTCTAGTTTCATTGGTAATCTGGATTGTGGTTCCTACATTGTATAGGTATACAACACCTCTACATGTGTGGTTTGTTTTGATGTATGATCTCTCGTTGTGTTTACAGGAAGCCAGGAAGCAATGTGCAGACACAACCCTTGAACAGGTATGTTAATGTCCAAACGTGTTTGTGTTTCTATGATCAGCTGATCAGTTGCACAATCATACAAGATTCATACGTTTTTATTGTCTCCTTAGAGTACCGGTGGTATGGAAGTGGTTGGCCGGATACAGTTGCGCACAAGACGGACGCTCCGTGGTCACTTGGCTAAAATCTATGCCATGCACTGGTCAACAGATTCTAGGTACCAGATTTCACTTTTAATCCCACTCTCTCTTCCCCCCTTTCCTTTCTCCGGATAACACAAAAATATAAACGTGCAAAACCCACACATATCTCATATTACGTCGGGTAGGGGATTGGGTTGCACTAATTCAGGCCAAAGATGGCTGATATTGCACCGCCCCTAAAGTATGTCATAGGACGGCATGTTTCTTTCCCTGGATAAAGCACACTGAGCTTGCCTGAGTCAATGGCATAGGGAGAAGGAGGGGCTAAATATTGACTGGAGGATTAGCCTACACACAGGTGTATCTAAAAATAGCAATTACTCCAAAAGACAAGGAATACATCTTTTTAATTAGCTATTTATGGTCTATAAGTTACTGTTTTAGGCTAATCTTTTGTTTCAAGTCAATACCTAATAATAAAACATTGAAGAAAAGACTAATTCAGGGACTCCCTTTAGCCTCTATCATGTCTATCTCCTCTATGGGTCAGTGAAAATGTTTTCAATCCAATTGAAAGTTCAACACTGCTGTTACTAGTCTCCTTACCTATTTCCAGGCTCTTCCAGTTTTATACTGCCAGGTTAGTGCCCTGGGCATTCCTGTATTTAAGATAGTGCTGAAGCACCAAGAAAGCCTGGCAGATGCAGTTTTCCTAATGCTGGTGCTCCTCACAGAAACAATACTGGGAGGTAGGAATTCCAAACCCTACATCCCTGACCCAGGTACATTTGATTTTAACTAAAAAAAAAAACTTTATATACTCTTCGCCTGTTCGCCAGTGACATTTTAATTTAACCCAATCTAGCTGTTGGTAAGCCGTCACCAGGCTAGAATCCTACACAATACAAATAATTCTGTTGTGATCTCAAGTTTAATGTATGTGTAGATGGAGCTTGTTCCATTACATCACAGATATCTGGCTCGTCATAAGCTAAGCTAATATGTGGCCTTGTGTTTTTTCTAGGCTTCTTGTCAGCGCCTCTCAAGACGGAAAACTTATCGTATGGGACACCTACACTACAAACAAGGTAGGTATCTCCACAACATGTAGTGTGTGGTAACCACAGTACCAGGAGATTTAACCTCCCAGCCAGGGGCGGATTTACACCTCGGGAGCATGTAGGCACAAAAAGCCTGGCACCCTTAGCCCCACCCCTAAACATAGACCACACCCCCAAACTACACCTATTTTTTTCTTTTTTTCTGTAGAAAATACTCTATATAGGGTCCTAACGGGTGGTGAGAGACAAATGCCCCTCCAAACACAGACGCCCCTAGGCACCTGCGATCCCCGGATTGTAGTGTCTATGGCCACCATTGGGCCTCCTGCACAAGTCAGACTGAATTGCTAACAGAATTTATCCCACAATACCCATCATGTCTTAGGACCGATGTTGTTCACAAGGGGAAGATTTCCTATAGTACCACAAAAAATAAGGAATTTTGTAAAAGAGAATCAATGTGTGGGAATTTACACACAAAAAAATCAATCTATTGCTCATCAGAACAAAATGGCCTCCCTGGTGTCCTTTAATCTTAAAGGGGTGGCTTGGACCTTTAGTCCATTGAAGTGGGAAAATTAGAGGTTGCCTTTTTTTCTATTGTGTCCTATGTCTATAGTTTATGTCAAATCAACCCCACCCCTATACACTACTATCTGCTGTGTCCACCTTCCAGGTTCATGCCATCCCTCTGCGCTCCTCGTGGGTCATGACCTGCTCTTACGCCCCCTCTGGTAACTTTGTTGCATGCGGTGGACTGGATAACATGTGTTCTATCTACAACCTAAAGACACGTGAAGGAAATGTACGAGTGAGCAGGGAACTGGCTGCCCATACAGGTAGGACAACAAAGCACAATAGTAAATACGGTAGAATAATGGCAACTATCATAGCATACACTTGTTTTTTCTTACGGAAGCACAACCTGACCGTAGTGTTCCTGTTAATGAAGATTTGGTGTATTTGTATATTCTCTTGGCTGATGTTTTTTTCCCTTCTTAAGTCAAAACCAGAATCACATTCTTTTTGAATAATTAAGCCTCCTAAATTGTGTACAGTTTAAATGGGTAATGGGAATTACTTCCTTGTAACGATGCAATCACTGAGCATGCCTGTACCCAGTGGGAAGAGGGCGGAGACAATGGATATAGAAGGAAAATGTCTGCAGAAATAAAATCAGTCCCAAATCTAAAAATCACTAAAATATCACATCACATTTTGTAGATCATATACAGATAATGTGCCACACGGTCAGTAATCTGCAAACATCCAAATTGTCAGCACAGATGCTTGAAGGGCATTTCAACTTTAATTAATTTAATTAAATTCTAAACCCATTATATATTAAGGAGAATATACTATATATATATATATAGTAAGGAGAATAAAAGGGTTCTTGTATTGAGACCACTAGTGTAAAGACCACAGTTCCCCTTTATTCCTGGGTTGGTCTTTTCTTTATATAGTAAGGAGAATAAAGTGGTCCTTGTATTGAGACCACTAGTGCTGTGCTGGACATGACTCTTTTTTTATATATACAGGTCAGTGTGTGTGGACACGGTCATGTTTAATTATATAACAGGTCAGTGTGTGCTGGACATGACATTTTATATATACAGGTCAGTTGTGGCTGGACGAAGGACATTTTTATATACAGGTCAGTGTGTGCTGGACATGATATTTTATATATACAGGTCAGTGTGTGCTGGACAAGACAATTTTTTATATAGAGGTCAGTGTGTGCAGCTGATTTGGGGCATATAATAATGTGCAGTTATTTTACCAGTGTTTGTGGGATTACCCATTATCAGAGTCTGTGCCAATGATTGTATCAGCGTGGTCTAATATAATATATACAGTAATGTGAAAGGGGCATTTGGATGTAATAGTGGGGTTTGACATAATATATAATATATCGAATGTAACAGCGCAGTCTGACAAAATATAATATTAATAGGGGCATTCCCATGTAACAGCGCAGTCTGACATTATATATAAATTAATAGGGGCATTCCCATGTAACAGCGCAGTTGACAAATAAATAATATAATAGGGGCATTCCCATGTAACAGCGCGTCTGACATAATATACCATATAATAGGGACGTTCACACGTAACAGCGCAGTCTGACATAATATATAAATGATAGGGCATTCCATACTGTAATTAAACAGCTACAGTTGAATAATATAATAAATAGGGGCATTCCCATGTAACAGCGCAGTTTGACATAATATATAATATAATAGGGGCATTACCATGAAACAGCGCGGTCTGACATAATATATAATATAATAGGGGCGTTCCCATGTAACAGCGCGGTCTGACATAATATATAATATAATAGGGGCATTCCATGTAACAGCGCGTGGTTCTGACATATATATAATATAATAGCGTACGTTCCACACTATTACACAGCGCGGTCTGACAAATATATAATATAATAGGGCATTCCCAGTAACAGCGCGGTCTGACATAATATATAATATAATAGCGACGTTCACCACGTAACAGCGCGGTCTGACATATATATAATATAAGGGGCATTCCCATGTAAAGCGCAGTTGACATAATATTATATATAATAGGGCATTCCCACGTAACAGCGCGGTCTGACATAATATATAATATAATAGGGACGTTCCACACGTAACAGCGCAGTCTGACATAATATATAATTATATAGGGGCATTCCCATGTAACAGCGCGGTCTGACATAATATATAATATAATAGCGACGTTCACACGTAACAGCGCGGTCTGACATAATATATAATATAATAGGGGCATTCCCATGTAACAGCGCAGTCTGACATAATATATAATATAATAGGGGCATTACCATGTAACAGCACAGTCTGACATAATAATAATAAATAGGGGCATTCCCATGTAACAGCGCAGTTGACATAATATATATATATATAGGGCATTCCCATGTAACAGCACAGTCTGACATAATATATAATATATTAGGGCATCCCATGTAAACGCGCAGTTTGACATAATAATAATATAATAGGGCATTCCCATGTAACAGCACAGTCTGACATAATATATAATATAAAAGGGCATTCCCATGTAACAGCGCAGTTTGACATAATATATAATATAATAGGGGCATTCCCATGTAACAGCACAGTCTGACATAATATATAATATAATAGGGACGTTCACACGTAACAGCACAGTCTGACATAATATATAATATAATAGGGGACGTTCACACAACAGACAGTCTGACATAATATATAATATAATAGGGGCGTTCACACGTAATCAGCACAGTCTGACATAATATATAATATAATAGAGGGACGTTCACACGTAACACCACAGTCTGACATAATATATAATATAATAGGGACGTTCACACGTAACAGCACAGTCTGACATAATATATAATATAATAGGACGTTCACACGTAACAGCACAGTCTGACATAATATATAATATAATAGGGAGTTCACACGTAACAGCACAGTCTGACATAATAATAATATAATAGGGACGTTCACACGTAACAGCACAGTCTGACATAATATATAATATAATAGGGACGTTCACACGTAACAGCGCAGTCTGACATAATATATAATATAATAGGGACGTTCACACGTAACAGCGCAGTCTGACATAATATATAATATAATAGGGACGTTACACGTAACACGCAGTCTGACATAATATATAATATAATAGGGACGTTCACATAACAGCGCAGTCTGACATAATATATAAATAATAGGGACGTTCCCAACGTAACAGCACGTCTGACATAATATATAAATAATAGGGACGTTCCACACGTAACAGCGCAGTCTGACATAATATAAATATAATAGGGACGTTCACACGTAACAGCGAGTCTGACATAATATATAATATAATAGGGACGTTCACACTAACAGCCGGTCTGACATAATATATAATATAATAGGGACATTCACACGTAACAGCCGCTGACATAATATATAATATAATAGGGCGGCTCAACGTAACACGCGGTCTGACATAATATATCATAATAGGACGTTCACACTAACAGCTCGTTGACATAATATATAATATAATAGCGGCATTCCCAGTAACAGCGCGGTATGACATAATTATAATATAATAGGACGTTCACACAGTAACAGCGCGGTCTGACATAATATATAATATAATAGGGGCATTCCATGTAACAGCGCAGTTGACATAATATATAATATAATAGGGGCATTCCATGTAACAGCGCGTCTGACATAATATATAAATAAATAGGGACGTTCACACGTAACAGCGCAGTCTGACATAATATATAATATAATAGGGGCATTCCCATGTAACAGCGCGTCTGACATAATATATAATATAATAGCGACGTTCCACGTAACAGCGCGTCTGACATAATATATAATATAATAGGGCATTCCCATGTAACAGCCAGTTGACATATATATAATATAATAGGGGCATTCCCATGTAACAGCACAGTCTGATAATAATAATATAATAGGGGCATTCCCATGTAACAGCGCAGTCTGACATAATATATATATAATAGGGGAGTTCCATGTAACAGCGCAGTCTGACATAATATATAATATAATAGGGGCATTCCAGTAACAGCGCAGTTCTGACAACATATATAATATAATAGGGCGTTCCCAGTAACAGCCCAGTCTGACATAATATATAATATAATAGGGACGTTCACACGTAACAGCACCAGTCTGAACATAATATATATATATGGACGTTAACGTAACAGCACAGTCTGACATAATATAATATAATAGGGAGTTCACACGTAACAGCGCAGTCTGACATAATATATAATATATAAGGGACGTTCACACGTAACAGCGCAGTCTGAAATAATATATAATATAATAGGGGACGTACAACGTAACCAGCGCAGTCTGACATATAATAATATAATAGGGGAGTTCACACATAACAGCCACAGTCTGACATAATATATAATATATAGGGACGTTCACACGTAACAGCACAGTCGACATAATATATAATATAATAGGGACGTTCACACGTAACAGCGCAGTCTGACATAATATATAATATAATAGGGACGTTCACACGTAACAGCGCAGTCTGGACATAATATATAATATAAAGGGACGGTCACACGTAACAGCGCAGTCTGACATAATATATAATATAATAGGGACGTTCACACGTAAACAGCGCGGTCTGACATAATATATATTATAATATAATAGGGACGTTCACACGTAACAGCGAGGCTGACATATATATAATATAATAGGGAGTCCAGTACCAGCTCGACTAATAATATTAATAGGCGTTCACACGTAACAGCGCGTTGACATAATATTAATATATAGGGACGTTCACACATAACAGCCAGTTGACATAATATATAATATAATAGACGTTCACACATAACAGCACAGTCTGACATAATATATAATAAATAGGGACGTTCACACGAACAGACAGCTCTGACATAATATATAATACAATAGGGACTTCACACGTAACAGCACAGTCGACATAATATATAATACTAATAGGGACGTTCACACGAACAGCACAGTCTGACATATATATAATATAATAGGGACGTTCACCACGTAACAGCACAGTCTGACATAATATATAATATAATAGGGGCGTTCACAAGTAACAGACAGTCTGACATAATATATAAATAATTAGGGACGTTCCACGTAACAGCACAGTCTGACAAATATATAATATAATAGGGACGTTCACGTAACACACAGTCTGACATAATATATAATATAATAGGGACGTTCACACGTAACAGCGCGGCTGACATATATATAATATACAGGGACGTTCACCACGTAACAGCACAGTCTGACATAATATATAATATAATAGGGACGTTCCCAGTAACAGCACAGTCTGACATAATATAATATAATAGGGACGTTCCCCTGAACAGCGCGGTCTGACATAATATATAATATAATAGGGCATTTCCCATGTAACAGCACAGTCTGACATAATATATAATATAATAGGGATCACACGTAAACAGCACAGTCTGACATAATATATAATATAATAGGGACGTTCACACGTAACAGCACAGTCTGACATAATATATAATATAATAGGGAGTCCACAGTAACAGCGCGGTCTGACATAATATATAATTTATAGGGGCATTCCCAGTAAACAGCACAGCCTGACATAATATATAATATAATAGGGACGTTCAACGGTAACAGCACAGTCTGACATAATATATAATATAATAGGGACGTTCACACGTAACAGCACAGTCTGACATAATATATAATATAATAGGGACGTTCACACGTAACAGCACAGTCTGACATAATATATAATATAATAGGGACGTTCCCATGTAACAGGCAGTCTGACTATATATAATATAATAGGGGCATTCCCATGTAACAGCACAGCCTGACATAATATATAATATAATAGGGACGTTCACACGTAACAGCACAGTCTGACATAATATATAATATAATAGGGACGTTCCCATGTAACAGCACAGTCTGACATAATATATAATATAATAGGGACGTTCACACGTAACAGCACAGTCTGACATAATATATAATATATAGGGACGTTCACACATAACAGCACAGTCTGACATAATATATAATATAATAGGGACGTTCACACGTAACAGCACAGTTGACATAATATATATAATAGGGGCGTTCACAATAACAGCACCAGTCTGACAATATATAAATAATAGGGACGTTCACACGTAACAGCGCGGTTGACATAATATATAATATAATAGGGATGTTCACACGTAACAGCGCGGTCTGACATAATATATAAATATAGGGACGTTCACACGTAACAGCACAGTTGACATAATATAATATAATAGGGACGTTACAACGTAACAGCGCGGTCTGACATAATATATAATATAATAGGGACGTTCACACGTAACAGCACAGTCTGACATAATATATAATATAATAGGGACGTTCACACGGAACAGCACGGTCTGACATAATATATAATAATAGGGACGTTCACACGTAACAGCGCGGTCTGACATAATATATAATATAATAGGGACGTTCACACGTAACAGCGCAGTCTGACATAATATATAATATATAGGGACGTTCACACGTAAAAGCGCGGTCTGACATAAATTATAATATAATAGGGACGTTCACACGTAACAGCGCGGTCTGACATAAATATAATATAAAGGGACGTTCAACGTAACAGCACAGTTTGACATAATATATAATATATAGGACTTCCCATGTAACAGCACAGTCTGACATAATATAATATAATAGGGACGTTCACACGTAACAGCGCAGTCTGACATAATATATATATAATAGGGATGTTCCCATGTAAAACGCACGTCTGACATAATATATAATATAATAGGGACGTTCACCACGTAACGCACAGTCTGACATAATATATAATATAATAGGGACGTTCACACGTAACAGCACAGTCTGACATAATATATAATATAATAGGGACGTCAACGTAAACAGCACAGTATGACATAATAATATAATAGGGGCGTTTCCATGTAACAGCACAGTCTGACATAATATTAAATAATAGGGGCATTCCCATGTAACAGCGCGGTCTGACATAATATATAATATAATAGGGCGTGTCCATGTAACAGCACAGTCTGACATAATATAATATTAATAGGGACGTTCCCATGTAACAGCACAGTCTGAACATAATATATAATATAATAGGGGATTCCCATGTAACAGCGCGGTTGACATAAATATAATATAATAGGGGCGTCCCATGTAACAGCACAGTCTGACATAAATATAATATAATAGGGGCGTTCCCATGTAACAGCACAGTCTGACTAATTATTAATATAATAGGGGCATCCCATGTAAAGCACAGTCTGACATAATATATTAATATAATAGGACGGTCACACGTAACAGCACAGTTGACATAATGTATAATATAATAGGGACGTTCACATGTAAACAGCGCAGTCTGACATAATATAATATAATAGGGAGTTCACACATACAGCACAGTTTGACATAATATATAATATAATAGGGACGTTCACACGTAACAGCGCAGTCTGACATAATATATATATAATAGGGATGTTCAACGTAAAGCGTTCACACGTAACAGCACAGTCTGACATAATATAATTATAATAGGGACGTTCACACGTAACAGCGCAGTCTGACATAATAATAATATAATAGGGACGTTCACACGTAACAGCACAGTCTGACATAATATATAATATATAGGGACGTTCACACGTAACAGCGCAGTCTGACAATAATAATAATATAATAGGGACGTTCACACGTAACAGCGCAGTCTGACATAAATATATAATATAATAGGGACGTTCACAAGGTAACAGCACAGTCTGACATATATATAATATAATAGGGACGTTCACACATAACAGCCAGTTTGACATAATAATAATATAATAGGGACATTCCACGTAACAGCACAGTCTGACATAATATATAAATAATAGGGACGTTCCCATGTAACAGCGCAGTTGACATAATATATAATAATAGGGACGTTCACACGTAACAGCGCGGTCTGACATAATATATAATATATAGGGACGTTCACACGGAACAGCACAGTCTGACATAATATATAATATAATAGGGGCGTTCCCATGTAACAGCACAGTCTGACATAAATATAATATAATGGGACGTTCCCATGTAACAGCACGGTCTGACATAATATATAATATAATGGGGCGTTAACGTAACAGCACAGTCTGACATAATATATAAAATAGGGACGGTCACACGTAACAGCGCAGTCTGACATAATATATATATAATAGGGACTTCACACGTAACACAGCACAGTCTGGACATATATTAATATATAGGGACGTTCACACGTAACAGCGCGGTCTGACATAAAATATAATATAATAGGGACGTTCACACGTAACAGCCACAGCTGACATAATATATAATATAAAGGGACGTTCACACGTAACAGCACAGTCTGACATAATATATAATATAATAGGGACGTTTCAACGTAACAGCGCAGTCTGACATAATATATAATATAATAGGGCGTTCCACGTAAACAGCGCAGTCTGACATAATATATAATATAATAGGGACGTTCACACGTAACAGCACAGTCTGACATAATATATAATATAATAGGGACGTTCACACGTAACAGCACAGTCTGACATGATATATAATATAATAGGGGCGTTCACACGTAACAGCACAGTCTGACATGATATATAATATAATAGGGACGTTCACATGTAACAACGTCTGACATATATATAATATAATAGGGACGGTCACACGTTACGCACAGTCGACATAATATATAATATAATAGGGACGTTCACATGTAACAGCACAGTCTGTATAATAGGGACGTTCACACGAAACAGCACAGTCTGACATAATATATAATATAATAGGGACGTTCACACGTAACAGCACAGTCTGACATAATATATAATATAATAGGGACGTTCACACGTACAGCAACAGTCTGACATAATATATAATATAATAGGGGCGTTCACACGTAACAGCGCAGTCTGAATAATATATAATATATAGGAGTTCACACGTAACAGCGCAGTCGACATAATATTAATATAATGGACGTTTCACACGTAACAGAGCAGTCTGACATAATATATAATATAATAGGGACGTTCACACGTAACAGCGCAGTCTGACATAATATATAATAATAGGGACGTTCACACGTAACAGCGGCAGTCTGACATAATATATAATATAATAGGGACGTTCACACGTAACAGCACAGTCTGACATAATATATAATATAATAGGGACGTTCACACGTAACAGCGCAGTCTGACATAATATATAATATAATAGGGACGTTCACACGTAACAGCGCAGTGAATAATATATAATATAATAGGGAGTTCACACGTAACAGCGCAGTCTGCATAATATATAATATAATAGGGACGTTCACAGTAACAGCGCAGTCTGACATAATATATAATATAATAGGGACGTTCAACGTAAACAGCGCAGTCTGACATAATATATAATATAATAGGACGTTCACACGTAACAGCACAGTCGACATAATATATAATAATAGGGGCGTTCCATGTAACAGCGCGGTCTGACATAATATATAATATAATAGGGACGTTCACACGTAACAGCGCAGTCTGACATAATATATAATATAATAGGGACGTTCACACGTAACAGCACAGTCTGACATAATATTAATATTATAGGGGCGTTCCAGTAACAGCACAGTTTGACCTAATCGCACATTCCAAATGAGGCCTTACCAGTGCCTTGTAAATAGGGAGAATACATCTTTTCTCAATTGAATCTATTCCCTCTGTATACAAACAGAAGATCCTATTGGCTGCCTTGGATTGTTTGCTACAACTTAAGCTTGTCTATTAGTGCATACAAGCACATGGATAAATATTCACCTGCACCACCATTATTACAATCATGCACCATTCACATTATAAAGTGTGGGAGGGAAATACCATGTTAGTTTCATGGTAATCTGGATTGTGGTTCCTACATTGTATAGGGATACAACACCTCTACATGTGTGGTTGTTTTGATGTATGATCTCTCGTTGTGTTTACAGGAAGCCAGGAAGCAATGTGCAGACACAAACCTTGAACAGGTATGTAATGTCCAAACGTGTTTGTGTTTCTATGATCAGTGATCAGTTGCACAATCATACAAGATTCATACGTTTTATTGTCTCCTTAGAGTACCGGTGGTATGGAAGTGGTTGGCCGGATACAGTTGCGCACAAGACGGACGCTCCGTGGTCACTTGGCTAAAATCTATGCCATGCACTGGTCAACAGATTCTAGGTACCAGATTTCACTTTTAATCCCACTCTCTCTTCCCCCCTTTCCTTCTCCGGATAACACAAAAATAAACGTGCAAAACCCACACATATCTCATATTACGTCGGGTAGGGGATTGGGTTGCACTAATTCAGGCCAAAGATGGCTGATATTGCACCGCCCCTAAAGTATGTCATAGGACGGCATGTTTCTTTCCCTGGATAAAGCACACTGAGCTTGCCTGAGTCAATGGCATAGGGAGAAGGGGGGCTAAAATATTGACTGGAGGATTAGCCTACACACAAGGTGTATCTAAAAATAGCAATTACTCAAAAGACAAGGAATACATCTTTTAATTAGCTATTTATGGTCTATAAGTACTGTTTTAGGCTAATCTTTTGTTTCAAGTCAATACCTAATAATAAAACATTGAAGAAAAGACTAATTCAGGGACTCCCTTTAGCCTCTATCATGTCTATCTCCTCTATGGGTCAGTGAAAATGTTTTCAATCCAATTGAAAGTTCAACACTGCTTTACTAGTCTCCTACCTATTTCCAGGCTCTTCCAGTTTTATACTGCCAGGTTAGTGCCCTGGGCATTCCTGTATTTAAGATAGTGCTGAAGCACCAAGAAAGCCTGGCAGATGCAGTTTTCCTAATGCTGGTGCTCCTCACAGAAACAATACTGGGAGGTAGGAATTCCAAACCCTACCTCCCTGACCCAGGTACATTTGATTTTAACTAAAAAAAAAAACTTATATACTCTTCGCCTGTTCGCCAGTGACATTTTAATTTAACCAATCTAGCTGTTGGTAAGCCGTCACCAGGCTAGAATCCACACAATACAAATAATTCTGTTGTGATCTCAAGTTTAATGTATGTGTAGATGGAGCTTGTTCCATTACATCACAGATATCTGGCTCGTCATAAGCTAAGCTAATAGTGGCCTGTGTTTTTTCTAGGCTCTTGTCAGCGCCTCTCAAGACGGAAAACTTATCGTATGGGACACCTACACTACAAACAAGGTAGGTATCTCCACAACATGTAGTGGGTGGTAACCCAGTACCAGGAGATTAACCTCCCAGCCCGGGGCGGATTTACACTCGGGAGCATGTAGGCACAAAAAGCCTGGCACCCTTAGCCCCACCCTAAACATAGACCACCACCCCAAAACTACACCTATTTTTTTCTTTTTTCGTAGAAAATACTCTATATAGGGTCCTACGGGTGGTGAGAGACAAATGCCCCTACAACACCAGACGCCCCTAGGTACGTGCGATCCCCGGATTGTAGTGTCTATGGCCACCATTGGGCCTCCTGCACAAGTCAGACTGAATTGCTACAGAATTTATCCCACAATACCCATCATGTCTTAGGACCGATGTTGTTCACAAGGGGAAGATTCCTATAGTACCACAAAAAATAAGGAATTTTGTAAAAGAGAATCAATGTGTGGGAATTTACACACAAAAAAACAATCTATTGCTCATCAGAACAAAATGGCCTCCTGGTGTCCTTTAATCTTAAAGGGGTGGCTTGGACCTTTAGTCCATTGAAGTGGGAAAATTAGAGGTTGCTTTTTTTCTATTGTGTCCTATGTCTATAGTTTATGTCAAATCAACCCCACCCCTATACACTACTATCTGCTGTGTCCACCTTCCAGGTTCATGCCATCCCTCTGCGCTCCTCGTGGGTCATGACCTGCTCTTACGCCCCCTCTGGTAACTTTGTTGCATGCGGTGGACTGGATAACATGTGTTCTATCTACAACCTAAAGACAGTGAAGGAAATGTACGAGTGAGCAGGGAAATGGCTGCCCATACAGGTAGGACAACAAAGCAAAATAGTAAATACGGGTAGAATAATGGCAACTATCATAGCATACACTTGTTTTTTCTTAGGAGCAACAACCTGACGTAGTGTTCCTGTTAATGAAGATTTGGTGTATTTGTATATTCTCTTGGCTGATGTGTTTTTCCCTTTTAAGTCAAAACCAGAATCACATTCTTTTTGAATAATATAAGCCTCCTAAATTGTGTACAGTTTAAATGGGTAATGGGAATTACTTCCTTGAACGATGCAATCACTGAGCATGCCTGTACCCAGTGGGAAGAGGGCGGAGACAATGGATATAGAAGGAAAATGTCTGCAGAAATAAAATCAGTCCCAAATCTAAAAATCACTAAAATATCACATCACATTTTGTAGATCATATACAGATATGTGCCACACGGTCAGTAATCTGCAAACATCCAAATTGTCAGCCACAGATGCTTGAAGGGCATTTCAACTTATTAATTTAATTAAATTCTAAACCCAATTATTATTAAGGAGATATAATATATATATATATATAGTAAGGAGAATAAAGTGGTCCTTGTATTGAGACCACTATGTAAAGACCACAGTTCCCTTATTCCTGGGTTGGTCTTTTCTTTATATAGTAAGGAGAATAAAGTGGTCCTTGTATTGAGACCACTAGTGTAAAGACCACAGTTCCCCATTAACAAATTAGAGACATGGGGCCATAGTTAAAAAGGCACGGAATTGCTTTTTAGTGATACCGCGCCTTCAACGATCGGTTTAACAATAACGATCGTAAATTACCGACAATGACCGTAAATATACGATAACTCGATCATAGATTTACGATCCCCATAGAATACCATTGTGATAGTTTACTAATGCGTAAATGTACGACCGTGGCCATAAATGTATATTATGGATAACATGAAGTATCGCTGACTTGTGGTACCGCACTTTATTAATTTGGCCCCTGGACCTTTATAATGAATTACCTGGGTTCTGAAGGGGAATGTGACCAAGTAAATAGACTCCTGTCATTTTGAAAGGGGGGGAGATGGGATTAGCGCAGGGTCAGTAATAATAATAAGAATAGTAACAAACATTGTATTGGCTTTTCATTTTACACAGGAAATGAAATGTTTTAAAAAATCTATTTTGGTCCCTAGAGAGATAACAGAAAGCCTTTACATATGGGGGTGTCATTTAGACAGTTATGTCTGTTGTTAACGTCGCCCAATAGAGAATGCTGGGTGTAGGTATAGACTACGATATTATCCTACAATCATTAGTATAGCAATCGAATTCTTCCAGCATGTCTGATAACAAAAAAGACTGGTTTGTACAATACAATACAATTATAATAAGATTATGAGTGTCGTGCAGTAATATTGTATTGCATGGCCACCCTAGGGCTGAATCGGTGTGGCCACCTTCTCTCTGTTAGCCTGGCATGCGTTTCTCACACGCTAACAGATTGTAAAATGCGAACGTAAGCACGCTGAAAACATGCTGAAACATGTTTTAGATGTAATAATATTAATGTATTGCATAAACCAATCTCTTCCTGTTTACCATGGTCCTTTACGACTAGTGATGTCAGTCCATTTTGCTGCCTAAAAGATGTTATCAGGAGCAAAGGAGCCTGGGAAAAAGAGGAGGAGCAGCATTGGCTATCACACCCATTTTTAGCTAACAGACAGCATGTTGAAAGTTTAAAATATAGCAGCTGAAGTTCTCATTACCTGGAGGACCACGTAAAATGAATTTATCGATAGACTTTTAGTTTTCCATTAATTTTCTAGATTAAAATAATTCATCTTTCCCCTGGTATGAAATTCCCCCTGCTAGCAAATTCCTTAATTAATTTAATTAAAGGCCATTCTCCAAATACTGCTATTAAACTCAGAACGCTGATGCTGTTAGCAATACATTATATACGCTGATCACGGTCCTACAGAGGAGAAGAAACAGATAAACACATTAAGGGAGTCTAGCAGGAGATTTAAAACAAGAACGCGAACTGTCCACAGCCATTATATTAATTCGTTCTGACACCCATATGAAAAGCAATACTACGCTCCCCAGTGAATGGCTGTCTTGAATAATTAAAAGGTCTATGAAAAATTGAAAGATGGATTTACTGGAACGTGCCGAGTTTATTGTAGAAACGCAGACGGTAGCAAAACAGGAAGCGTGGGGTGATCCTGTACAATGATCTTCGTGTTAAGGGGAGTTAGGATCATAGGGATCTGGGAATGCGAACATATTAGAAATTAGAGGCTTACTAAGTTATATTTTAAAGTTTTATGTTAAAGGGGAAGTTCAGTGCAAATACATTTACTTTTCAGAAAAAAGATCAGTATTTCTCCATCCCAATGACCTTAATCTGCCAATTCAGCATTGTGTCTGTGTATAAATAAATGTAACCGAAATACTGACTTCCTGTTTGCAGGACACCTAGTAGAGACTGTTATGGTCTTGCCCTTGACCCAGCGCCTGGGTTGATTCAGTTGCTCAGTAGAGATCTGAGCATCTTTGACCCATCCAACAGCCAATCAGTAGAAATGACTGTTAGGAACATTCCAAGGTTGTGGTGCATTCTGGGAAGAAGAAGGACCGTTAGAACCTGAAATGTCAGCTCACTAATGTCAACAGCAGGGAACAGCAAAGGGTATGAAATCAACTGATTTCTCAAATGGGAGAGAATATGTAGAATAACTAAGAAGGCATTACACAAACTAACAATTTAACAAATATCGATAATTTCCACTGAACTGTCCCTTTAAAGAACAACTACAGTTGGCACACATTTTCATCCCAATAAAAGTACAATTACCAAGGAGGTTAGGAGACATTATTCCTACTTCCTGTTTTGCAGTCAGCAGTGAGCTTTCAACATGCTACTTGTGTGGTGGCAGACAGCTCCACCTCCTGACTCCCCTCTGTAATGTAGTCATGCATGTGCCCTCTGTTAGAGAGGTATAATCAGTGTTTAGCTATGTCATCAGTTATAATCAGTGTTTAGCCATGTCATCAGTTATAATCAGTGTTTAACCATGTCATCAGTTATAATCAGCGTTTAGCTATGTCATCAATTATAATCAGTGCTTAGCTATGTCATCAGTTATAATCAGTGGTTAGCTATGTCATCAGTTATAATCAGTTCTTAGCTATGCCATCAGTTATAATCAGTGTTTAGCTATGTCATCAGTTATAGTCAGTGTTTAGCTATGTCATCAGTTATAATCAGTGTTTAGCTAGGTCATCAGATATAATCAGTGCTTAGCTGTGTCATCAGATATAATCAGTGCTTAGCTATGTCATCAGATATAATCAGTGCTTAGCTATGTCATCAGTTATAATCAGTGCATAGCTATGTCATCAGTTATAATCAGTGTTTAGCTATGTCATCAGTTATAGTCAGTGTTTAGCTATGTCATCAGTTATAATCAGTGTTTAGCTAGGTCATCAGTTATAATCAGTGTTTAGCTAGGTCATCAGATATGTCATCAGTTATAATCAGTGCTTAGCTATGTCATCAGTTATAATCAGTGTTTAGCTATGTCATCAGATATAATCAGTGTTTAGCTATGTCATCAGTTATAATCAGTGCTTAGCTATGTCATCAGATATAATCAGTGCTTAGCTATGTCATCAGATATAATCAGTGCTTACCTTTGGACCTCAATTCTTACCTTTGCCCTGGGCAATTACCCCTTATGGTAACCCTGTCCATAAAGTTACCCCTTCTTTATATTCATTTGGGAAGACGGGGGATATTAAACTCAACTGTCTGGGAATCTAATTGGTTGTTTCTGGCATGCTACGGTCATTCAATGAGACTAGAAATAGCATCTATAGATATCAAACCCACCAATCACAGAATAGCAGAGCTCGGTGTATGAATAAGAGTTGAAGGATTCACATATGGTAAAGGTGAATGGCTCCATGTTTGAATTAGGACTTTGTTTTTGGAGTTACATTTCCTATTCCAATGTCCAGTTTACTAAAGACAATGACAACGTTAGAAGAATGGAGAACGTCAAATACAGTGGGGTAACTAGGAATCACTGGGCCCCCCAGCAAAGCTATGGTGGGGCCCCTATCCATACTTTATCCACAGTAGTTTTCTGGCAGGAGGCTACTGTAGATCTGTCATAGGAAAGATAACAAGAGGGGGCCCCTTGGCTCCAGAGCCCCTCTGCAGTTGCTCCTCTGGAAGGTATGCCGCTGGTAAAATTGGGTTCACCTGCCTGTCCCCTTGTTAGGACATTTGTTTGACCCTGAGATTCGGAATCTTTTCCTCTAAAAATACCCTTTAAATCACCACCTTACAGGTGTATGGTTTTAACCTGAGATTCCATGTCATTTATTCTTTATCTGCCAATCTTCTGGTGTCCTACGTTCCATAGTCCTTGAACACCGTCCAGCTCATCCTAAGCTCCTTAAGTACCTGTTCGCCCTGTGATTCCTCTGCCTTATTCATCTTAACTTTAAACGTCTTTGGAATTTGTCCTGATCTGGCTTAGTACAGTTTAGGTAGAAGACTTTGATGCTATTATATCTAACAGGCTTATGCAATAAACGTCAAACCCTGTCCTGGCCCGCAAACACGTAATAACCAATAGGCATTGAGTTTTGATACGTCAAGCAGAGTTGAAACTTTATAAGATGATTTCTGATTGGTTGTTAAAGGTTTGGAGAATTAATTTAATATTTTTATTGTCACCACATGTCAATAATCATAAGATGTTATTGGTAAAGCATGGACCCTGCTATATGTTTCCTTATAATGACCCTGATTTCCATTTCTATACATTTCCTCCCTTTTGGGATACCTGTAATGTGTATTATAATAATATAATGTTATAATGGGGCCCTTCCTCCCTTTCAGGATATCTGTAATGTGTATATAAATATATAAATGTTATAATGGGGGCCCCTTCCTCCCTTTCAGGATATCTGTAATGTGTATTATAATAATATAATGTTATAATGGGGCCTTTCCTCCCTTTCAGGATATCTGTAATGTGTATTATAATAATATAATGTTATAAGGTGGCATTTCGTGCCTTTCAGGATATCTGTAATGTGTATTATAATAATATAATGTTATAATGGGGCATTTCCTGCCTTTCAGGATATCTGTAATGTGTATTATAATAATATAATGTTATAATGGGCTTTCCTGCCTTTCAGGATATCTGTATGTGTATTATAATAATATAATGTTATAATGGGGCATTTCCTCGCCTTCAGGATATCTGTAATGTGTATTTTAAAATATATGTATAAATGGGGCATTTCCTCTCCTTTCAGGATATCTGTAATGTGTATTATAATAATATAATGTTATAATGGGGCATTTCCTCCTTCTCCAGGATATCTGTAATGTGATTATAATAATATAATGTTATAATGGGGCCCTTCCTCCCTTCTTCAGGATATCTTTAATGTTGTATTTAATAATATAATGTTATAATGGGGCATTCCTCCTCCTTTCAGGATATCTGTAATGTGTATTTAATAATATAATGTTATAATGGGGCCTTCCTCCCTTTCAGGATATCTGTAATGTGTATATAATAATATATGTTATAATGGGCCTTTCCTCCCTTTCAGGATATCTGTAATGTGTATTATAATAATAAATGTTATAATGGGGCCCTTCCTCCTCTTTCAGGATATCTGTATGTGTATTATAATAATATAATGTTATGGGGCCCTTCCCTCCCTTTCAGGATATCTGTAATGTTGATTAATAATATAATGTTATAATGGGGCCCTTCCTCCTTTCAGGATATCTGTAATGTGTATTATAATAATATAATGTTATAATGGGGCCCTTCCTCCCTTTCAGGATATCTGTAATTGGTATATAATAATATAATGTTATAATGGGGCCCTTCCTCCCTTCAGGATATCTGTAATGTGTATTATAATAATATAATGTTATAATGGGGCCCTTCCTCCCTTTCAGGATATCTGTAATGTGTATTATAATAATATAATTTATAATGGGGCCCTTCCTCCCTTTCAGGATATCTGTAATGTGTATTATAATAATATAATGTTATAATGGGGCCCTTCCTCCCTTTCTGTAATGTGTATTATAATAATATAATGTTATAATGGGGCCCTTCCTCCCTTTCTGTAATGTGTATTATAATAATATAATGTTATAATGGGGCCTTCCTCCCTTTCAGGAATCTGTAATGTGTATTATAAAATAATGTTTAATGGGCCCCTTCCTCCCTTTCAGGATATCTGTAATGTGTATTATAATAATATAATGTTATAATGGGGCCCTTCCTCCCTTTCTGTAATGTGTATTATAATAATATAATGTTATAATGGGGCCCTTCCTCCCTTTCAGGATATCTGTAATGTGTATTATAATAATATAATGTTATAATGGGGCCCTTCTCTCTGTAGAGATCTGGTATCTCCTTGTGATCTTTTCTGTATGTGTATTAATAATAAATGTTATAAGGGGCCCTTCCTCCCTTTCTGTAATGTGTATTATATAATATAATGTTATAATGGGGCCTTTCCTCCCTTTCAGGATTCTTTAATGTGTATTATAATAATATAAGTTATAATGGGCCCTTCCTCCCTTTCAGGATATCTGTAATGTGTATTATAATAATATAATGTTATATGGGGCCCTTTCCTCCTCTTTCTGTAATGTGTATTATAATAATATATGTTATAATGGGGCCCTTCCTCCCTTTCAGGATATCTGTAATGTGTATTATAATAAATAATGTTATAATGGGGCTTCCTCCTCCCTTCAGGATATCTGTAATGTGTATTTATATATATGTTATTGGGGCCCTTCCTCCCTTTCGGATTGTATGTGTTTTTAATATATGTTATAATGGGGCCCTTCCTCCCTTCAGGATATCTGTAATGTGTATTATAATAATTAATGTTTAATGGGCCCTTCCTCCCTTTCAGGATATCTGTATAAGTGTGTTATGTTATAATAATATAATGTTATAATGGGGCCCTTCCTCCCTTTCAGGATATCTGTAATGTGTATTATAAATATAATATGTTATAATGGGGCCCTTCCTCCCTTTCAGGATATCTGTAATGTGTATTATAATAATATAATGTTATAATGGGGCATTTCCTCCCTTTCAGGATATCTGTAATGTGTATTATAATAATATAATGTTATAATGGGCCTTCCTCCCTCCTTCAGGATATCTGTAATGTGTATTATATAATATAATGTTATAATGGGGCATTTCCTCCCTTTCAGGATATCTGTAATGTGCATTATAATAATATAATGTTATAATGGGGCCCTTCCTCCCTTTCAGGATATCTGTAATGTGTATATTAAATAATATAATGTTATAATGGGGCCTTCCTCCCTTTCAGGATATCTGTAATGTGTATTATAATAATATAATGTTATAATGGGGCCCTTCCTCCCTTTCAGGATATCTGTAATGTGTATATAATAATATAATGTTATAATGGGGCCCTTCCTCCCTTTCAGGATATCTGTAATGTGTATTATAATAATATAATGTTATAATGGGGCCCTTCCTCCCTTTCAGGATATCTGTAATGTGTATTATAATAATATAATGTTATAATGGGGCCCTTCCTCCCTTTCAGGATATCTGTAATGTGTATTATAATATATAATGTTATAATGGGGCCCTTCCTCCCTTTCAGGATATCTGTAATGTGTATTATAATAATATAATGTTATAATGGGGCCCTTCCTCCCTTTCAGGATATCTGTCTTGCTGCCGCTTCCTAGATGACAATCAGATTGTGACAAGTTCAGGAGACACCACATGGTGAGAACACTAACTGACACCTGGCAGTGCACTAACGATCCATTTGTTGGGGTTAAGCCACACTGAAATAGAATACCAGGGCTTTCCAATGTGGGTGGACCACTTTATGCGGCATCCATATTTTTTGTGTACGAATCGCATGCACTCCGATAACAGATTATTGCCAAAATTGCAGCACAAACATACAGTAATGCGCATGAAACGCAATGCATTGCAATGGAGAATTTCACGCACGTTGTAGTGTGGCCGCAGTCTTATTGGTGCTTTGCATTATGGGTACTGAATATTAACTCACCTGCAGGCGCTTTTATAAGAGGGAAATGACCCTGATACACGGAGAACATTCCATATATATAAAGAGAAATTCTATAGCTCAGCTTTGTAATATACTCTCTGTATTGTCCTCTTTCTACATAGCGCCCTCTGGGACATTGAGACGGGACAGCAGAAGACTGTGTTCATGGGCCACACTGGCGATTGTATGAGTTTGGCTGTCTCTCCCGATTTCAATCTGTTCATTTCTGGAGCATGTGATGCCACAGCTAAACTGTGGGACATACGACAAGGAGAATGCCGGCAAACATTCATCGGACACGAGTCGGACATTAATGCAATCTGTGTAAGTTACCAGACATTTGTTTTGGTCCAATGAAGACATTTGGTTAATCAGGCGAACTCGACCAATCGCTCTCGGTGATTGTGCATGTCGGTTAATGACGGTCCTGTGACCGCATCGTACCGTGCGGTATTAAACTACAATGGTATCGTATAGGCCATTGTACAACCATGATGGCGATCGTAAATGTAAAAATGCAGACCGCGTTATCTACGTTTATAAATTAGGGCCGTATTTGTAAACACGGTATCGCAATTTAGCGATACTGCGGGTTATCGATAATGTAGTAAACTACCGCAATGGTATTCTATGGGGATCGTAAATCTCTGATTGCGTTATCGCAGACTTACGATTGTTACCGTTAATTTGCGGTCGTTAAACAGCTAAAAAGCAATAGTGTGCCGGTACAAATAGGGCCCTATATTCTGGTATTTTGATCAATGGGCACACTCTCCAGATTTTGCCCAGACTCACTGAATTGTTATTGCGGCTGTGTGTTATCTCCCTGTGTGTAACAAGCCTAGTGGTTGGTTATCAGGAGAGATCAGGTGGGTTCCTGGATTTCTAATTTGTCTCTGTTTTCTGCAACAGTTCTTCCCCAATGGTCAGGCAATATGTACAGGATCCGATGATGCCACTTGCCGCCTGTTTGACTTGCGAGCAGACCAGGAGATCAGTGTGTATTCACAGGACAGCATTATCTGTGGCATAACGTCTGTGGCCTTCTCTCTCAGCGGACGGCTCCTTTTTGCTGGATACGATGATTTCAACTGTAATATCTGGGACTCTCTAAAGTGCGAACGAGTCGGTAAGTAGCCAACGTGGAGACAATTTGGCTGTTACACAAGGAAATGAAATGTCACATAAATTCACTGATATTTATAAATATATATATATTATTTGACAGGTTTCTTTTTAATTTTCTTAAAGGAAAAGTTCAGATTAAAACACATTTTTAATGACTTATAGCCCAAGATAAACAATGCATCAATTACTTTTGTAAGTAAGTCCTAATCACAGATAAAGGGTAAAATCTGGAACCAAAGCGAGTCCTTCAATTACTTTCGTTCTCATTGGACCGCTTTTCTTTCTCCTGGGGTTAAGCATACTGAGCATGTCTGAATCAGTAGTTTGGAGAGGAGGAGGAGTTAAAAATTGTATCACCGGTTAGGATTTACTTACAACGGCAAGTGATTAGACGGTTTTCTTTCTTGAAAACACTAAAATTAAAAGATATATTGTATGATGCTAAATTGTTTATTAACCATCCTAATCTTATGCAGGTGTCCTCTCCGGTCACGATAATCGTGTGAGTTGCCTTGGGGTCACTTCTGATGGAATGGCTGTAGCCACGGGATCCTGGGACAGTTTCTTGAAGATTTGGAATTAGAAAGCAGATAGAAAGGCAGAGCCCTACCCACCAGAATGTTGCCACACACCTGGCAGTAATTGACCCATTTTTAAATTCTTCCATTTTTTTCAGCTGGCCTGAGGGGCATCACTATTACTTGGCCCAATAGCTCAGCGGCACTATCCTGTTGACTATCACTGCCCCCAACACAGCTCTGCCTGCATGGGCAGCCTTTCACAATGCACAAGGCTTGGTTTCTGTTAACACTCACCTATCAGGGAGCAGCACAGTCCATATGAATATTTTTATAACCCCTCCCTTATAATCTTTTAGACCAGGAATAACTTCCCCGTCAGTCTACCAGATATTGCAGAATGGAACATCCTAGCTTCCTCTATCAGCCAATCCGCATGCTGGATGTTTTATTCAGTAACACCTGTAGAGACTCCCCTGACCTTTCCTTACCTACAGTTTCAGTCTTATAGCTCTTCCCTTGCCAGCGCCCATTAGAGCCTCGTTCATTTTTTTCCCCGACCCCCCTCGAGTCTTTCTGACCCTCACCCGTAGTTGATTCCTTCAGCCTTTGTGGACCTTACGGTGTAGAAATTGCAGGGGGAATCTGCAATAGCCGTGTGTATAGCTATTTATTTGGCTCACTTCTTTCCCTTATTACTTCACAATAAGTGTGTTTTCTAGAAAGAATAAAATAAAATCAATTTTAGGGCAAGGCACGTGAGGAGTCAAGTGTCATTTCTTTTATTAGCTTAAAGGGCAAGTCCTGAAATGAAAACTTACATACAGATAATTCACCCCCCAAAACCCTAAACGGTAATAGTTTGAAATGTGAAATATATAAGTCTAACCTGAAATCCTGCACAATGTCCTGTTTCCCCTGTTTCTACTTCCTGGTTCTTCCAGTTAGTAACTGTCAGTTATGGATTTGACAGTTGACATCACAGCCAATGACTGAATGTTAATCCCCTGTCTGCCTCTTCTGAGCATGCCCAGGCTCAGTACAGACTCAGAACAGGTTTCTAAATTGCTCAGTTTCCATGAGGCATCCAGAAGCATAGCAGGCATACAGTAATGAATTCAGAGGGCAAAGTATGATATATCAACATATTATAAAGAGGCCATTATTTCTAAAAAATGAGACTGTATTAAACAAGAACTGCTTGTTCTTGGGGGGGGGGGGGGGTTTGCTGTGGAAGGGACCAAAATGTCATTAGTCACTGCAGAAGTATAATTCTCCTTTAACTACCGAACGAAAGGAAATGTTTATTCTACATTCATTGTATGCAGTCGTTCCTTCCTTACCAATAGATGAAGCCCTTGGTGTCATGGGGGGGCTTGAGCTATATGTAGAAGTGTTTTCTGGCCTTAGAGCTGGAACACATTGAGCATTGAAGGAACGTAAATATAATGGTTCAACTGACCCATCGTTTAATGTGGTTAATTGGCGTTATTATGGCTTGTGGCAGGTTAACAAACCTTCAGGGAACTGTAAGTGTCAAGTGTACAGTTTTCACCTTCTAATTCGAGTGTAAAAGGAGACCGGCCTATCGGGTGACGGCGTTCAGTCTGGGAATCCGTATTATCGGTAATATAAGGGCCTGGTCTACAATAAAGCTAAACACTTTCCTTGTTTCAGAGTTTAGTTGACACAATGAATTTCCCATGGTATGTTAGGAAACTTTATCCATTGGGGGGGAGGGTTAGAAATCTATGTAGAAGGTAATAAACCTATCAGGATTAGAAAATCAATGGAGAGATGCATACAAAACACAGCGGGGGGTTAGCCACATATACACGGCAATGTGCTATAAAGGACCAATAAGGCTGAGGCCACACTGACCGTTTACAATGCATGTGAAAAGCATGCGCGTTTTGGGCATTTTTCCAGGCATTTGCGCTTCAATCCGTGCAATAGTCCATGCATATATTACATTAGTGTGCCTTTAATAGATTACATACATTTGTAGGTGGCAATAGTGCCACCTACTGGTAAACATGTGTATATTTTGAAGCAAGTGTAGAATGAATATTTAATAAAAAGGGTAACTGCTCTTGGTATGCTTCTTATTACATATAGGTGCAATGAATTCTTAGACACATATTAATTGCTCTGTAAAGAGTTAGAATACAGAGGAGGTAGAAAGTTTTTAGACCTAAACATTCACCGAAACATCCCCCCTGGCTGCCTGCACCCCCCACCACCAGGGAATGCTGGGATTGAAGTAGCTCCAGAAGCGACTGTTGGGGAAACCAGGATTCTGCTAAATCCCTGGACTTGCTGGAAATTCATCACTATATAACAAAGTCTTCTGGACCTTTCTGGAATAACTACAATTAGCTCGATAAGTAAAATCATATTTATTTTGATTTAAGACAATGAAATGTACAGACACAAAGAAACAGTAATATTTACACAAGTAGTGTAAGGATCTACAGCGCCCATTATATACACAACAGCAGCGGGTCATTAACAGCAGAGAAAATGCACGGAATCATGGGAAAAATATACAGTAAATGGGACGTATCTTTCCTTTGGTAAACATGGCGTATAGGGGAGATTGTTGTTTATTACCACTGCACTAAAGAGATCTTCTGTCCCCTATCAAGCAGTAGGGCAACCCCCGCAGAGGAAACGTATATAACAATATAATAATGGAAGGCCCCATATAAATTCCGTTAGCTGGTACTGTGCCTGTACTCTGCATTCTCTTTGTTAAGCGACTCCCAGTTGCTGTGCGAGATCTTTATTGAACGGTTTGGGGCCAATGGTTCAGACTGGAAGGACAGTTTCTTACCCTAGAGAAAAAGAACACAATCTTATTGTTCAGTGTATAGTAAGATCTCTCTAGATCAAACAAGGCCATTTAAATTGTTTGGGGGTGCTCTAAAGCTTTATTAAAAAAAAAAAAAAAAATATGGAGATGCTTCTGTATTGCATTTTTTTAAATGGGCTTCTCATAAAAGGAAAATTAATTTAATGTAGAAAAAGCTCCATCTAGTGGTACAAGTCTTACCACACCCACAATAAAACTATACAAAGCGGAGCTATTCAAAAATGCCAACACATGATCAATTCCTTGGGTAGGCTACAGAGTTATATGGACTGTCTAATTAGATCAATGGGGCCAATGAACAAGCTTCAATGGGAATTTTAAAGAGCATGTCCACCCTTAAATCAAAAAAAAAAATGGTCATTTGTTATTTTCCCCCAAACTGCTATTTTTAGCACTTTATTGCATGCATTTCTAATCATATATTTAATGATAAGTATAGCCCCCCATTCTGGCAGATGTTGCCACCTCCTCTCCCTGCTCACTGAGCTTTTAGGAGCCTGATCAAGTGTAGAGGAGGCAGCAAGGGAAATAGCAGTCAATCATTGGCTGTGAGGTCATCAGTCATGGACTGGAGCCAGCTTCCTCTGCCAGAAAGGGAGCAATCATTACCCCAATATATTTGGTTAGTAATACATCTAACAATGTGCTGAATATATTGGTAGACATGCCCTTTAAATTTTCCCTTTTAAAACAAGAACTATCACCCTATCATTGTACCCAGGGTAAGAACCTACACCATTATGTCCTCACCTCTGGGTTCTTTTTCGTACTTAAGTTTCCTACGCTGCTCTGGTACTCTCCGCCTTCCTCAGTCCGTCGGCGATGAGAAAACGCCCAATCACAAACCTGGAAGAGGGACCAGAGCAGCGACGGAAACTTTAGGCCAGTAATAACCCAGTGGTGGGCACCTAGCGGTACGATTAGTAATAATAGTTTAATTGTCCCATAATATTGCTAGACAATGGTGTTTGTTCCTCTACCAATGAAAGACTGGGATTCAGTGAGACCCACTCACCTGTCTGGGCTGCGCTGTAGTGTTAGGAGAATTATCCTCCTGTAGGATTCGGAGAGGAGATCTTCCAGAGGAGGATGTTATCAGGGACTTTTTGGGACGCTGGCGAACATTCTTCATACCTACAGAGACAAACAAAATACTAATTGGAATTGTAACAATCGGATTTCCAGACACTTCATCATGGCCTCAAACCTCTGATCAGTAAACAGATATCTGGGCTAGGAATGGCCACACGTACAACCTCTCTGTACATATATTTTTGCCCCAACCAATCAAATCTTATTGAACAAACATCTGATTGGTTGGGGCAAAATTAGCACCACCACAAGTGAGGAATTTTCAATGTGTTAAAGGGCAATTAGGCTGTAAAAATAAACTTCTCTAAAATGAAAGTACTTGGGCAGACATGGAAGGATTGACAATTCCTACCTCTCGGTATCATTTTGTTGTGCGTGTCTGGTTACCATTTGCCAGGTTAGTGTACACGCTGAAGCCAAGAGGAAGTATGGCGTGAGTTCTGTAAATGCTTAGTGCGGATGCGTGAAAACACTCACGCGAGGGGAGAATGGGAAGGATCTCAAGGCGAGTATAGTGTTTACATATTAGGGGCCTCTACTGGCAGGGTAGTTTTCAATTTTGGGGTGCAACAAAAAAAAACACCCGCTGTGCACTATAGTTCCCCTTTAAATAGACAGGATACATTTTAAATACTTTCCCAATGCAATCACAACTTTGAGGCAGTAATAAGCAAGGGTCAGTCCCAATGGACTCAGTGGCACCAGGTGAGAGCCATGGCTGCCCCCTAGTGCCCCAATCTCTAACTAGTCAGTATAAAAGGTCTCCTAACCTCAGGTCAGTTTGTTACTATTTATAACATTGTAGGGTTTCTCAGTGTACACTTTGTGCATGGTAGAATGGTTAACACTGTCTGACCCTCCATCACAACATTATAAAGACTAGTCACAGATACAAACCTCCGAGGTTGCCCATATTAGTGAACAGATACAAACCTGAAGATCGAGGAGATTTGCCTCTGGTCTTTTGAGGTTGTCCAGAAACTTGTGTAGCATCTGCAGATACAGGAGACGGTACCACCGGGGACCCGTTCTTATTATTCAAAGCCTCTTCCTTCTCATTCAAGGTAACTGGCTCCTGTTGGATCAGAGTTTCCCCCTTCGGTGCTGCTGAACAGGCCACCGGATCACGGAGAATCTCCACTGCTGAATTTGTCTCTTGTTCATTTAGAACCATCGATTTCTCTGTAGCTGGACACGTTTCCGGATGAGTCTCCACCAATGGGCTCTCCAGCTCTACCAGCACAGGAGTGCTGTGCACTTCCTTCTGTCCATTCTCAGTGGTCTCGGGATCAGTGCTGCTTTTTGGATCCTCCAGCTCAGAATCCTCTGCCACAAACACCTCACTCAACTGCTTTGCCAGATTGTTCAGGGCAACTAAAAGAGGGGAGGAGACAATGACACTGCTAATGGCATTCCTTTTATTTAGTAATCAGTAGGAAGCATTATACACAATTAGCACCACACGGGTGGATAAGCACACGATTAACGTAAAGCGTAGAAGCCAATTTTTAAATACAAATGCAGTTAGTTAAAGGAGAAGTCAACCTAGAATGCAGTCAAGTTTTCATGGCTTACCTATCAGTGAAAAGCCAAGTACCTAAATGGATGACAATCTAAGCCACATGGTCTCTGCTGTGGGCTAATTACACATGAAAACCCTTTGACTTTTCATTGATCCATTTGCGGCCATTTTTATTTATTGTTACTGGGAGAGCAAAGGTCCAAGCAGGAAGCAGAAAGAGAGAAGTAACAACATCAGGCAGCATTTCTGCTTAGTCTTACATCTCTCAGATTTCTAACTATTGCAGTTTGAGGCGCGATACACCTACTTTTTGTTTATTTTGAGGGGTGGACATGACCTTTAAAGGATATGTACACTGAAAAAGTAACCAAATCTGATAAGATAGCTGGGGCTGTAATCTGAAAATGTGTTTTTTTTGCCTATTCCCTTCCCACCCCCTACCTTCAGCCCGGGGCTGTAGCTGCACGCACCATGATTACGTCACTGTGCCCTTCATATAAAGCAGGCAAATAAAGGGCGCAGTGACGTTATCATGGTGCATATGGATACAGCCCAGGGCGCACGATATGTCTAGATTCTCGGACCACCTTGACTGGAATGGCAAGCCAGATCTCGTGGAGGCGGTCCTAGGAGCCACATTACCATAGAGGAGAAGGCCAGCCAGAAACAAACACTGAAGGTAGGGGGTGGGAAGGGAATAGACAAAAAACATGCATTCAGATTACAGCCCCAGCTATCTAATAACATGAGGTTACTTTTTCAGTGTACATATCCTTTAAACAATGATACGTTAACATGGCATTATGCTTACTACAGAACACATCACTTATTACTTTACATGGACAATCCTAGTTTTTCTGGGACCAATTTAAACAACTTTCCTTGTGATTTTACTTCTCTGATTGATACAAGTTGGATCAAGGACACCCAAATAGAGCAGCCAGCTGTGATACATGTATTTCCACACTCACCGTGCATGGGGGGTCTCATCGGTGTCCGTGAGATGCCATGGGTTGGAGAACGAGGGTCTGAGATTTCTGGGGTCTCTTGTATCTTCTCCTCATAAACAGGCCGAGGTGACACTCTGGGAGATTCCCCAACCTAGGAATGACATTTTAATTTATATCCATCCCCTAGAATAAAACCGCTAAGGACGGAATTCAATTCCCCAACACTCACCTCAATAGGGGTCCTTGGAATGCCAGTTGATGGGGAGCGGGGATCAGTCACATGGCACAGGTGCTGGTTTCGTAGAGGCCGTGATGGTGTAATTTGGACTTTAGAATCAATTGATCCCATAATGGCAATACAGGAAGCCAAGGCACTAAAGGCTGCAAGGACAGAATATAAAGACTTACAAAGTGCCATTCAGAGAATCATCCATGAGCCCACATATTCTCTATGCACCTTATATTTTACAAACCATTATCTATATCCTGTGGCCTAGGCTCCTGCATCAGGCCCAGTAACTGATCCAGGAGCCATTATATTGTCCATGTGAAAAAGAACTAAGGGTAAAATCTAAATAACCCTGAATGGATTGTATAATTCCCAAGTACTAGATAACCGTCACCTGTGAAACCAACAGCATTGTGGGTAAACCCCCTTTAAAAAGCAAGCCCGCCCTCAATTTCATTTTAGTTACTGATTATGCAATTTTCACTATAATTTCTAAATATAATATTCTACATACAATATATATTCACTACAATTTCCTTTGACAAAATAACGCTGGGTACACACATCAGACGTTTGAAAGACGACAGACAGGACCTCCGTTTCCCAAAGATCAGAGTACACAGTCCCTGGCGTTCTCCTTATACATATCATATACACAGCATTTAGAGAATGTTCGGGGCTGCATGTTTCCCCATGACCGCTCGTTCAGAACATGCGGTACACAAAGTAACGATAAAGCGCGATACAGTCTGATCCAATGGTATCAGCGCTTTATCGTGACTGTGCACCCAGCTTTACACAACACAATCCATCGTCAGCTGTCACCACCCGTTGTGTAATCTATGCACGGCAACAGAAAGAGGCATCTTCAGGTCCGGCCGACAGCCATTGGCCGCATTACAGCTTTGACTGACGGACAGACCTGGAAGCCTCGGCGAGGGATCGGGCTGTGTAAGGAAGGTTACATTTCCATTAAAGGTAAGTATAGTGAAAATTGCGCTTCTGGGGGGATGACATGCCCTTTAATTCTGACATTTCCTGGTTGGTTTCCTTACTACCAAGTCTTGATAACAAAGGTTAAAGGGCATCAATACTGAAAAATAGGTTACTTTAAATTGACCATAACTGGAAACTATAATTCTTCCCAACCATAACTGTATCATTTTTTTGTTGATCTGCCCCCTATTTCTTTAGATATCCAATCTAAAACATCTTATATTTCAGCTGTCAATCAAGTTCCTTGCTCTCAAAAACTATTCTTCTGTGAGTAGTTTTACTGTAGCTGGAATGGTGACAGAGATTTGACAGTTGGAATGCTGTATGCAGGCTTGACAGTTGGTTTGTGGGGAAAAAGTCAGGTCGGATGGAAGTGGTTAAAAGAGGGAGGGGGAAACTGCTCCTAAACAAAATGTGTGCTGGATTGAAGGCATGCAGCAACACACACAAATCAGAGCAAGTGCTACTTACATGTATTCAATTATAGATTAAGATGAGGCAAAGTCATTTTTTCAGTATAGTGTCCCTTAAAGGTGGCCATACAAATCAGTGATTTTAGGTAAAACCTGGATTTACTGAATATTGCTGATGTGCAGGGGCCAAATCCGACGAACAACAGTCAGTCGGGAAAGATGAAAAAAATTTCCGCGGTTGGTATCAGCTCCCTTTACTTTAAAGCAAAGATCCCCCCATCCCCACACGGGACACAGATCCCCACACCGCACATGGGAGATCGGTCGGGTCCCATCGCAATGTGCCAGCAAATACCAATGTGATCAGTCAGGTCAGATTATAAATCAGTAAAGGAATGAGGCCACTTACCCCCCCCCCCCATATGGACCACAGTGTTGGTTAGTAGGTAAGTGGCTATTACAAGGTAAGTGATCCCATGGCCTTTTATAGCGCAAACTCACAGTGTAGATGTTTTGGAAACTACAACTCCCAACATGCCTTGCATATTGCTAACTAGGTATGCTGGGAGTTGTAGTCTCCAAACACCTGGAGTGAAAGGTCTAGACACCGCTGATCTAGATATACCTTTACCTACCTACACCTAGGGCCACAACTTGCAGTAACAACCCACTGGGCCACTTCTCACAATCCCTTCAGACAGGCGGATAAATAGATGGAAATCCCACGTTCCCGTTTCACCGATATCGCCGCTGATTCTCTCGGTTCCTGCTCCTCTCGCTGCTCACACACAGTAATCTGACTTCCTCCTGTGCAACATTCAAACTTTCCTCCTCGACCAATCACAAAGCACGCCGCCGCCGATTGGCTAACATCGAAGACCCCGCCCTCTTCCAGTAAATTCAGTTTATTTGATTTGACACTCCCCCTTCATCTGGAAGGTCTGTGCATTGAACAAATACCGCCCCGAAGTGGACGATGATTTCCTCCCTCACGGCTCTTTGATTGGTTGACTGAGATATACTGGGCGGAGCTATCGTCCAATGTCTGACTACAGCCATTTTGTTTTGAAATTTGGTGCAGTCTGGGAGTTGTAGTTCGCTTTCATTACTACATGAAATTAGTAATAGGATTGTAACCCCCATAACAGAGATGGATCCCTCTTATAGGGAGTGTCTGTGTCCCATTATAGGGAGGGCCCCTAACTTATTTGAAGTGTTGACACCTAACTTATAGGGAGAGAGGGCCCCTAAGTTATTGGGAGGGTGGGCCCCTAACTTATTTGAAGTGTTGACACCTAACTTATAGGGAGAGAGGGCCTCTAAGTTATTGGGAGGATGGGCCCCTAAATTATATGGAGGGTGGGGCCCTAAATTATAGTGAGGATGGGCCCCTAACTTATAGGGAGGATGGGCCCCTAACTTATAGGGAGGATGGGCCCCTAAATTATAGGGAGAATGGGCCCCTAACTTATAGGGAGGATGGGCCCCTAAATTATAGGGAGGATGGGCCCCTAACTTATGGAGTGTGGGCCCCTAAATTATAGGGAAGGTGCCCCCTAACTTATGGAGTGTGGGCCCCTAACTTATAGGGAGGGTGGGACCCTAACTTATAGGGAGGGTGGGCCCCTAACTTATAGGGAGGGTGGGCCCCTAAAACTTATAGGGAGGGTTGGCCCCTAAATTATGGGTAGGGTGGGCCCCTAAATTATAGGGATGATGGGCCCTAATATAGCATTATAGGGACTGTGGGCCCCATTATAAGTAGGGTGGGTCCCATTTTAGGGAGAGTGGGCCCCATTATAGGGACTGGGGACCCCATTATTCAGAAGGTGGGCCCCATTATTGAAAATAGCAAAGAAATGACTTGGAACCCTCAGATCCCTTTTGCTCTTTGCTATTTTCGGAATTTGGAGGAAGCCCACAACCTTGATCTTTATTTGGACTGTGAGCCCCATTATAGGGATTGTGTTGCACAATATGATTATATGTCATTTTATAGTAAAGCTGGGTACACACACTACAGATTTCTGAAAGATGAACAGCATAGGGAGAACGCTCAGGACTGTGTGTTTCCCTCAGCAGTGGCAGACGACTCTATAGGGAGTCTGCAGCGGCCAAGGGAAATTTTCCCTGTTTTCCTAATGAGTGTTCCGCCGATCCGAACGCTCGGAGAACCAAGGTACACACAGTACCGATAAATCACCGTTACGGGCAGATCCAGCAGTGTATGTACCTAGCTTAAATGAGACCGGGCACTATTATTTACATGTTCTGGGGGGAAAATATTACACTTATTACAGTGCACATTTTATTGATATGTCTCAGTATAAAAAAAAGATATTCCGTTACTACCGCTTACCAACTTACCTTCTACCCCCCTTCCCCCACCAACTTACCCTTTTTCCATATTTACATCCTTCCCCCTTTTTGATTCCCCTGGATGGGCCCTATTCCTCCCCCTTTATTTGTTGGTCAACATATGCTGCCAGAATTGCACATGATTCTATTGTTATCCAATAGTAAAGGTTAATTGTTTACATTAGATTGTACAGTAATTAACCAGCTTTGTATGCAGTATTCATTGTTGGAACACAAACCTACTCCATTCATTGAATGTTCATAATATTGCTTTGGTTGTTGTGTATCTACTTAGAGTTTCGTAAAGAAAACTAAATTAAAAATAGTGAAAAATAGTGCTTCAGACCGAAATTTTGCATGGTGTGTACCAGCCTTTAGGCTGCTCTCAGATTGCAATCACAATGGCTAGTGCGTGAGAAAATGCGGCAGTGTGGCATAGCCCTAATGCATTAGGAAGCTGTGATCCAGCACAGGTTATTAGACAGATATTTTTGGTTTGTTTAGCAAGATCATCCCATATCTATAAATCATTCACCAGTGGAAGTTAGGTCGCATGCAAAAACAATCCTTTAAATAACCCACGTTAATCAATCATTACTTTAAGTCAGGGTGGTTCCTGTCCAAAACTGGAATCTTGCTTGGACTTTAATACATTACTTGTTTATTGTATAAGCGCAATTCTTTTGCCGTCACTGTATAAAATAACAGAATTTCACAGTGACCCTATCCATTGCATGGTTTTGTACAACGTTATACAAAGAAAATACGAGACAAGGATCAGTCATAGGGGTGTTTGACTAGTGAAGTTGCACAGGGTACTTTGTACCACGGGGGGGCGCTAGTTAGGTATATATAATGTAGCTAACGATCTCTATACTGGTCATGTCCTGTTCTGACCCTATTTCACCCTAGATATTTGTTGCCCTCCCTATTAAGCTTCGTACACGTCAGATCATTTCCGCATGATTTGCCCGACGAACTACCCATTGCGCAACATTCGTGCAACAATGAAGATTTAACGATCTTCTAAGACTAATGATCCACGAATATTCTCGTCTTTTTCTAACGATCAGCCTGGCGGATTAGATCTGCCGATTGTCCTATGTTTGTGCATAGTCGGCAGATTATCCGTAGACTGTGATGTATTATTGAATGAAATGCACATGTACAACATTTTGATTAATATTTAATATAGTGAGTAGAATTATCACCCTCCTCATGAACACGTATAAAATGTAAATGCTGCATTGCAACACCAACTTTTCTGGTTGACGAAACAGGGACGGAGTTTACCGATGCAGACATCCCACCCTGCCAAATGTGGCTTCCAGGTAGGTTGGGGAGAAAGTGGCATGATGGGGGTGTTGAGTGCAACACATCATTAAAGAGGAGGTGTTAGGGGCGTGGCGGCCAAAAGGGGCGTTCTGGAGACTAAAGGGAAGTGCGGGTCATGGGAGCTTGGAGTGGTCTCGCAGAAGTGTAGGAGACCATCCCAAAATCCAGGAGACTCCCTGGAGGGGTGGGATACCTGATGATAACTTAATGACCCCACCCTGGATCAGCCAACCACACCCCAAAACATCCTGCCCACACCCTGTGGGAACCAGGGGGGGGGGTTGCAGTGCTAAGTGCTGTTGCATTAAATGCATGATGTATGGCTACTATGAAATCAGGGCTACGTGCATCACGCTTTTAATGGAAATACCAACCAGCATGTAAATACCATACGTGTTTGGGTCTTAAAGGGATAGGTGGAGCTTGATACATTATTAAAGGAAAATGTGGAGCTTGATACATTATTAAAGGGAAAGGTGGAGCTTGATACATTCTGTAATGTGTATTATAATAATATAATGTTATAGTGGCTTTCTGCCTTTCAGGATATCTGTAATGTGTATTAAATAATATAATGTATAATGGGGCCCGTCCTCCCTTCAGGATATCTGAATGTGTATTATAATAATTAATGTTATAATGGGGCCTTCCTCCCGTTCAGGATATCGTAATGTGTATTATAATAATATAATGTTATAATGGGGCCCTTCTCCCTTTCAGGAATCTGTTAATGTGTATTATAATAATATAATGTTATAATGGGGCCCTTCCTCCCTTTCAGGATATCTGTATGTGTTTAAATATATAATGTTTTAATGGGCATTCCTCCCCTTTCAGGATATCTGTATGTGTATTATAATAATATAATGTTATAATGGGGCCCTTCCTCCCTTCAGGATATCTGTAAGTGTGTATTATAATAATATATAATGTTATAATGGGGCCCTTCCTCCCTTTCAGGATATCTGTAATGTGTATTATAATAATATAAATTATAATGGGGCCTTTTCCTCCCTTTCAGGATATCTGTAATGTGTATTATAATAATATAATGTTATAAGGGGCTTTCCTCCCTTTCAGGATATCTGTAATGTGGTATTAAATAATATAATGTATAAGGGGCTTCCTCCCTTTCAGGATATTATTAAGTGTATTATAATAATATAATGTTATTAATGGGGCCCTCCTCCCTTTCAGGATATCTGTAATGTGTATTATAAAATATAATGTTATAATGGGGCCCTTCCTCCCTTTCAGGATATCGTAATGTGTATTATAATAATATAAGTTAAATGGGGCCTTTCTCCCTTTCAGGATCTGTAATGTGTATTATAATAATATAAATGTTTAATGGGCATTTCCTCCCTTTCAGGATATCTGTAATGTGTATTATAATAATATAATGTTTATAATGGGCTTCCTCCCTTTCAGGATATTATGTAAGTGTATTATAATAATATTAAGTGATAATGGGGCCTTCCTCCTCTTTCAGATATCTGTAATGTATGATTATAATAATAAATGTTATAATGGGGCCTTTCCTCCCTTTTCCCCCAGGATATCTGTAATGTGTATTATAATAATATAATGTTATAATGGGGCCCTTCCTCCTTTCAGGGATATCTGTAATGTGTTTATAATAATATAATGTTATATGGGGCCCTTCCTCCCTTTCAGGATATCTGTAATGGTATTATAATAATATAATGTTATAAGGGGCTTTCCTCCCTTTCCGGATATCTGTAATGTGTATTAACTAATTAATGTTATAATGGGGCCTTCCTCCCTTTCAGGATATCGTGTATGTGTATTATAATAATATAATGTTATAATGGGGCCTTCCTCCCTTTCAGGATTCTGTAATGGGTATTTAATAATATAATGTTAAATGGGGCTTTCCTCCCTTTCAGGATATCTGTAAGTGGTATTATAATAATATAATGTTATAATGGGGCCCTTCCTCCCTTATCAGGATGGAATCTGTAATGTGTATTATAATATATAGAATGGTTATAATGGGGCCCCCTTCTCCCTTTCAGGATATCTGTAATGTGTTTATAATAATATAATGTTATAATGGGGCCCTGTCCTTTCAGGACTTCTGTAATGTGTATTATACAATAATATAATGTTATAATGGGCGGCCCTTCCTCCCTTTCAGGATATCTGTAATGTGTATTAAAATATAATGTTATAATGGGGCCCCTCCTCCCTTCAGGATATCTGTCTTGCTGCCGTCTTCCTAGATGACAATCAGATTGTGACAAGTTCAGGAGACACCACATGGTGAGAACACTAACTGACACCTGGCAGTGACTAACGACATATGTTGGGGTTAAGCCACACTGAAATAGAATACCAGGGCTTTCCAAGTGGGTGGACACTTATGCGGCATCCATATTTTTGTGTACGAATCGCATGCACTCCGATAACAGATTATTGCCAAAATTTGCAGACACAAACTACAGTAATGCGCATGCATGAACGCAATGCATTTGCAATGGAGAATTTCACACACGTTTAGTGTGGCCGAGTCTTATTGGCGTTTTGCATTATGGGTAATGAATATTAACTCACCTGCAGGCGCTTTTATAAGAGGGAAATGACCTGATACACGGGAACATTCCATATATATAAAGAGAAATTCTATAGCTCAGCTTTGTATATACTCTCTGTATTGTCTCTTTCTACATAGCGCCCTCTGGGAATTGAGACGGGAAAGCAGAAGACTGTGTTTCATGGGCCACACTGGCGATTGTATGAGTTTGGCTGTCTCTCCCGATTTCAATCTGTTCATTTCTGGAGCATGTGAGCCACAGCTAAACTGTGGACATACGACAAGGAGAATGCCGGCAAACATTCATCGGACACGAATCGGACATTAATGCAATCGTGTAAGTTACCAGACATTGTTTGGTCAATGAAGACATTGGTTAATCAGGCGAACTCGACCAAATCGCTCTCGGTGATTGTGCATGTCGGTTAATGACGGTCCGTGACCGCATCGTACCGTGCGGTATTAAACTACAATGTATCGTATAGCATTGTACAAACACATGATGGCGATCGTAAATGTAAAATGCAGACCGCGTTATCTACGTTTATAAATTAGGGCCGTTTTGTAACACGGTATCGCAATTTAGCGATACTGCGGGTTATCGAATGTAGTAAACTACCGCAATGGTATTCTATGGGGATCGAAAATCTCTGATTGCGTTATCGAGACTTACGATTGTTACCGTTAATTTGCGGTCGTTAAACAGCTAAAAAGCAATAGGTGCCGTACAAATAGGGCCCTATATTCTGGTATTTTGATCAATGGCACACTTCGATTTTGCCCAGACTCACTGAACTGGTTATGCGGCTGTGTGTTATCTCCCTGTGTGTAACAAGCCTAGTGGTTGGTTATCAGGAGAGATCAGGTGGGTTCCCGGATTTCTAATTTGTCTCTGTTTTCTGCAACAGTTCTTCCCCCATGTCAGCAATAGTACAGGATCGATGATGCCACTTGCCGCCTGTTTGACTTGCGAGCAGACCAGAGATCAGTGTGTATTCACAGGACACATTATCTGTGGATAACGTCTGTGGCCTTCTCTCTCAGCGGACGGCTCTTTTTGCTGGATACGATGATTTCAACTGTAATATCTGGGACTCTCTAAAGTGCGAACGAGTCGGTAAGTAGCAACGTGGAGACAATTTGGCTGTTACACAAGGAAATGAAATGTCACAAATTCATGATATTTATAAATTATATATATATTTGACAGGTTTCTTTTTAATTTTCTTAAAGGAAAAGTTCAGATTAAAACACATTTTAAATGACTTAAGCCCAAGATAAACAATGCATCAATTACTTTGTAAGTAAGTCCTAATCACAGATAAAGGGTAAAATCTGGAACCAAAGCGAGTCTCAATTACTTTCGTTCATTGGACCGCTTTTCTTTCTCCTGGGGTTAAGCATACTGAGCAGTCTGAATCAGTAGTTTGGAGAGGAGGAGGAGTTAAAATTGTACACGGTTAGGATTTACTTACAACGGCAAGTGATTAGACGGTTTTCTTTCTTGAAAAACACTAAAATTAAAAGAGATATTGTATGATGTAAATTGTTATTAACCATCCTAATCTTATGCAGGTGTCCTCTCCGGTCACGATAATGTTGTGAGTTGCCTTGGGGTCACTTCTGAGGAATGGCTGTAGCCACGGATCCTGGGACAGTTTCTTGAAGATTTGGAATTAGAAAGCAGATAGAAAGGCAGAGCCCTCCACTCGACTCACCCCATTGAATGTTGCCACACCCCTGGCAGTAATGTGCCATTTTTTAAATTCTTCCATTTTTTTCAGCTGGCCTGAGGGGCATCACTATTACTTGGCCCAATAGTCAGCGGCACTATCCTGTTGACTATCACTGCCCCCAACACAGCTCTGCTGCATGGGCGGCCTTTCACAATGCACAAGGCTTGGTTTCTGTAACACTCACCTATCAGGGAGCAGCACAAGTCCATATGAATATTTTTATAACCCTCCCTTATAATTTTTAGACCAGGAATAACTTCCCGTCAGTCTACCAGATTTGCAGAATGGAACATCCTGCTTCCTCTATCAGCCAATGCCGCATGCTGGATGTTTTATTCAGTAACACCTGTAGAGACTCCCCTGAACTTTCCTTACCTACAGTTTCAGTCCTTATAGCTCTTCCCTGTCAGCGCCCATTAGAGCCTCGTTCATTTTTTTTCCCCGACCCCCCTCGAGTCTTTTGACCCTCACCCGTAGTTGATTCCTTCAGCCTTGTTGGACCTTACGGTGTAGAAATTGCAGGGGAATCTGCAATAGCCGTGTGTATAGTATTTATTTGGCTCACTTCTTTCCCTTATTACTTCACAATAAGTGTGTTTTCTAGAAGAATAAAATAAAATCAATTTTAGGGCAGGCACGTGAGGAGTCAAGTGTCATTCTTTTATTAGCTTAAAGGGCAAGTCCTGAAATGAAAACTTACATACAGATAATTCACCCCCAAAACCTCAACGGTAATAGTTTGAAATGTGAAATATATAAGTCTAACCTGAAATCCTGCACAATGTCCTGTTTCCCTGTTTCTCTTCCTGGTTCTTCCAGTTAGAACTGTCAGTTATGGATTTGACAGTTGACATCACAGCCAATGACTGAATGTTAATCCCGTCTGCCTCTTCTGAGCATGCCCAGGCTCAGTACAGACTCAGAAAAGGTTTCTAAATTGCTCAGTTTCCATGAGGCACCAGAAGCATAGCAGGCATACAGGAATAATTCAGAGGGCAAAGTATGATATATAACATATTATAAAGAGGCCATTCTTTCAAAAAATGAGACTGTATAAACAAGAACTGCTTGTTCTTGGGGGGGGGGGGGGGTTTGCGTGTGGAAGGGACCAAATGTCATTAGTCACTGCAGAAGTATATTCTCCTTAACTACCGAACGAAAGGAAATGTTTATTCTACATTCATTGTATGCAGTCGTTCCTTCCTTACCAATAGATGAAGCCCTTGGTGTCATGGGGGGGCTTGAGCTATATGTGAAGTGTTTCTGGCTAGAGCTGGAACACATTGAGCATTGAAGGAACGTAAATATAATGGTTACACACTGACCCATCGTTTAATGTGGTTAATTGGCGTTATTATGGCTTGTGGCAGGTTAACAAACCTTCAGGGAACTGTAAGTGTCAAGTGTACAGTTTTCACCTTCTAATTCGAGTGTAAAAGGACCGGCCTTCGGGTGACGCGTCTCGTCTGGGAATCCGTATTATCGGTAATAAAGGGCCTGGTCTACAAAAGCTAAAAAACTTTCCTTGTTCAGAGTTTAGTTGACACAATGAATTTCCCATGGTATGTTAGGAAACTTTATCCATTGGGGGGGAGGTTAGAAATCTATGTAGAAGGTAATAAAACTATCAGGATTAGAAAAAATCAATGGAGAGATGCATCAAAAACACAGCGGGGGGTTAGCCACATATACACGGCAATGTGCTATAAAGGACCAATAAGGCTGAGGCCACACTGAACCGTTTACAATGATGTGAAAAGCATGCGCCGTTTTGGGCATTTTTCCAGGCATTTGCGCTTCAATCCGTGCAATAGTCCATGCAATATTACATTAGTGTGCCTTTAATAGATTACATACATTTGAGGTGGCAATAGTGCCACTACTGGTAAACATGGTGATATTTTGAAGCAAGTGTGAAGAATATTTAATAAAAAGGGTAACTGCTCTTGGTATGCTTTATTACATATAGGTGCAATGAATTCTTAGACACATATATTGCTCTGTAAAGAGTTAGAATACAGAGGAGTGGTGAAAGTTTTTAGACCTAAACATTCACCGAAACATCCCCCTGGCTGCCTGCACCCCCCCCACCAGGGAATGCTGGGTTGAAGTAGCTCCAGAAGCGACTGTTGGGGAAACCAGGATTCTGCTAAATCCCTGGGACTTGCTGGAAATTCATCACTATATAACAAGTCTTCTGGACCTTTCTGGAATAAACTGACAATTAGCTGATAAGTAAAATCATATTATTTTGATTTAAGACATGAATGTACAGACACAAAGAACAGTAATATTTACACAAGTAGTGTAAGGATTACAGCGCCCATTATATACAAACAGCAGCGGGTCATAACAGCAGGAGAAAAGCACGGAATCATGGGAAAAATATAAAGTAAATGGGACGTATTCTCCTTTGGTAACATGGCGTATAGGGGAGATTGTTGTTTTATTACCACTGCACTAAAGAGATTTCTGTCCCCTACAAGCAGTAGGGCAAACCCCGCAGAGGAAACGTATATAACAATATAATAAGGAAGGCCCCATATAAATTCCGTTAGCTGGTACTGTGCCTGTACTCTGCATTCTCTTTGTTTTAAGCGACTTCCAGTTGCTGTGCGAGATCTTTATTGAACGGTTTGGGGCCAATGGGTCAGACTGGAAGGACAGTTTCTTACCCTAGAGAAAAAGAACACAATCTTATTGTGTTCAGTGTATAGATAAGATCTCTAGATCAAACAAGGCCATTTAAATTGTTTGGGGTGCTCTAAAGCTTATTAAAAAAAAAAAAAAAATATGGGAGATGCTTCTGTATTGCTTTTTTAAATGGGCTTCATAAAAAAAATTAATTTAATGTAGAAAAAGCTCCATCTAGTGGTACAAGTTACACACACCCCACAATAAAACTATACAAAGCGGAGCTATTCAAAAATGCCAACACATGATCAATTCCTTGGGTAGGCTACAGAGTTATATGGACTGTCTAATTAGATCAATGGGGCCAATGAACAAGCTTCAATGGGAATTTTAAAGAGCATGTCCACCCTAAATCAAAAAAAAAAATGGTCATTTGTTATTTTCCCCCAAACTGCTATTTTTAGCACTTTATTGCATGCATTTCTAATCATATATTTAATGATAAGTATAGCCCCCCATTGGCAGATGTTGCCACTCATCTCCTGCTCACTGAGCTTTTAGGAGCCTGATCAAGTGTAGAGGAGGCAGCAAGGGAAAAGCAGTCATCATTGGCTGTAGGTCATCAGTGGACGGAGCCAGCTTCCTCTGCCAGAAAGGGAGCAATCATTACCCCCAATATATTGGTTAGTAATACATCTAACATGTGCTGAATATATTGGTAGACATGCCCTTTAAATTTTTCCCTTTTAAAACAAGAAACATCACCCTATCATGTAACCAGGGTAAGAACCTACACCATTATGTCCTCACCTCTGGGTGTTCTTTTCGTACTTAAGTTCCTCCCGCTGTTGGTACTCTCCGCCTTCCTCAGTCCGTCGGCGATGAGAAAACGCCCAATCACAAACTGAAGAGGGACCAGAGCAGCGACGGAAACTTTAGGCCAGTAAAACCCAGTGGTGGGACCTAGCGGTACGATTAGTAATATAGTTTAATTGTCCCATAAATATTGCTAGACAATGGTGTTTGTTCTCTACCAATGAAGACTGGATTCAGTGGACCCACTCACCTGTCTGGGCTGCGCTTGTAGTGTTAGGAGAATTATCCTCCTGTAGGATTGGAGAGGAGATCTTCCAGAGGAGGATGTTATCAGGGACTTTTTGGGAGCTGGCGAACATTCTTCATACCTACAGAGACAAACAAAATACTAATTGGAATTGTAACAATCGGATCCAGACACTTCATCATGGCCCTCAAACCTCTGATCAGTAAACAGATATCTGGGCTAGGAATGGCCACACGTACAACCTCTCTGTACATATATTTTTGCCCCAACCAATCAAATCTTATTGAACAACATCTGATTGGTTGGGGCAAAATTAGCACCACCACAAGTGAGGAATTTTCAATGTGTTAAAGGGCAATTAGGCTGTAAAAATAAACTTCTCTAAAATGAAAGTAATTGGCAGACATGGAAGGATTGACAATTCCTACTCTCTCGGTATCATTTTGTTGTGCGTGTTGGTTACCATTTGCCAGGTTAGTGTACACGGCTGAGCCAAAGAAGTATGGCGTGAGTTCTGTAAATGCTTAGTGGGATGCGTGAAAACACTCACGCGGGGGAATGGGAAGGATCTCAAGGCGAGTATAGTGTTACATATTAGGGCCTCTACTGGCAGGGTAGTTTATTTCATTTTGGGTGCAACAAAAAAAACACCCGCTGTGCACTATAGTTCCCCTTTAAATAGACAGGATACATTTTAAATACTTTCCCAATGCAATCACAAAATTTGAGGGCTAGTTAATAAGCAAGGGTCAGTCCCAATGGACTCAGTGGCACCAGGTGAGAGCATGGCTGCCCCTAGTGCCCCAATCTCTACTAGTCAGTATAAAAGGTTCTCCTAACCTCAGGTCAGTTTGTTACTATTTATAACATTGTAGGGTTTCTCAGTGTACACTTTGTGCATGGTAGAATGGTTAACACTGTCTGACCCTCCATCACAACATTATAAAGACTAGTCCAGATACAACCTCCGAGGTTGCCCATATTAGTGAACAGATACAAACCTGAAGATCGGGAGATTGCCTCTGGTCTTTGAGGTTGTCCAGAAACTTGTGTAGCATCTGCAGATACAGGAGACGGTACCACCGGGGACCCGTCTTATTATTCAAGCCTCTTCCTCTCATTCAAGGTAACTGGCTCCTGTTGGATCAGCGTTCCCCCTTCGGTGCTGCTGAACAGGCCACCGGATCACGGAGAATCTCCACTGCTGAATTTGTCTCTTTTCATTTAGAACATCGATTTCTCTGTAGCTGGACACGTTTCCGGATGAGTCTCCACCAATGGGCTCTCCAGCTCTACCGCACAGGAGTGCTGTGCACTTCTCTGTCCATTCTCAGTGGTCTCGGGTCAGTGCTGCTTTTTGGATCCTCCAGCTCAGAATCTCTGCCACAAACACCTCACTCAACTGCTCTTGCCAGATTGTTCAGGGCAACTAAAGAGGGGAGGAGACAATGACACTGCTAATGGCATTCCTTTTATTTAGTAATCAGTAGGAAGCATTATACACCATTAGCACCACACGGGTGGATAAGCACACGATAAACGTAAAGCGTAGAAGCCAATTTTTAAATACAAATGCAGTTAGTTAAAGGAGAAGTCAACCTAGAATGCAGTCAAGTTTTCATGGTTACCTATCAGTGAAAAGCCAAGTACCTAAATGGATGACAATCTAAGCCACATGTCTCTGCTGTGGGCTAATTACACATGAAAACCCTTTGATTTCATTGATCCATTTGCGGCCATTTTTATTTATTGTTACTGGGAGAGCAAAGGTCCAAGCAGGAAGCAGGAAAGAGAGAAGTAACAACATCAGGCAGCATTTTGTTAGTCTTACATCTTCTCAGATTTCTAACTATTGCAGTTTGAGGCGCGATACACCTATTTTTGTTTATTTTGAGGGGTGGACATGACCTTTTTAAGGATATGTACACTGAAAAAGTAACCAAATCTGATAAGATAGCTGGGGCTGTAATCTGAAAATGTGTTTTTTTTGCCTATTCCCCCCACCCCCTACCTTCAGCCCGGGGCTGTAGCTGCACGCACCATGATTACGTCCATGCCCTCTATAAAGCAGGCAAATAAGGGCGCAGTGACGTTATCATGGTGCATATGGATAAGCAGCCCAGGGCTCGCACGATATGTCTAGATTCTCGGACCACTTGACTGGAATGGCAAGCCAGATCTCGGGGAGGCGGTCCTAGGAGCCACATTACCATAGAGGAGAAGGCCAGCCAGAAAACAAACACTGAAGGTAGGGGGTGGGAAGGGAATAGACAAAAACATGCCTTCAGATACAGCCCCAGCTATATAAACACGAGGTTACTTTTTAGTTACATATCCTTTAAACAATGATACGTTAACATGGCATTATGCTTACTACAGAACACATCACTTATTACTTTACATGACATCCTAGTTTTTCTGGCCAATTTTAAACAACTTTCCTTGTGATTTTACTTCTCTGATGATACAAGTTGGATCAAGGACACCCAAATAGAGCAGCCAGCTGTGATACATGTATTTCCACACTCAACGTGCATGGGGGGTCTCATCGGTGTCCGTGAGATGCCATGGGTTGGAGAACGAGGGTCTGAGATTTCTGGGGTCTTTGTATCTTCTCCTCATAAACAGGCCGAGGTGACACTCTGGGAGATCCACACCTAGGAATGACATTTAATTTATATCCATCCCCTAGAATAAAACCGCTAAGGACGGAATTCAATTCCCCAACACTCACCTCAATAGGGGTCCTTGGAATGCCAGTTGATGGGGAGCGGGGATCAGTCACATGGCACAGGTGCTGGTTTCGTAGAGGCCGTGATGTGTAATTTGGACTTTAGAATCAATTGATCCATAATGGCAATACAGGAAGCCAAGGCACTAAAGGCTGCAAGGAAGAATATAAAAAGACTTCAAATGCCATTCAGAGAGAATCATCCATGAGCCCACATATTCTCTATGCACCTTTATTTTACAAACCATTATTCAATCCTGTGGCCTAGGGTCCTGCATCAGGGCCCAGTAACTGATTCAGGAGCCATTATATTGTCCATGTGAAAAAGAACTAAGGTAAATCTAAATAACCCTGAATGGATTGTATAATCCAAGTAATAGTAAACCGTCACCTGTTGAAACCAACAGCATTGTGGGGTAAACCCCCTTAAAAAGCAAGCCCGCCCCAATTTCATTTTAGTTAACTGATTATGCAATTTTCACTATATTTCTAAATATAATATTCTACATACAATATATATCACTACAATTTCCTTTGACAAAATAACGCTGGGTACACACTCAGACGTTTGAAAGACGACAGACAGGACCTCCGTTTCCCAAAGATCAGAGTACACAGTCCCTGGCGTTCTCCTTATACATATCATATACACAGCATTTAGAGAATGTTCGGGGCTGCATGTTTCCCCATGACCGCTCGTTAGAACATGCGGTACACAAAGTAACGATAAAGCGCGATACAGTCTGATCCAATGGTATCAGCGCTTTATCGTGACTGTGCACCCAGCTTTACACAACAACAATCCATCGTCAGCTGTCACCACCGGTTGTGTAATCTATGCACGGCAACAGAAAGGGCATCTTCAGGTCCGGCCGACAGCCATTGGCCGCATTACAGCTTTGACTGACGGACAGACCTGGAAGCTCGGCGAGGGATCGGGCTGTGTAAGGAAGGTTACATTTCCATTAAAGGTAAGTATAGTGAAAATTGCGCTTCTGGGGGGATGACATGCCCTTTAATTCGACATTTCCTGGTTGGTTTCCTTACTACCAAGTCTTGATAAAAAGGTTAAAGGGCATCAATACTGAAAAATAGGTTACTTTAAATTGCCATAACTGGAAACTATAATTCTTCCCAACCATAACTGTATCATTTTTTGTTGATCTGCCCCATTTCTTTAGATATCCAATCTAAAAACATCTATATTTCAGCTGTCAATCAAGTTCCTTGCTCAAAAACTATTCTTCTGTGAGTAGTTTTACTGTAGCTGGAATGGGGACAGAGATTGACAGTTGGAATGCTGTATGCAGGCTTGACAGTTGGTTTGTGGGGAAAAAGTCAGGTTGGATGGAAGTGGTTAAAGAGGGAGGGGGAAACTGCTCCTAAACAAAATGTGTGCTGGATTGAAGGCATGCAGCAACACACACAAATCAGAGCAGTGCTTTACCATGTATTCAATTATAGATTAAGATGAGGCAAAGTCATTTTTTCAGTATAGTGTCCCTTAAAGGTGGCCATACAAATCAGTGATTTAGGTAAAACCTGGATTTACTGAATATTGCTGATGTGCAGGGCCAAATCCGACGAACAACAGTCAGTCGGGAAAGATGAAAAAAAATTCCGCGGTTGGTATCAGTCCCTTTACTTTAAAGCAAAGATCCCCCCATCCCCACACGGGACACAGATCCCCACAGCACATGGGAGATCGGTCGGGTCCCATCGCAATGTGCCAGCAAAATACCAATGTGATCAGTCAGGTCAGATTATAAATCAGTAAAGGAATGGGCCACTTACCCCCCCCCCCCATATGGACCACAGTGTTGGTTAGTAGGTAAGTGGCTATTACAAGGTAAGTGATCCCATGGCCTTTTATAGCGCCAACTACAGTGTAGATGTTTGGAACTAAACTCCCAACATGCCTTGCATATTGCTAACTAGGTATGCTGGGAGTTGTAGTCTCCAAACACCTGGAGTGAAAGGTCTAGACACCGCGATCTAGATATACCTTTACCTACCTACACCTAGGGCCACAACTGCAGTAACAACCCACTGGGCCACTTCACAATCCCTTCGACAGGCGGATAATAGATGGAAATCCCACGTTCCCGTTTCACCGATACGCCGCTGATTCTCTCGGTTTCCTGCTCCTTCGCGCTCACACACAGTAATCGACTTCCTCCTGTGCACATTCAAACTTTCCTCCTCGACCACAATCACAAAGCACGCCGCCGCCGATTGGTAACATCGAAGACCCCGCCCTCTTCCAGTAAATTCAGTTTATTTGATTGACACTCCCCCCCTCATCTGGAAGGTCTGTGCTTGAACAAATACCGCCCGAAGTGGACGATGATTTCCTCCCTCACGGCTCTTTGATTGGTTTGACTGAGATATACTGGCGGAGCTATCGTCCAATGTCTGACTACAGCCCATTTGTTTTGAAATTTGGTGTGCGTTGGAGTTGTAGTTCGCTTTCATTACACATGAAATAGTAATAGGATTGTAACCCCCATAACAGAGATGGATCCCTCTTATAGGGAGTGTCTGTGTCCCATTATAGGGAGGGCCCTAACTTAGTTGAAGTGTTGACACCTAACTTATAGGGAGAGAGGGCCCCTAAGTTATTGGGAGGGTGTGCCCCTAACTTATTGAAGTGTTGACACCTAACTTATAGGGAGAGAGGGCCTCTAAGTTATTGGGAGGATGGGCCCCTAAATTATATGGAGGGGGGGCCCTAAATTATAGTGAGAGGCCCCTATTAGGGAGATGGGCCTAACTTATGGGAGGATGGGCCCCTAATTATAGGGAGGAATGGGCCCCTAACTTATAGGGAGGAATGGGCCCCTAAATTATAGGGAGGATGGGCCCCTAACTTATGGAGTGTGGGCCCCTAAATTATAGGGAAGGTGCCCCCTAACTTATGGAGTGTGGGCCCCTAACTTATAGGGAGGGTGGGACCCTAACTTATAGGGAGGGTGGGCCCCTAACTTATAGGGAGGGTGGGCCCCTAAAACTTATAGGGAGGGTTGGCCCCTAAATTATGGGTAGGATAATCCAAGAAGTAATCCTGCACAACCCTAATACAGAATAGTAGATAACATGCTGGTGCTCAGTGGCTGACTGAGGCAAAGTAGTCACGAATATACAAATTGTATTGGAGCCACGCACACCAGACTTGAGTAGTCCTGTATATTTTATTGCATCATATACAGGTACATCAAAGTGACGTTTCGGTAACAGAGTACCTTCTTCAGACAAAATATTTATTACAATGAATCATTAAAAGAAGAACCTTATATAGACCCAGGAAGTGTATCCTTAGTGACACCTAGAGGAAAAACCATAAAATACACCAGAATAAATATACACCATAAAACAGTAGTAGCAAAAGTAGAAAAAGATAACAATAAAAACAGTATTATAAAAACAATTCATTTTTGGGCAGAAAACAGGATATATCCTAAGTTAGAGTTTAATCCCTAGGAGATAAGAATCCAAGGTAAATATCCAAAAGGATTCTCTGCAGAGTAGCCACGATTCTCTATCCCCTCCTCATAGAGGTTGGGGAATGTGATCGTAACCATTCTTAAGATCAGCTACGAGTGTTTAAGTTCGACAAAGTGTGAGGCTACAGGGGTGTCCTCACATTTAACTTTGAAAGTACCGGTACCTCTTGGGACCTTTGTAGGGCAAGTTTAATGTCACTTCTATGGCGTTGCATTCTTTTCTTGAATGGTCCAATAGTCTTTCCTATATATATAAGGAACAAGGACATTTCAATAAATAAATACAAAATTCCGTGAGACAATTAAAATACCCCCTAATATAAAAATTCTTTCCAGAGTATGGATGATTAAAGGAGGGTCCTGTTATAAAGAATGGCATACGTTACAATTGACAACATCTAACAACACCCTTCTATTAGAGAAGAAAATGGCATTTTTTTGTATTTTGATATAGGGTCTGCTTACTAGTTTAGAGTATAAAGAAGGACCTTTTTTATATACACATCTCGGTTTCAATTTAGTCTCATCGGCCATATTCGGATCCCCAGCGATGACTGGCCAGTACTTATCAAGGTGGACCTAATGATATGGATTTGGTATTAAATTTTTGTAAAAAGGGAACCCCCCTTATTTCCGTAGAATTTCTTCTGGGGAGTTTAGCCTCCATTTTGGCTTTAGATATTAAAGCCTCCGGATAGTTCGGGCCAAGAATTTTTTAGTCATGACCTCCAATTGATGGTCAGCATCCTGGGCATCATTACATATGCGTAAACTCTCGTGATTGTGATTCGGGGAGACCTCTAACACATGGGAGGGATGAAAACTCTGACCAGATAGGATGGTGTTCGCGTCAGTAGGTTTAACAAACAAAGAAGTTCGGAAAACACCCTCCTGATTTTTATCTGCACATCAAGAAATAATGACATGAGGAGAAATATTAGCAGTATACACGATCTTATTGTCTAGGCTGTTAAGAAAAGACAAAAATTCATTAGCAGTATCCTTAGAGCCCGCCCATATCATAAATAATCATCTATGTATCTATAGAACCCTTTGCAATGGTTTTAAAACAAATCATTATGATAAATATGACATTCTTCCAAGTACCCAATGTACAAATTAGCATAGGAAGGAGCTGTCGGACTCCCATGGCTGTGCCAACCGTCTGAATATAGAAGTCATTCTCAAACTTAAAGAAATTATTCCTAAGAATCAAATCAAGACATTCTATAAGGAACTCGGTCGGGGGAACGGGGACAGCACGTCTAGAAAGAAAATGTCTCGCTGCTTAAGTCCTTTTGATGTTCAATATTAGTATAAAGAGACGTAATGTCCGCTGTAATAAATAAAAAATCCGTATGAGATATATTAATCGTCGATAATTTTTGAAGAAAATCACCAGTGTCACGTAAATAGGATGGAAGATCTTGTACTAAAGGCTTGAGAAAAAAGTCACAAAAAGATGAGAGTGGTTGAGTAATAGAGCCAATAGATGAAGATCGGACGGAATGGAGGGTTAACTGGATCTTATGAATTTTTGGAAGACCATACAAGAAAGGTTTTCGGGGGTTTGTTTCAAACAAAAAATCATAAGTACTTTGATCCAATCCACAGGTGGCTGAGTGCTATATCTAAAGATTTTTAATTGAGTAGTAATGGTAAAAGATGGATCTCTGTTAGTTTAGTATAAGCACCCGCTGTCATAAGATGATTATGCATGCTTTGCTGTAAAATTCATAATCAAGGATAACAATCCCACCGCCTTTATCTGCCGGTTTTATAATCAGCGAAGTATCTTGCTGAGCGATTTAAGGCAAGCAATTCAGACTTAGAGAGATTTATTGAAGTGTGAGTACCTAAGCAACACTCACACTTCAATAACAATCTCTCTAAGTCGAATTGCTGCCTTAAAATCGCTCAGCCAAGATACTTCGCTGATTATAAAACCGGCAGATAAAGCGGTGGGATGTTATCCTTGATTATGAATTTACAGCAAAAGCATGCATAATCATCTTATGACAGCGGGTGCTTATACTAAACTAAACAGAGATCCATCTTTTACCATTACTACTCAATTAAAAAATCTTTTAGATATAGCACTCAGCCACCTGTGGATTGATCAAAGTAATATGATTTTTTGTTTGAAACAAAACCCCGAAAACCTGTCTTGTATGGTCTTCCAAAAATTCATAAGATCAGTTAACCCTCCATTCCGTCCGATCGTTTCATCTATTGGCTCTATTACTCAACCACTCTCATCTTTTTGTGACTTTTTTCTCAAGCCTTTAGTACAAGATTTCCATCCTATTACGTGACACTGGTGATTTTCTTCAAAAATTATCGACGATTAATATATCTCATACGGATTTTTTATTTATTACAGCGGACATTACGTCTCTTTATACTAATATTGAACATCAAAAAGGACTTGAAGCAGCGAGACATTTTCTTTCTAGACGTGCTGTCCCCGTTCCCCCGACCGAGTTCCTTATAGAATGTCTTGATTTGATTCTTAGGAATAATTTCTTTAAGTTTGAGAATGACTTCTATATTCAGACGGTTGCACAGCCATGGGAAGTCCGACAGCTCCTTCCTATGCTAATTTGTACATTGGGTACTTGGAAAGAATGTAATATTATCATAATGATTTGTTTAAAAACACATTGCAAAGGGTTCTATAGATACATAGATGATTATTTATGATATGGGGGGCTCTAAGGTACTGCTAATGAATTTTTGTCTTTTCTTAACAGCCTAGACAATAAGATCGGTAACTGCTAATATTTCTCCTCATGTCATTAATTTTCTTGATGTGCAGATAAAAAATCAAGGAGGGTTGTTTCCGAACTTCTTGTTTGTTAAACCTACTGACCGGAACACCATACTATCTGGTCAGAGTTTTCATCCCTCCCATGTGATTAGAGGTCTCCCAGAAAATCACAATTCACGAGAGTATTACGCATATGTAATGATGCCCAGGATGCTGACCATCAATTGGAGGTCATGACTAAAAAATTCTTGGCCCGGAACTATCCTGAGGCTTAATATCTAAAGCCCAAATGGAGGATAAACTCCCCAGAAAGAAATCTACGGAAATAAGGGGGGTTCCTTTTTACAAAAATTTAATACCAAATCCCATATCATTAGGTCCAACCTTGATAAGTACTGGCCAGTCATCGCTGGGGATCCGAATATGGCCGATGAGACTAAATTGAAACCGAGATGTGTATATAAAAAAGGTCCTTCTTTATACTCTAAAACTAGTACAAGCAGACCCTATATCAAAATACAAAAAAATGCCATTTTCTTTCTCTAATAAGAAAGGGTGTTTTAGATGTTGCAATTGTAACGTATGCAATTCTTTAATAACAGGACCCTCCTTTAATCATCCATACTCTGGAAAGAATTTTTATATTAGGGGGTATTTTAATTGTCTCACGGAATTTTGTATTTATTTTTGAAATGTCCTGTTCTCTTATATATATAGGAAAGACTATTGGACCATTCAAGAAAAGAATGCAACGCCATAGAAGTGACATTAAACTTGCCCTACAAAGGTCCCAAGAGGGTACCGGTACTTTCAAAGTTAAATGTGAGGACACCCCTGTAGCCTCACACTTTGTCGAACTTAAACATCGGTAGCTGATCTTAAAGGAATGGTTATCGATCACATTCCCCAACCCTCTAGAGGAGGGGATAGAGAATCGTTGCTACTCTGCAGAGAATCCTTTTGGATATTTACCTTGGATTCTTTATCTCCTAAGGGATTAAACTCTAACTTAGGATTATCCGTTTTCTGCCCAAAAGATGATTGTTTTATAATACTGTTTTTATTGTATCTTTTTCTACTTTTGCTACTACTGTTTTATGGTGTATATTTATTCTGGTGTATTTTATGGTTTTTCCTCTAGGTGTCACTAAGGATACACTTCCTGGGTCTATATAAGGTTCTTCTTTTAATGATTCATTGTAATAAATATTTTGTCTGAAGAAGGTACCTGGTTACCGAAACGTCACTTTGATGTACCTGTATATGATGCAATAAAATATACAGGACTACTCAAGTCTGGTGTGCGTGGCTCCAATACAATTTAAATTATGGGTAGGGTGGGCCCCTAAATTATAGGGATGATGGGCCCTAATATAGCATTATAGGGACTGTGGGCCCCATTATAAGTAGGGTGGGTCCCATTTTAGGGAGAGTGGGCCCCATTATAGGGACTGGGGACCCCATTATTCAGAAGGTGGGCCCCATTATTGAAAATAGCAAAGAAATGACTTGGAACCCTCAGATCCCTTTTGCTCTTGCTATTTTCGGAATTTGGAGGAAGCCCACAACCTTGATCTTTATTGGACTGTGAGCCCCATTATAGGGATTGTGTTGCACAATATGATTATAGTCATTTTATAGTAAAGCTGGGTACACACACTACAGATTTCTGAAAGATGAACAGCATAGGGAGACGCTCAGGACTGTGTGTTTCCCTCAGCAGTGGCAGACGACTCTATAGGGAGTCTGCAGCGGCCAAGGGAATTTTCCCTGTTTCCTAATGAGTGTTCCGCCGATCCGAACGCTCGGAGAACCAAGGTACACACAGTACCGAAAATCACCGTTACGGGCAGATCCAGCAGTGTAGTACCTAGCTTAAATGAGACCGGCACAGGAGGGAGGGGCGGGGGGAAAAGATACACGTAGGACAGGGCACAGTATGAGATGGCCAGTGAAAAAAAAAGATGCCGGACTACCGCAAACCCAACCGCACCAACACCACCCCCCGTGCCCCCACCAAAGGACCGGCACCCCCCGCCCCCACCAACCCATGCGACCCCCCCTCCCCACCAACTTACCGCCACCCCCCGCCCCCCCACCAACGACCGCACCCCCCCCCCCCCAACAACTTACCTTCAACTCCCCCCCCCCCCCAACTTACCCTTTTTCCATATTTACATCCTTCCCCCTTTTGATCCCTGGATGGGCCCTATTCCTCCCCCTTTATTTGTTGGTCAACATATGCTGCCAGAATTGCACATTGATTCTATTGTTATCCAATAGTAAAGGTTAATTGTTTACATTAGATTGTACAGTAATTAACCAGCTTTGTATGCAGTATTCATTGTTGGAACACAAACCTACTCCATTCATTGAATGTTCATAATATTGCTTTGGTGTTGTGTATCTACTTAGAGTTTCGTAAAGAAAACTAAATAAAAATAGTGAAAAATAGTGCTTCAGACCGAAAATTTGCATGGTGGTGTACCAGCCTTTAGGCTGCTCTCAGATTGCAATCACAATGGCTAGTGCGTGAGAAAATGCGGCAGTGTGGCATAGCCCTAATGCATTAGGAAGCTGTGATCCAGCACAGGTTATTAGACAGATATTTTGGTTTGTTTAGCAAGATCATCCCATATCTATAAATCATTCACCAGTGGAAGTTAGGTCGCATGCAAAAACAATCCTTTAAATAACCCACGTTAATCAATCATTACTTTAAGTCAGGGTGGTTCCTGTCCAAAACTGGAATCTTGCTTGGACTTTAATACATTACTGGTTATTGTATAAGCGCAATTCTTTTGCGTCACTGTATAAAATAACAGAATTTCACAGTGACCCTATCCATTGCATGGTTTTGTACAACGTTATACAAAGAAAATACGAGACAAGGATCAGTCATAGGGGGTTTGACTAGTGGAAGTTGCACAGGGTACTTTGTACCACGGGGGGGGCGCTGAGTTAGGTATATAATGTAGCTAACGATCTCTATACTGGTCATGTCCTGTTCTGACCCTATTTCACCCTAGATATTTGTTGCCTCCCTATTAAGCTTCGTACACGTCAGATCATTTCCGCATGATTTGCCGACGAACTACCATTGCGCAACATTCGTGCAACAATGAAGATTTAACGATCTTCTAAGACTAATGATCCACGAATATTCTCGTCTTTTTCTAACGATCAGCCTGGCGGGATTAGATCTGCCGATTGTCCTATGTTTGTGATAGTCGGCAGATATCCGTAGACTGTGATGTATTATTGAATGAAATGCACATGTACAACATTTTGAATTAATATTTAATATAGTGAGTAGAATTATCACCCTCCTCATGAACACGTATAAAATGTAAAGCTGCATTGCAACACCAACTTTTCTGGTTGACGAAACAGAGACGGAGTTTACCGATGCAGACATCCCACCCTGCCAAATGTGGCTCCAGGTAGGTTGGGGAGAAAAGTGGCATGATGGGGGGGTTGAGTGGCAACACATCATTAAAGAGGAGGTGTTAGGGGCGTGGCGGCCAAAAGGGGTTCTGGAGACTAAAGGGAAGTGCGGGTCATGGGAGCTTGGAGTGGTCTCGCAGAAGTGTAGGAGACCATCCCAAAATCCAGGAGACTCCTCGGAGGGGTGGGATACCTGATGATAACTTAATGACCCCAACCTGGATCAGCCAACCACACCCCAAAACATCCTGCCCACACCCTGTGGGAACCAGGGGGGGGGGTTGCAGTGCTAAGTGCTGTTGCATAATGCATGATGTATGGCTACATATGAAATCAGGGCTACGTGCATCACGCTTTTAATGGAAATACAACCAGCATGTAAATACCATACGTGTTTGGGTCTAAAGGGATAGGTGGAGCTTGATACATATTAAAGGAAAATGTGGAGCTTGATACATTATTAAGGGAAAGGTGGAGCTTGATACATATTAAGGAAAAGGTGGACTTGATAATTATCAGAGGGAAGGTGGAGTTTGATACATTATCAGAGGGAAAGGTGGAGCTTGATACATTTTAAAGGGAAACGTGAGCTTGATACTTATCAAAGGAAAGGTGGAGCTGATACATTATCAAAGGGAAAGGAAGAGCTTGATACATTATGAGAGGGAAAGGTGGATCTTGATACATACAAAGGGAAAGGTGGAATTTGAACATTATCAAGGAAAAGGAGGAGTTGATACATTATCAGAGGGAAAGGTGGAGCTTGATACATTATTAAAGGAAAAGGTGGAGCTTGATACATTATCAAAGGGAATGGTGGAGCTTGAACATATAAAGGGAAAGGTGGAGTGATACATTATTAAAGAGAAAGGTGGAAACTGATACATTATCAGAGGGAAAGTTGGAGCTTGATACATTATTAAAGAAAAAGGTAGAGCTTGATACATTGTTAATGGGAAAGGTGGAGCTTGATACATTATGAGGGAAAGGTGGATCTTGATACATTATCAAAGGGAAAGGTGGAATTTGATACATTATCAAAGGAAAAGGAGGAGCTTGATACATTATCAGAGGGAAAGGTGGAGCTTGATACATTATTAAAGGAAAAGGTGGAGCTTGATACATTATCAAAGGGAATGGTGGAGCTTGATACATTATTAAAGGGAAAGGTGGAGCTTGATACATTATTAAAGAGAAAGGTGGAAACTGATACATTATCAGAGGGAAAGTTGGAGCTTGATACATTATTAAAGAAAAAGGTAGAGCTTGATACATTGTTAATGGGAAAGGTGGAGCTTGATACATTATTAAAGAAAAAAGGTAGAGCTTGATACATTGTTAATGGGAAAGGTGAGGCTTGATACATTATTAAAGGAAAAGGTGGAGCTGATCCATTATTAAAGGGAAAGGTGGAGCTTGATAAATTACATAGGAAAGGTGGAGCTTGATACATATCAGAAGTAAAGGTGGAGCTTATATTATCAGAAGGAAAGGTGGAGCTTGATACATTATGAAAGAAAAAGGTAGAGCTTGATACATTATTAAAGGGAAAGGTGGAGCTTGATACATTATAAAAGGGAAAGGTGGAGCTTGATATATTATTAAAGGGAAAGGTGGAGCTGATATATTATTAAAGGGAAAGGTGGAGCTTGATACATTATCAAAGGAAATGGTGGAGCTTGATACATTATTAAAAGGAAAGATGGAGCTTGATACACTATTAAAGAGAAGGTGGAAATTGATACATTATCAGAGGGAAAGGTGGAGCTTGATACATTATTAAAGGAAAAGGTGGAGCTTGATACATCAGAGGTAAAGGTTGAGCTTAATATATTATCAGAGGGAAAGGTGGAGCTTGATACATTATTAAAGAAAAAGGTAGAGCTTGATACATTATTAAAGGGAAAGGTGGAGCTTGATACATTATTAAAGGAAAAGGGTGGGAGCTTGCTCATTATTAAGGGAAAGGTGGCTTGATACATCAAAGGGAAAGGTGGAGCTTGATATATTATCAGAGGGAAAGGTGGAGCTTGATACATTATTAAAGGAACAGGTGGAGCTTGATACATTATCAAAGGGAAAGGTGGAGCTTGATACATTATCAGAGGGAAAGGTGGAGGTTGATACATTATTAAAGGGAAAGGTGGAGCTTAATACATTATTAAAGGGAGAGGTGGAGCTTGATACATTATTAAAGAGAAAGGTGGAGCTTGATACATTATCAAAGGGAAAGGTGGAGCTTGATACATTATCAAAGGGAATGGTGGAGCTTGATATGTTATTAAAGGGAAAGGTGGAGCTTGATACGTTATTAAAGGGAGAGGTGGAGCTTGATACATTATCAAAGGAAAAGGTGGAGCTTGATATATTATCAGAGGAAAAGGTGGAGCTTGATATATAATCAGAGGGAAAGGTAGAGCTGGATACATTATTAAAGAAAAAGGTGGGTCTTGATACATTATTAAAGGGAAAGGTGGAGCTTGATACATATTAAAGAGAAAGGTGGAAATGATATATTATCAGAGGAAAGGTGGAGCTTGATACATTATTAAAGGAAAAAGGTGGAGCTTGATACATTATCAGAGGTAAAGGTTGAGCTTGATATATTCAGGGGAAAGGTGGAGCTTGATACATTATTAAAGGAAAAGGTGGAGGCGATCCATTATTAAAGGGAAGGTGGAGCTTGATACATTATCAAAGGGAAAGGGGAGCTTGATAATTATCAGAGGGAAAGGTGGAGCTTGATTATTATTATTAAAGGAAAAGGTGGAGCTTGATAATTATCAAGGGAAAGGTGGAGCTGATACATTATCAGAGGGAAAAGGGGAGCTTGATACATTATTAAAGGAAAAGGTGGAGCTTGATACATTATTAAAGGGAAAGGTGGAGATTAATACATTATTTTAACCGGCAAATTGTTTCTCGTGGTAAAATGTTGAAATAAATAAATCAACCACTTTTCGTGGTACCTGTAATGGGTGCATCAATGTCTGATAACTGAATATTTAAATATTGGGTTACAAGTTGAACCTTTTGCCCTGACTTAAAATGGCTGACATTTGACTTTTCTAAAAGAGATGCCCTTTGACAAAATGTCAGCTGAGAAGGCACCAGTAGTCACAAAGAACTTCCACGCCTCTCTGCGGATTAGTCCCTACACGGGCGGTGCCCCAGTACGCATGCTCGCTGTGTTGTTCCGGTCAGCTTGGATACCATCGAGACGCGAGTAAGGGTTAGAGATTGTCGCCGGAAGCGGAAGCGGCATCTCCTTACCATTCAGGAACCGCAGTCATGGCTGATGTGAAAGATGCTCTGCTGTCTGTTCTACCGACTATACGTGTACCGAGGGCCGGGGACCGAGTCCACAAGGATGAGTGCGCTTTCTCCTTCCACACACCGGTAAGGGTCTGACGGTCCCCAGCAGGACCCCCTACAAATCCTGATTCCTTACATGGTTCCCATAGACGCTGCATGGGGATTCAGTCAATCTGTCACTACTTTCTCTAGACCCAGGAATCCCTGTCAACACAAGCCCAAGGGGGATGCTGGGAGTTGTATTTAACCTTCTACTCACTATTAAGGTTTAAAGGCGAACTAAAGCTAAAATGAGTTTGAATGGGTAATTGCCAAGTAGCTGAGATCTGTCCCCTCTGAAATCAGTAACTTTCTGATCAGAGTTTATTACATTAAAGGGCAAGTCCAGCCCTGAAATGAAAACTTACATACAGGTAAATCACCCCCCAAAACCCTAATAGTTTGAAATCTGAAATATATAAGTCTAACCTGGAATCCTGCACAATGTCCTGTTGCCCCTGTTTCTGCTTTCTGGTTCTTCCAGTTAGTAACTGTCAGTTATGGATTTGACAGTTGATATCACAGCCAATGACTGAATGTTAATCCCCTGTCTGCCTCTTCTGAGCATGCCCAGGCTCAGTACAGGTTTCTAAATTGCTCAGTTTCCACGAGGCATCCAGAAGCATAGCAGGCATACAGTAATGAATTCATAGGGCAAAGTAGGATATATCAACATATTTTAAAGAGGCCATTCTTTCTAAAAGATGTTCTTATGAGGCTGGAATTGTCCTTTAAAAATGCAGATGCAAGGATACAGTATCGGTTAGCCATTTACATTTGTATAAACATTTTTAATTTTAAAGAGACAAAGTCTTTTTTTTAGTGGATATAATTATAGACCGTAAATACAGCAGTTATTCTTATTTTTATTACTTTTTTATGATATAACTTTGTTCACATTCTTTATGTTGTAAAGAAAATTGAGATGGGAGAAGTAGCCAATTGAGGTTCTTAAAACTAAGGTTTTCTTGAAAGGTGGCCCTTTCCTAAAATACTTATTCTGCTTTTTTTAGACCTGAAACTAAAGTGTATCAAGTGGTGCAATATCAGATTTTTTTTTTTTTTTTTTGCATTCCTTGCCTTTTCGTGCACATTGGAATTCTCATTTTAAGCATAAAGCAGGGTTTTCTTAATGATGTGCATGCAATGATGTGTGTACTTTATTAGTTGCTCAGTCTTCCAGTAGTTTTGACTGATTTGTCAATTCTGCAATAAAGCAGGAGGCATTAGAAGAAAGGCATAAACAAAGAAACATGCTAGCAGCAGGCTTTTATTGTAGAACTCAAGTCACCAGCAGCCATTGTCCCAATAGAGAGAACACATCCTATATACTAAAAGAAGGGTGTCGATATGCATGGATGCTGGACCCACCTGCTTGCAGTTGCCATGTGACGTCTTTTAGCCAACTTCCTGGGTCCAGGAAGCCTCCCAGGGGGCGGGGACGATTCTGTACAGAGTTTTGGGTTTGCTGGTTCACAATAATACAACAAGCTGTGTCTGTTGGTTAATTTATTTAAGTAATTCGGCACCCATAATCATTCTCTCTGTGTTGGTGGGTGTCTGAGTGTATACTGTACACTTTTGCACATGCTTTCCACTGCTCATCAGATCAAAACAAGCTGTGTGTCATGCCCCTAGAAGTTGACAGCCAGTCGTGTTACAGCACAGATATCCTGCTTCTCTGGCACTGAACAAAGATTATATAGTGTACAACACCATGTTTGCATACATATTTTCTCCCCCACACCTATACATTACATTGCATTTTATACTTTAAAATTTATAACTGGAATCTCTGCAGTTTATTTTGTTGTCAGCATGAATGTCAAAAGAAAAGTAAGGTTGGGTTTTTGAACCTGTCATTTTAATAGTAGAGCATTAATCCACTAACTCGCCAAAGCTAACACATAAAGAATTTGTACATTTAGATGCCAATTTGCTGATACTGTCTTGAAAATAAACTGCAGGGTAACAGCAGCAAAGCCTCATCAGGGGTTTGGAGACATCTGTATAGGAAATGCTCTGTGAAAAGTGTGTTCAAGGGCTTGGCCAGTAGGAAAATATACACCACCTACTGGACACAAGATATTTAGAGAATACTTGTACCGTATGTATGTAATTGCAACTTACTGGAGTAGTATATTACAATGCATAAGTGTTCAGGGGAGGAAAGTTTTCACATTAAGGGTTAAAAAATGATGCCTTTATAAATGCTATTTCACATCTTGTGGACCTTTGTGTTTATTAACCGTAGATCTCTAACCTTGTTTTACAAGTAATTTTCTGTTTTCTTTCCTCTACTCTTCCAAATGAAAATCACTGCTGTAGTATAACGATTTATAATTATTTTTGTGCCCTAGGAGTCAGAAAGTGGCTTATATGTTTGCATGAACACCTTTCTTGGTTTTGGGAGACCTTATGTTGAGCGGCACTACCAGAAGACAGGGCAGAGAGCCTTCCTGCGTCTCAAGAGGATCCCTAAACCGGTACAAGATATGGCATGTGTAGCATTTGTTTGAGAATCTGCAAAAACACCTGTTTGTGCGTCCTTTGTAATAGTTTGTTTTATTTCACCAAACTTTCTATTCCTCAGAAATCTGAAGAATCAAATTCTGGTACTGGGGACCCTCCTCGAAAGAAGCCGACACGATTAGCCATTGGTAGGCAATGTTTCTTATAAAGGAAGAAATGATATGGGACACTCAGAAATAATGTAAAGCCAGAATACACGGTTCCTTATTTCCTGTCAATCCAGGCAGTTTGATAAAGTGGATTGGGAAATAACATCCCGTGTATGGCTGTCTTGCGATCAGACCTATAAGAACATTTTTATGCAGCCATCACCATTGTATGGCACGCTTTAGGGTGGGACATACACTCGATTATGTAGATTTAATCTAATTGTGGAGATCAACAACCATAAACATGTTTACAGTATTATTTATTTAACTTCTCGTCTGCATTTCCCTTGGTTTTTCTTTCACCACTTTGTAGGAATGGAGGGGGGCTTTGACATGAGTGATGAACAGTGTGAGTATGAAGAGACTATGACACTGGTCATCCTACCAGAGTTCCTGGAGATTCAACGAGATGGACTCTCGGGACTCCCAGAGATGGTCAGGGACCGTGTAAGTAACGTTAGCATTAGCATTGGGGCCCTGATATAAAATGATGTTTTACTTATACTCGTGCCTTGCGTTTGTTTCCAACTCTGCTTTTGAATCTATTTTGCTCCATCTTAGGTGTCCACTGCCATTGACGCCATCCTTTCTGCTGACTCAGCTTCCCGTAAACAGGAAGTTCAGGCATGGGATGGGGAGGTGAGACAGGTTTCTAAACACGCATTCAACCTTCAGCAACATGAGGGAACCCCACGTATTCCTCCTGGGTAAGAACCTTAAATCCTTCCCTGTATCATATCAGAAAGTTCTAACACATAGATATTTAAAGGAGAACTAAACCAAAATGTTCGTACTCCTTAAAGGGTAACTGTGGTCTCCATACAAGTGTCCTCTATTTAAAATAGCTCTTATACCTTTCAAGCAAGCCTAGGATGGTGTATCTGGCTTCTCTGTGTATTAAAGGGCATGTCCACCCCTTACAAAAACTTTTTATATGCGGTAGGGCATGCTCCCCCAGCCCCAACCGCATTAATATAATTGTTAGAACGTCCCCCGATTCTTACTTACCTGCCCTCTCTCCTCCACCGCAGTGTTCCGGCCCTCTGCTTGCATGGAATTGCAAGCAGGGGGCGGGACTGGCAGCCGCATCAGTGATTGGCTGAGAGGCTGGGCGGGCTGCACTGAGCATGCCTCAACCTTGATGAGGTTGAGGAAGTCTCAGGAACAGCATGAGTCACACACTGCTCCTACACAGCAGTTTCCTGGACTTTGGAGGGGCACAGCAGGGGAAATATTTTTAGCAGAAATGCAAGGTAAGGATTGTTTTAAACTACTTGATGTGGCCAGTAAGGGGTTAAATTTTAGTTTTGGGGGTGGACATGCCCTTTAAGTTATAGGCTTTTAAAGTTACACTCAGATGGTCAGGCTAAATCAGGAGGTGTGACAGTCACACGGTGCGCTGTGAAGGAAGCCCCCCCCCCCCAATTTTCTTTAGCTATTTAAAGACAGTTGCAGCAGCAGGATACAACTGGACATGCTCGGTGTCTGTTGCAATGGTGTTGGTGATGTCACAGTGCAAGCTGGAAACACCACCCTTTATGCTGCTATAGGTTTGGATAGATTACAGCTAGAAGCATGACATTGGAGTTGTATGGAGACCACAGTTGCCCATTAAAAGCATCCTCTCAAAGACCACCTTTAAATCCATGTACATAAAACGGCCTTTTGTTTGCTTTTTCTCTTTATTAAAAAAAAGCTGAATTTGTCTAAATAGTAAAAAGGACCCTACAAAACAGCAGTAAATGCTACAATACAATATAAAGAATTACTGTACCAACATAGAAAGTGCCCCCACCAAATTGACCTAAATTTGGAACTGCTGGATAGACTTCCCACTTTCCTGCAATGAAAACCCTCTCCCAGGTACCCCATAACAATACTGGAATGATTTAATGCAAGCGGATTGTATATGCTAATGGCAAAGATGTAAAATGGAAAAAAAAATGTTATTAAAATAACGGATATATAAAACAGATTGTACTAAATCTTTTTTTGAAATATGGTTAAATACATTTATTAAATAAACAATACCTCCGTCTGGAGGGAATTTTAAAAAAAAAAATGACCCTACATGTGTGGGAGTCCCCATGATGGTTTCTTTCCTTGAGTAGAAATATTATTTATAGCAGTTTCCCCAGTGGTAAAATGTATATAGCAATAGAACTAATGTCTGTGTACAGATTCATTTAATGTGTCATTGACCAGTCTCACCTACTCTTGTTTTTTCTCTCTGACTCCCCCTAGTGGATGGAAGTGTGGAGTATGTGATCTGCGAGAGAATCTTTGGCTCAACCTGACTGATGGATCTATTCTGTGCGGAAGGAGATACTTCGACGGCAGTGGAGGAAATAATCACGCAGTGCAGCGGTACAGAGAAACTGGCTACCCCTTAGCTGTCAAACTGGGCACCATTACACCTGATGGAGCTGGTCAGTTCTTCCTAATGTACTGTTCTTTCTGTTTCTTTGACTTTCCCTTTACTTAACACCATTATTAGAAATCAAAGTAGACTCAGAGGTTTGAAAACTTCAACTCCCAGCGTTCTGCAGCATGGGAATGCTGGGAGTTGTAGTTTTCAAACATCTGAAGTTCAGCATGTGTGACACCCCTGCTCTAGATGTATCTAGAAATTAGGCCCATGATCAAAGGGAAATTAGTTCATCCCTGTCATGTGTTAAAGGGACACTATACTGAAAAAATTACTTTGCCTCATCTTATTCTATAATTGAATACACGTAAGTAGCACTTACTCTGATTTGTGTGTGTTGCTGCATGCCTTCAATCCAGCACTTGTTTTATTTAGGAGCAGTGTCCCCCCTCCCTTTTTTAACCACTCCCACTTCCACCCGACCTGACTTTTTCCACACAAACCAACTGTCAAGCCTGCACACAGCATACAGCATTCCAACTGACAAATCTCTGTCACCATTCCAGCTACAGTAAAGCTACTCACAGAAGAATAGTTTGAGAGCCAGGAACTTGATTGACAGCTGAAATATAAGAAGTTTTTGATTGGATATCTAAATAAATAGGGGGCAGATCAACAAAAAATGATACAGTGGTGGTTGGGAAGAATTATAGTTTCCCGTTATGGTCAATTTAACATAACCTATTTTTCGGTATAGATGCCCTTTAAAGTATAGGGAGAAGAAAGCACTGTCTATATCATGTCTTTGTGTTACCTTCCAGATGTATATTCCTATGATGAGGATGACATGGTCTTGGATCCCAATCTTGCTGAGCATCTTTCCCACTTTGGTATTGATATGATGAAGATGCAGAAGGTACATGAGCCCCCCAACTCATATATTGTATAAATGTAAGACTTTTAGGGCTAGGCCATGATCCAATCACAGGGTAAAATTACCTGCATTACCTGGACTTAAGCACCAGACACACTGCCCACATGTCACACATTTTATAGACAGTTACAACTAAAAGAACAAAGACATCACGGCACTCTCAATTCTGATCCGAAAGTAACTTCATTGATTGAGATCCAATAGTCAATATAAAGAGGTCCTTGAGCATGGATAAAGTGTTAAAGTGCAAACAAGGTGACATACTGCTAACTAATGTGCAAAAATAGAGCATGCTTAATAAGAACACACAAAGCTCACAGACAGAATGAAACCAGACTTTAACAACACAGTCAAAGAGCCTGCACACACATGCTTCAGAGACACAAGAATAGTGTGACACCTGTCAGTCACGAAAGTGGTGCAGTAAAACATGTTGAAATCAACATGTTTTTCCAAAGGCCAATTCCATGTAGCATATTTACGAGTAGGTTCACCACAACATTTGTATATTTACGCTTCAAGTGGAAAAACTGATAATGTTGCATAAAAAGTTTTGCTATAAACATGTCACCTCTTCAACGCAACTATTAAATACACGACGTACATTGCAAACTGTGCACTTCTTTTCCCCGTCTCTTCCACCTAAGCCAGACACACACCTGCACGTAAAAAATACTTTACCCACAAGTGTACACTGGCAACGCCGGGTACAACTGCTAGTGTTACTATATAACTGTTATACAGACATTATGGGTAGGGTATAAAGGTTGGACTAGATGGACGTATGTCTTTATTCAACCTCCAATACTATGTTACTATGTAACTGTTATACAGACATTATGGGTAGGGTATAAAAGTTGGACTTGATGGATGTATGTCTTTATTCAACCTCCCATTCTGTGTTACTATGTAACTATTACACAGGCATTATGAATATGGTATAAAGTTTGGAGATGGACAGATGTCTTTCTCCGTCAGCCTTGGGGGACCCAGGCATAGCAGGGGGTTAAGTATTCCACCTCTCCCAGGCTCAGGTACTCTTCCCCCCAGGAACCTGGCTCAGTTTTTCAAGTGTCCACTCAGGAGTTGGACTACTTATCCCTACAACATTTATTTCTCCTTAAAAGAAGAACAGCTGGAGACTCCTTACCTTCCCCTTGTATCCCACGCATAAGTGGCCTAAGCACCCACTTCTAGCGCTGGCTACAGCCTTACCTAGGAAGGATCAGGATTCCACTGCATGGTCTCCCCATAAAGGTGGCACAGGGCCAAAATAGAAGGACCCTCTTCCGGACTCTCCCATTAGCCGACCTACCTGCTGTGTTGAGCTCTGCGACCAGCCTTCCCAAAGAAGGCATCCTCTGGACTCCTATCCGGTAAGACCCTGGGCCCTCTTGGTGGGAGGGCGGGAGCACATCTCCCCCAACCGCCTTATGCGGAAATTCCATCTCCTCTGCCTAATAGTCCAGACTGCCTATCCAATGCAGGCATTCCCCGGGGCAACTATTTGCAGGACCTTGGGTCTTCACGGTAGGGGGGCAGGAGTGCTTTCCCTCTGGCACCTTTTCGCGGGAAAGTATCTTTATATGCCGCATCCCACATTGGTCACGGGGGCGGATCTTCTGCCTTCTTCCTCCCCTCGCTTCCTTCCCGCCTCAGATCTGCTGATCGGGTCTCTTCCCGGCTCTTGCTCTTTTGGCAGTCAGTAGGTTCCTGTCTCCTGCTCTTCCAACTTTCATTAGGGTTACATTAGGGAGACTTCCCTTTTCAGTAACATTTATTTTCTCCTTCCTCCTTTCTGTTTTTGCCCATCTGGGCCTATAACAAAAAAAAAAAGGGGGGGGGGCTCCTTTCCTCTATCCCTTTCTCTATTATGGCCAGCAAGGGGTTGCTCCTGTCCCACCAGAAGGGAAACAAAGTTTCTTCTGTTGCAACATCTTGTGTATGTGCGACGTGTCAAGAAAAATTACCCGCAGGCCAATCTGGTCTCAGTGCTCCACATGCAATGCCACCCAGGAGCAACCATTTGCCCCATCTGGACCAGTCAGACAAGAACACGACTGGGCGAGATCTATTCGGGAATCCATAGATTCCCTCAGAAATCTCTCTGAGTCTGCTCAGTGGACCCCTCAGGAGGCAAAGCCCGCATGGGCTAAATGATTAGCTTTGTCTATGTCCACTCTGTCTGCTTCTATTTCACAGGTCCTACAATCCGGACAACTAGTGACTACAAACAGGGACTCCAGACTTCATAGGCCTCAGGAACCCTTCACATCACTTTTAATGGAAGAACCGCCCCAAGAGGACGAAGATCTTCTCGAGGAAGGTGAAGTAGAGTACGACACTCTCGAACAGGAGCCTCAAACAACTTTCACAGCCGTAGCTGTCGACTCCCTAATAAGGTCAGTCCTTTCCGCTCTGAATCTCCAGGGTACAGAAACCCAAGAAGATCCATCCAAAAAACTTTCTTCCCCCGAGTTAAAAAGTCCTCAGCTCAGTTCCCATCCTACGAACAGTTCTTTAGGAATGGTCTTCCCCTGAACGCCGTCCTCATCAATCCCGTCACTTCAACAATATGTTCCCATTCCCACAATCAGACATTAATAGATGGTCAGTTCCTCCCATTGTCAACCCCCCAGTGGCTCGACTTTCCAGAGCCACCACGATTCCTCTTTCCGAGGCAGCCACCTTTAAAGATCACAATGATCGTCGTATTGAGGCATTCCTAAAAGTATCCTTTTCAGCCTCAGGAGCGGCAACACGCCCTACCTCCATCAGCCTGGTTAGCCAAGGCTATGGAGGTATGGCTTAATCAATTATATCAAGCCCTACTGACAGACCCGGCAAAATCTCCCCTATTAGATATTATACAGGACCTGTCTGACGCGGCAGTCTATATTGATGACGCAGCTCTAGAATCCAGCAGACTAATTGCTCGTTCCTCTACGTCAGTAACAGCCACAAAGTTCTATGGCTCAAAGCATGGGCAGCAGACCCTGCCTCAAAAAAGGCCCTTACCGCCCTCGACTTTTGAGGGGTCAATTATTTGGCCCCTGAACTAGAGAAGATAATTTCACAAGCAACGGGGGGAAAAGCTCTTTTCTCCCTCAGAATAAACCTCGCAGACACCCTTCCTTTCAGCCCTTTACACTGCTCCAAGGACCTCCTCCAAAATCAATACGCAAGTCCCCACCACAAGAAGGGGCGCCACATCCCACCAACCCTGGGCTCCCAAACGAGGATCTTTCAGACCCTCTGGGAACAAACCCAAATCGGCATGACTATCCTCCGTTCTGGGTGGGAGGACGTCTGTTTTTTTCAGGAGGCCTGGAATTATCCTTCCACAGACTCATGGACCCTGAGGGTCATCTCTCAGGGATACCACATAGAGTTCTCCTCTCCCCCCACAACGTTTTTTCCAGTCCACACTTCCCAGAAGCCCATCCCGTCACAAAGCACTCCAACAGGCAATACACTCACTATTACTAGCCAATGTAATAAACCTGGTCCCCTCTGCCCAGAGGTACTTGGGTTTCTACTCCGCCCTGTCTTAGACCTCAAACTCCTCAACCTTCATGTTTCCAAAATTAACTTCAAGATGGAATCCCTACAATCCGTCATCCTAGCAGTCGAGCAGGGAGACTTTCTAGCGTCCCCATCTGGCAGGACCACCACAGGTTCCTCAGATTTGCAGTAGTGAACCTTCAATTTCAGTTTACAGCCTGGCCTCAGCTCTCCACATCTTCAACAAAGTTATGGCCTACAAGGCCGTGTCACAAGTCCAGAGGTGTTCCCAAATTCTGTCGGCATTCGGCTGGATAATCAATCTATGCAAATCCTCTCCCACACCCAGCCCTCACATGCCCTTTTTGGGCATGTTATTTGACACCTTTCTACAAATGATCTTCCTACCTCCAGACAAGATCAGAACACTCAAACATCTTGCTACCCAAGCAATCTCCAATCTCCCTCTCAATTCGTCAAACGATGAGAATAGTAGGAAAAATGGTTTTGTACCACCTACGCCCACTGCAACGTCGCATGCTGAAGGTTTGGAACAAATCAATGGACTCTCTGGACTACAGGATATCTCTGCCTCCTCCATTGCAACGGTCCCTGACCTGGTGGACAATGGTGCACAACCTCAGAAAAGGAAAATCCCTCGGTCTCCCTTTGTGGACAGTAATTTCCACCGATGCAAGTCTCTCAGGATGGGGAGCAGTATACGACTCCCACAAAACTCAGGGTACGTAGTCGAGGGAGGAATTCCTTCTTCCAATCAATGTCCTCGAACTTCAGGCCATATTTATGGCTCTATCCAAAAGGATCGAGCTGCTGATAAACAAATACGTCCGGATTCAAGTGGACAATGCAACGTTGGTAGCCTATTTCAATCATCAGGAGGGCACGCAGAGCGACATGGCCATGGCGAAGGCACATCGCATCCTGTCTTGGGCAGAACAATTCCTTCCAGCAATATCTGCAATTTTCATTCCAGGAACTCAAAACGTGGAGGCAGACTTCCTCAGTCGCCACTCTCTGGATCCGGGAGAGTGGTTTCTCCACCAGGAGGTCTTCACGAACTTGACCCTCCGGTGGGGGACCCCCAAGATAGACATCATGGCGTCAACTCAATCACAAGGTTCCCCAAGGCACACCTAGTAGATGCACTAGTAGTCCTGTGGGGAATCCATCTGGCTTTTCCACCAATAGCCATGATCCCTAGGATACTCAAGAAAATCAGACGGGAAAAGACACCAACAATCCTTATAGCTACACGGTGGCCACGGAGGGCTTGGTTCTCAGACCTGCTGGACCTCTCTGTGAACAAACCGTTAACCTTACCTCTTGACGTGGCTCTTAAATCGTCCATCTTCAGGAAGAGAGGCATTCCCACCAAGGTCATGCCGCACGTAAACAGTCATCCTCCAGAATTTATTGTTGTATCTGGCAGAGATACATAGGTTGGGCATCCTCCAGGGGTTTTCCCCAAGGTAAATTTGTTCCTTCCAGACTCCTATGGTTTCTTCAGGTTGGGTTCAACAAGGGTCTTTCCTTAGTGCTCTCAAGGTCCAAATCTCTGCAGACAGTCTGTTCAACCGTGGGACCTCCCTCTCGTTCTACAGGTTTTGCAGACACCCTTTTGAACCTTTAACATTGCTCCCTTTGTCTCTCCTGGCTTGGAAGACTATTTCTCCTTGCTATTTCATCTATACAAAGAGCATCGGAACTAGCGACCCTATCTATAGAACCCTCATGTTTGTCCACAGGGACAAGGCGGTCCTTCGTCCACATTCCTCTTTCCTGCCTAAAGTTGTCTCTTCCTTCCACCTGTATCAGGAGATTGTTTTCCCAGCCTTGTATCCTCTGCCTTCTTCCCCTAAAGAAAAGAGGCTGCAGTCCCTGGACATAGTCAGTGCTCTCCGGATATACATTTCCAGAACTGAATGTTTGCGCACATCCAAGGCTCTCTTTACCCGCCTGGCGGGGCCCCACAAGGGCTCCAGAGCATCTCCTCAGACTCTAGCTAGATGGATTTGCAGTGTCATTCTGTGCTGTTATGCAAAAGCCAGGGCTGCTCTTCCCTTGCGGGTTGCAGCCCATTCTTCCAGAGCTTTGGGGCTTCATGGGCAGCTCGTCGTGGAGCCTCTGTAGACCAGATTTGCAAAGCGGCTACCTGTTCCTCAATTAACACGTTCATTAAATTCATTAGATTGGACATTTTTGCTGCAGCAGAGACGACTATTGGTCGGTATTAATACATATTGGTTGGTATTAATACATATATTGTAGTTCTGGTTGGTACAGGGATACTATATAATATTGAGAATTACTGGTATTAATACATATACTGTAGTTCTGGTTGGTACAGGGATACTATATAATATTGAGAATTACTGGTATTAATACATATACTGTAGTTCTCATTGGTACGGGGATACTATATAATATAGAAAATGACTGGTATTAATACATATACTATAGTTATGGTTGGTACAGGGATACTATATAATACTGAGAATTACTGGTATTAATACATATACTGTAGTTCTGGTTGGTACAGGGATACTATATAATATTGAGAATTACTGGTATTAATACATATACTGTAGTTCTGGCTGGTACAGGGATACTATAGAATATTGAGAATTACTGGTATTAATACATATACTGTAGTTCTGGTTGGCACAGGGATACTATATAATATTGAATTACTGGTATTAATACATATACTGTAGTTTCTGTTGTTTACAAGGATACTACCGTATATAATATTGAGAATTACTGGTATTAATACATACACTGTAGTTCTGGTTGGTACAGGGATACTATATAATATTAAGAGTTACTGGTATTAATACATATACTGTAGTTCTGGTTAGTACAGGGATACTATATAATATTGAGAATTACTGGTATTAATACATATAATGTAGTTCTGGTTAGTACAGGGATACTATATAATAAGAGTTACTGGTATTAATACATATACTGTAGTTCTGGTTAGTACGGGGATACTATATAATATTGAGAATTATACAATACACTGTATTCTGGTTGTACAGGGTGATACTATATAATATTGAGAATTACTGGTATTAATACATATACTGTAGTTCTGGTTGGTACGGGGATACTATATAATATTGAGAATTACTGATATAAATACATATACTATAGTACTGGTTGGATACAGGGATAATATATAATAGTGAGAAGTACTGGTATTAATACATATATTGTAGTTCTGGTTGGTACAGGGATACTATATAATATTGAGAATTACTGGTATTAATACATATACTGTAGTTCTGGTTGGTACAGGAATACTATATAATGAGAATTACTGGTATTAATACATATACTGTAGTTCTGGTTGGATACAGGGATAATATATAATAGTGAGAATTACTGGTATTAATACATATACTGTAGTTCTGGTTGGTACAGGGATACTATATAATATTGATAATTACTGGTATTAATACATATACTGTAGTTCTGGTTAGTATGGGGATACTATATAATATTGAGAATTAATAGATATACTGTAGTTCTGGTTGGTACAGGGATACTATATAATATTGAGAATTACTGGTATTAATAGATATACTGTAGTGTTAAAGGGATACTATATAATATTGAGAATACTGGTATTAATCATATACATATGTTCTGGTTGGTACAAGGGATACTATATATATTGAGAATTACTGGTATTACATATACTGTAGTACTGGTTGTATACAGGGATAATATATAATAGTGAGAATTACTGGATTAATACATATACTGTAGTTCTGGTTGGTACAGGATACTATATAATATGAGAATTACGGTATTAATACATATACTGTAGTTCTGGCTGGTATGGGTACTATATAATATTGAGAATTACTGGTATTATCATATACTGTAGTTCTGGCTGGTATGGGGATACTATATTTGAGAATTACTGGTATTAATACATATACTGTAGTTCTGGTTGTTGGGGATACTATATAAATTTTGAATTACTGGTATTAATACATATACTGTAGTTCTGGTTGGTATGGTGATATAGAATATTGAGAATTACTGGTATTAATACATACTGTAGTTCTGGTTGTTTACAAGACACTATATATTATATTACTGGTATTAATACATACACTGTAGTTCTGGTTGGTACGGTACTATTATATTAAGAGTTCTGGTTTAATACATTACTGTAGTTCTGGTTAGTACAGGGATACTATATAATATTAAATTACGGTATTAATACATATAATGTAGTTCTGGTTGTACAGTTACTATATATAGAGTTACTGGTATTAATACATTACTGTAGTTCTGGTTAGTACGGGGATACTATATAATATTGAGAATTACTGGTATTAATACATATACTGTAGTTTCTGGTTGGTACGGATACTATATAATATTGAGAATTACTGTTTTAATACATATACTGTAGTTCTGGTTGTTACGGGGATACTATATAATATTGAGAATTACTGATATAATACATATACTATAGTACTGGTTGGATCAGGGATTATATAATTGTAAAGTACTGGTATTAATACAATATATTGTAGTTCTGGTTGGTACGGATACTATATAATATTGAGAATTACTGTTATTAAATATACTGTAGTTCTGGTTGGTACAGGAATACTATTATATAGAATTACTGGTATTAATACATATACTGTATTTCTGGTTGGATACAGGGATAATATATAATAGTGAGAATTACTGGTATTAATACATATACTGTAGTTCTGTTTGGTACAGGATACATTATATATTGATAATTACTGTTATTAATACATATACTGTAGTTCTGGTTAGTATGGGATACTAATAAATTGAGAATTAATAGATATACTGTAGTTCTGGTTGGTACAGGGAACTATATAATATTGAGAATTACTGGTATTAATATATATACTGTAGATCTGGTTGGTACAGGGATACTATATAATATTGAGAATTACTGGTATTTATACATATACTGTAGTTCTGGTTGGTACAGGGATACTATATAATATTGAGAATTACTGGTATTAATATATTACTGGTAGTCTGGTTGGTACAGGGATACTATATAATATTGAGAATTACTGGTATTTATACATATACTGTAGTTCTGGTTGGTACAGGGATACTATATAATATTGAGAATTACTGGTATTTATACATATACTGTAGTTCTGGTTGGTACAGGGATACTATATAATATTGAGAATTACTGGTATTAATAGATATACTGTAGTTCTGATAGATCCAGAGATACATTCCAATTGCCGTTCAGGAAGGCCCCATTTTTAGCTGTATTTTTTTTTTTTTGCCTTCCTTTGGATCAACTGTTAGGTAGGGTATAAATGTTGAACTAGATGGATTTGTCTTTATTCAACTTCCAGTACTATGTTACTATTTAATACTATAAAAGTTATTATTAATACTGCAACTACAACACATTTCCTTCTTGAAAAGTTCCCACACGAATATTCCTGCATTATGTTATTCGTTACTGGCTAGATGGTTCGGAATCTCTGCTGGGACTCAAGACAGATGTCGGCTATCGCTATCATTTTCTGTAATTGAAGGAATGATCATATTCTGTCACCTTGACATTGATGGAAGGATTTTCATTTTAATCATCATAAACATGTGAGTAAAACATTCTTAATTGACAACACCCTCTGTTTTTCCTTCTAGACTGATAAGACAATGACTGAGCTAGAAATCGATATGAACCAACGAATCGGGGAGTGGGAGTTGATCCAGGAATCGGGTGTTCAATTGCAGCCCCTTTATGGTCCAGGATATACTGGAATCCGGAACCTTGGGAACAGCTGCTACCTGAACTCGACCATGCAAGTCATCTTCAGCATTCCAGCCTTCCAGCGCAAGTGAGTAAATAGGATAGTTTGTGCCAAAGGTTGTTGGAGAACCAGATTAGGTTTGTTATCTGCTAATAAGAAGCTGGAAAAATAAAGTCCAAGTCTATGGTTAGAGTTTTCTCTCCTAAAGGAGTTGACCCTAAAACATATTTTGTTGACTTTAAAGGGCAACTGTGGTCACCTATATCTTTCAAAATGAGGCTTGGATCCCATCTCTGGCTAGAGCCTGTAAGAAATTATATTGGGAAGAATGTTCAAACTTCCTGTTCCAGTAGGTTGAGTGACATCAACTGACCTCTGCCCCACCCCTCCACCCTAGGGGAGAAGCATGCTCAGTTAAGACTTAACGCTGGGGAAAACAGGAAATAACCGGAGAAGAAATTTATAGTTAAGAAAGGGAGCCGATCAATGCAGAGAGAGGCTGATCACATGACTAAAAGCTGGTCAGATGGCGGAAATCAGGAAGTATTCAAGCAGGAAGTAATATTGCTGATCCTTTCCAGCAATACCTTCTTACAAATTGTATTTATGTGATTAAAGGGGAACTTTGGTCCAAAAATTACTTTAGGTAAATTGACAGAAATTGCTCTCCTGAGATTTTTTGCAATCTATTGTCATTGTTTATTTTGCATAGTTTTGAAGATATTTACATTTTTGTGTGTAATATGGCAGCGCCATCACCAGGTCCCCTGCAATTCCTGCTTCCTGCTCTGAAACCATGTCAGTGGATGACAGTCAGTCTGTCCTGTGTCTCCTCCCCTTGCAAGCCCTCCTTGTCCCTCCCACTCATGGACCCCATGGCCCCTCCATTTGCAGGCCCCATGTGGCCCCGCCCACTCGCGGGTGCTGTGGCCCCACTCACGGGTGCAGTGCCCCGCCTACTCACGGGTCCCGTGGGACACTCAGACCCCCCCACACACACACACACACACACAGAAAACTCTGAAAACAGCCTTTTCAGGCAGAGTGAAAACTCTGCCAGAAAAGGCTGTTTTCAAATAGTGATGGAGTAGAGCTAAAGATTCCCTTACCTTCACTGTGAGGATCTTCACTTTACACTGCAGGGAGGGGGAGGGACTTCCTGCCTCCTGTCCTGTCACTGAGGTCTGAGGCTGTGCTCGCCGGCGGCAAGGTGGAGGAGCAGGAGGAGGAATGTCACGTCAGCCTCCCACCCATTAACTTTCTGGTTAATTATTTCTTTATATCTTGGGCTGCAGAGCACGTAGAGAGGTGGTTGATGGCTCGTTTTAAAGGTAGGGAACTGGTCTAAACTCAACTTTTGAGGTTTGGAGACCAGTGATTCCCTTTAAGATTTTATTATAAAAGTATGATGGAAGGCTTTTAAAATAATCCTTACTAGTTTGGACAAATTGGAGGCCACAGTTACCCTTTAAGCCAGGAGCTGCTGACCAATCAAACCTTTTAGTCACTTCTAACTCCTCCTCTCCTTAGACATGCCAAGTCTGATTAACCCACCCAAGAGTAGCTGTACAATGAGCTACATTGTACCTACCAGCATGAAATACATATCCTGCAAATGTAGCTAGAGTTAGAAACTACATAGTAAGGGAAAGGACACATTGTTTGATAAAAGATGGTTAATGTATTTTCTTTCTTATGACAGGTATGTTGAAAACATGGAGCAAATCTTCCATAAATCCCCTTCTGACCCCACACAGGATTTCAGCACCCAAGTGTAGGTGTTCTTTCAACATGGGAACTGTTGTGTAAGGATGGATCGTGTGATTGGCTAATAATGATGGGAGTTGTAGTTCTTTATGTGGATTACGTGGGACTCGTGGTTTCAGTAGTTACACCGATTGATACATTTTTACACATTTTTAATCACAACAGAGCGAAGTTTGGTTACGGCCTTCAATCCGGTGAATACTCCAAGCCGGCACTTGAAAAAGAAACGGAAACGGCCCCAGAACATAAAGTAAATTTTAACTGTGATCCGTCTGTCTCTTTCCTCTCCCACCCTCTCTTCTAGATATTTCCCTGCCTGCTCAGTCTGTGTTTATAATAAATATGACCCTTGTCTGTGTGTAGCCATGTACAGCCTTAGGGTGGTGCTAGCATTGCAGCTGCACACGGATGGATTTGTGATTTGAAAATCTCTTTTAATTGGCTACTGCTCCTGTGTGCACCCAACAAGCCACACCCTCTGTGCTTCACACCAATTACACTCTCTTTGTATATGAGACGATGTTTGTGTCGGCAGTGTGTATACTCCTCTATCTGTGTACAGGGCCTTCAAGATGGAATAGCTCCTCGGATGTTTAAGGCACTTATTGGGAAGGGACATCCAGAGTTTTCCACTAACAGACAACAGGATGCTCAAGAATTCTTCCTGCACTTTATAAATATGATTGAAGTAAGTGCAGCTTTTTGGAGGGAGGGGGGGTATTTAAGTCTTTCAGGGATCTTTTATGGCAATAATCAAACCCTTCCTGATTTTCACTGTTATTCCAGAAATTTCTCACCTAGGGGATTTATGGTTTAGATCATTTTGGACAAAAGTAACCAGGATAAACCCAGATTAATTATTATTTTTTTTTTTTTATTACGACTTCATTTAAGCAAGGATTGGTTCTCTAGCAACCCCAACTGCTATATAACAGTTTATTCATTTGTAATCATATCATCATATATAATAAAACCCCAAGTGTTTGTCACTGCAGTTCCTATGGACTCACCACTAGAGGGAGAGTTTCTGCAGTTCCTAATGACTCACCACAAGAGGGAGAGTCTCTGCAGTTCCTAATGACTCACCACTAGAGGGAGAGTCTCTGTAGTTCCTAATGACTCACCACTAGAGGGAGAGTCTCGGCAGTTCCTAATGATTCACCACTAGAGGGAGAGTCTCTGCATTTCCTTTTGACTCACCACTAGAGGGAGAGTCTCTGCAGTTCCTATTGACTCACCACTAGAGGGAGAGTGTCTGCAGTTCCTATTGACTCACCACTAGAGGGAGAAACACAGGAAACATGGAGGGAGAACAGCAATTAGGCAGACTGCAGGTAAGGTTGCTTGGGACAGGGGCTCCCTGGATTTGGGACAGAGGGGGCCCCCTGGATTTGGGACGGGGGGGCCCCCTGGATTTGGGACGGGGGGGCCCCCTGGATTTGGGACGGGGGGCCCCCTGGATTTGGGACGGGGGGGCCCCCTGGATTTGGGACGGGGGGGCCCCCCTGGATTTGGGACGGGGGGGCCCCCTGGATTTGGGACGGGGGGGCCCCCTGGATTTGGGACGGGGGGGCCCCCTGGATTTGGGACGGGGGGGCCCCCTGGATTTGGGACAGAGGAAGGACTCTGGCCTTGGGACACTAAGGGGGCACTCTGTGCTTCTAGCGCTCGTTATTGTAGCAGGCTTAATGTCTAGTTTAAGGATAATTATTGTCCCCATTCTGGCAGAGTAAGCTGGCTCCTCCCTCCATGCAGTCAATCAAAGCTGGGATTGCTGACATCACAGCCAATGATTGACTGCTATTTCCTCAGCTGCCTCCGATGCACGCGCTTGAGGTTCTAAAAAGCTCATTGAGCAGAGGGAGGAGTCAGATACCTTTGCCAGAACTGAATTGAACTTACCATTAAATTTCTAGTTACAAATGCATGTAATAAAGTGGGAAAAATAGCAGTTGGGCTTGCGGGCAGATAACTGTCAAGTCACCAGTTGATTGTTTTTTAAGGGTGGACATGGCCTTTAAATGTAATATCTGCCACATGTGAGCAGCAATAACTGTGACCACACAAATCCTTCCCAACTCCTCTTTACAGAGCGTCATCAGTAGGTTCCTTATAATGAAATGTGTCAGTCTGGATTGGTTCCAAAGCCATTTTAATACTCTGAAACTCAACGAATCCACAGCAGCAAAGACTTGGAATTATTGGTAGTCACAAAACAACCCAAAACTCTGTTCCCATACTGTTATCCTGGTACTCCTTCACTTACATCATTGTTTAGGACTCCACAATAATCAGTGACTGGACAGAGGTGAATGAAGATAAAACATTGCTATGATAGAGGAACATCAATTCTTAGCATTACAAACCTGGGTGATCCACAAGCCTTTGGAAATAACGATCTGTGGATAGATTTGTTGAGGGTTTTTTGGTTTTGCAGGTCCCATTATGACTTGTATAGAAACAACAGCATTTCACAGGTACAACAGGTAACTGGTGATGTGGGAATGTATCTGTTCCATTCTGGCAATTCTGTCGCCATTGCAGGCACCATCAGTCCTGCATTGGGCCAGAAAATCTTTGCTAAAATGTTCTGGCATCTCTCCATGCACGGAGCAACGATGGCACAGTTGTCCTTTAATTGAATGGCCAATTAGAATGTTTATTTTAAAGTCCTTGTACCAGATAATGTTTTAATCACCAACAACCAGCAAATCTGAACTAAATCCGTTCCGTAAAAAGTCTGGTGTGAAAGAGTACATTTTTATTTTATTTAATCAGTTAAATTGCACAAGGGCTGTATAAATACTTGGAAAGTGTTCAGTTAGCTTTGACTGATAAGTTTTGTTTTCAGATCAGAGACCATTCAATGTTGTGAATATACAATAAAGGAGAACCTCCTTCATATGCTGTGCGGAGCTTGTCTGTCATCTTTCAATAATCTGTGCTGTGTGTACCCACCTTTAGAGAGAACCCTAGGTCCAATCTGTAGTAACCATCCGTTCTCTACACAGGGATAATTGTTTAAGGGATGCTAATAAACTTTATGTTCTACAAACCCCCCCCCCCATTTATTTGTTAAGAGAATGCTTTGTTGCATAGCATGAGATCTGAGTTTGGTCTATTTCTAAATGATTGGGAACCTACAGGGAAATGTATGCAAGTACTCACAGAAAAATCAATCAATTGCATAAATAATAGAAGACTAAGGTCAGTGCTGGGAATTCGTGTGCAATGATGGTTAAGAACTGAATTCGTACTATTTGTTTCCTATAACAACGTTCTTCTCTAGAGGATAAATATTGACCTTCCATATCAGGGCATCACTGTGTAGAAAGTTGGTCTTCATGATCCCAATTAAGGACTTTTATTTCTATCTTTATCCCACAGAGAAATTGCCGTAGTTCCTCCAACCCTAATGAAGTTTTCCGTTTTCTTGTGGAAGAGAAGATTAAGTGTCTGGTGTCTCAAAAAGTGAAATATACCCAGAGGGTAGAATACATTCTGCAGTTGCCTGTACCACTGGAAGCAGCACTTAACAAAGGTAAATGAAAAAGGTAGAAAAATGATGGATTCAATTCAAAAGGGTTCAGGGAAGGTGTTGGTGGGATTTGGTTAGATTATCTTCAACTTAAAGCCCTGTGCACTCATAAAATAATTGTTGGCCGTAATGTCGGACAATACAGCTGACAATAGTGTGTGGAGGCATCTGATGCCATTTTTTAATTCGCCAAACAATGTAGGGGAGTGACAGTTGGTTTTCTGCTCTGACCCCTCCTCTTCCCATAGTGCAGTACTGCCAAGTTCTCCCTTTAACACGATTGTCTAACGAAAGTTTGAAAGCTCCAGATATCCCCTTTAGAAAAGGTGCAGATCATTTGTGTGCTGATGTCACCCAGTCCTATCCAAGTTGATCGATCATTGCCTTTACTCTGGCAACCACTGTGTGACCCAAGCACCATGGGGTTAATCCCAACCTCCAGGGACAGACTCTGGTTCTCCTGGGACTATAGCCCCTGCTCAATGGAAGCCTCCATTCACTTTTCAGCTAGGTTTGGGTCCACATATTGCATAGATTTTCATAAAGTAGGTTGCAGGATCTTTGAAACAAAATTCACATTAAATGGGGAGGGCTAATCATTTGCATCCTCACACATTCATATTTTATTCATAAACATTCAGGGTTATTCAATAAAAGTTCTTATCGATTAAAATGGTGCTAATTTTGCCCCAACCAATCAGATCTTATTTAACATTTGAAATCTATGTGTTGGTTGGGGCAAAATTAGCACCATTTTAATCGATAAGAACTTTTATTGAATAACCCTGAATGTATCTTCTTCCAGTTTGTTTTGTTCACGGGACTTGTTTATTGTCATACAGAGGAGCTCACTGCCTATGAGCAGGCCAGGCTCCAAGCTGAAAAGGATCACCTCCCCCTTCCCGAACTAGTCCGCGCCCGTATCCCGTTCACATCCTGTTTGGAAGCATTTGCTGCACCAGAACAGCTCGACGAGTTCTGGAGCGCCGCCCTTCAGGCCAAATCCAATGCACTCAAGTAAGGAGGAAATTATAATTATCAGGTGAACATCAATGGGTGGAGAGTAGAAAACATTTTCTTTTTAATGGGTGGATCATATAACGTTACTTAAGTTGTATAAATGGGCAGCAGTACATATCGATTTTGCTTTTATGAGTAAAAGGCAATGTCTGTGTATTTATTTTATATAAACTTTATTTTTATTTTTTTCCCAGAACCTCTTGCTTTGCCTCGTTTCCCGATTACCTGGTCATCCAAATAAAGAAGTTCAGTTTTGGGGTTGATTGGGTACCCAAGAAACTGGGTGAGAGGATTGCTCCATCTATGGGCGGGGAGAGCTGATTGACGCTTTATTTTTCTAACCATGTGTTAATGCTGCTTTCATTAAATGTGTAAAATATTTATATGTTTAGCAGTTGCTCTCTGTGTTGGTCCTTTAGAAATGTCCTGGTTGTGAACAGTTATATTTGCTGGTAGAGGCTGTGAGACTTTTATGGGACATTGACCAGCACAGCCTTCCTCCCGTTTATATCGGAGGCTGGAGCTTTACTTTTGATCTATCTACATTAGATTGTGGTTGAATCATCACATTCTGTATTGTATGTTAAAAACAAGGAAGGGTTTAGCTTGTAGTCACATGCTTTAATATGCACTGTTGATTTGGCTGATGCAATAAGATGTGTAAACATTTGCAGTAACCTATCAGGTGTTGGCTTTTTAATAGGTTACTGCAGTTAGATAATATCTGATAGGTTGCTTTTATATATTTGATATCTGATGAACAGCCATACAAATCACACTGCAGTATGCCGTAAATAGAGATGTAATGTGGTTTCTATTAGAACCCAGTTTCGAATCGAATCTGAGGGTTTCGAAGTCCAGACGAAACTTTCATGGAACCGGGATTTTTAGAATTTTCGATTTGTATCGAAAGTAGACAATTATTGAAAATCGAAAGTAGATGATTTTCAAAAAATCGAAAGTAGGCGAAAATTCGAAAACGGAATGAAACGCAACAGTTTGGAACATCTCTAGCCATAATGAGTTGGTCTGTGCCACGATAGGGTTTCTAAAATAATGCATCCTCTAACTGCTTGTTACCTCTTCCTCCTCCTTAGATGTTTCTATTGATGTTCCAGACGAGTTGGACCTGTCTGAATTTCGGGGTGGGGGGCTTCAAGTGGGGGAAGAGGAGCTCCCTGATGTTGCTCCCCCATTGGTCACCCCAGATGAGCCCAAAGGTAGCCTTGGTTTCTATGGCAACGACGATGACGACTCGTACTGCTCCCCTCACTTCTCCTCTCCGACATGTTAGTGTTTCCGCCTCTCGTGGGACCACATGTGACTGTTGTGTGTTCCCCATGGTTGACTGATAAAAGCCAAGTGTGTGCTGACATGGGCCACAACTGAACACGCTGCATCTGCTTTCACCAAACATACTGGCATCTGCTGGGACCCACTAAATTACCCTTTCCCGCCGTGTCTATTGTCTAATCCCCCATATGCTTGTGCCCTTATCAGCGTATAACTTGCTTTTTCATTTCAGTTAAAGGACAATTATACTCACCTTCCCTCCGCTCCTCTTCTTTGTTCATTAGCTTTTACCCAAGGTGAGGACCTGAACCGCTAGGTCCTCACCCCTGGGTTTGCGTAACTTAAAGCCTAGTCGGCGACTAGGCCAATAGGAATGCACGTGCCTTCCTATTGGCCTCATCACTGACAGGGAAGAGGGGGCGGAGCCTACCAGAGCAGCTTTGCTCTAAGACTCTGCTTTAAGTTACGCGAACCGAGGGGTGAGGACCTAGCTGTTCAGGTCCTCGCCCTGGGTAAAAGGTAATGAACAATGAGGAGGAGCGGAGGGAAGGTGAGTATAATTGTCCTTAAGTTTGCCGCCTGCTTTCTGCCCCCAGACAGGCCCCTTCTATCTGCCCTTGATGTGTACCTGTTGCCTCTGTCCATTGCCTGAAATCACTTTGTACCAAACTCTAGTAACGTTCACTAAAATGACTCCTGACCCAGACGTTAACTTTTTCTTTTTTAATCTATTTCTTGTGTCCCAGATTTATCATTTTTATTACTTTGTGTCTATTTGGAGAAACCTTCTCCCTTTTCACCCAAACCTCCCAATGTTTAGTTTGTTTGGCTTCTTGACCGGTGCCAGAGGTTTTTGTCAACATTCTTAAATAATATGCAAAGGCCGTGTACTGTCCGTGTTCATCGGCTATGTATCACTTGACGTGATATTTCATCGGCTGTCTAAGATGTCTACTAGTCGATAAAGCACCTGACATGCCTTATAATGAGGGTTCATTGATATATCCAGTGTCAGTTATGTTACAGTTTGGTTTTCCCCTCCCCACAAATCATTAGTGAAATATGTAATTGTAAGAGAATTGAGACTGGATCCTTCTATTAACTTTGTTAGAGGGAAGAACTGCAGTGATGTCAGGTGGTCCAAACCTTTTACTAGAAGATAGAAAACAGGTGGAATATAAAGGGATTAGTGGTACACAGTTTGACTTAGACAATCATGGACAATAAACAGAAAATATTCTTTACTTCTCCTTTAACCCCCAACTGCCTCCTTGCTTATGCTTCACAGCTCCTGCTTTTAACTTAGTGATCTGGTGCATTAACACTTGTTCTATTCTAGACGTTGTGTGTGCGAACCCAACATTGTGAGGCACATTCACTGAACCAGATTTCTGGCTTCCTTGTGATCTGTGGTTTGGTATCTGTGATGTATGAAACATTTGGCTCTGAACAGTCACTTTGGGAATTGTTCTTACTCTCATTCTAACCTTCTGTCTTTTGTCTCTCCTACCACAAGTCCAGGCTAACTCCTTCCCCTGGAATCCTCTATGTCCTCTACCTACACCTCTTTACATTTTGTACTTCCCTGGTGTGATCCTCTAATAATGTGTGTCAGTTCTTTCCCATTAACCAATCACTGTTCATCCTTTGCCTGCCTGCACACACCCATACACAGTTTGTCTGTGGTAACATTCCCAATCATGTGACCTTCCTTCTCTCGGCCTCCAACTTCCTTTTCACTCCTGCTGCACCTCTGGTCATTTTCTATTTGTTTGCCTCAAACCCCCCCCCCCCTTCTATGTTTTCTTGTTCATTTATCCTAAAGAACCGTGTTTCCCTTTAGCTCCCGTGCTGGATGAGTCGGTAGTTACACAGTTGGTAGAGATGGGGTTCCCCTCAGAAGCGTGTCGCAAGGCTGTATACTACACCGGTAACAGCGGAGCAGAGGCTGCAATGACATGGGTGATGTCACACATGGACGACCCAGGTAAGCTGTGCTTATAATAACATTGTACAAGTCCTGATGCAAAATGGCTTCTTATCAACCATAGAACTAATTCTCGCTGTGGGACATTTATTTAGTCTGTACATTAATATAGGAACCTGCCCACATTCTGGGCCAATTATTTTGCAATCAATGTTCTGTCGTAATGTCAATTTCAAAGAAATGGTCCAGATAGAAAACGAATCCTGGTTGGTTTCTCTGCACCCATGTTATTAGCTATGGACACAATGTCACACGTTAGGAATTAATATTAATTCTACTTCCCCTTTATGGGAAACTTTCTTTCGCATCTTGTTTTGTTTCTTTGTTTGATTACGTAATTGGAACTGTTACTGCGAAAACAGCTGTTTGATGTGCAATACCTGCAAGAAATAAAGCAACATTGGAATTTTATGTTGAACCGTTAAACTGTAACCTGCTATCGCAATAATAAAAATAGATCCCACAGCGATGGAGATTACTAAACTAGGCTGAATTCTCTCATCTGAGCAATTACAGTCAGAATACAACTTACCTGGCCATTACTTATTCAGGTACTTTCAACCGCGCCACTGCTGCAGAACACAATTTAGTACATGAACTGTCTCTTCTACTAATCACCCACTCATCGGAATGCTTAGAACGCAGGGCCTTCAGGATCTAATCTCCAAGATCTACACCAGCCTCATTGCTTGTAAAACACAACCACACATTGAACACACTAAAGAAAAATGGCACAAATATATTCCAACACTAGGGATGAAACGTCAGGGGCTCATAACCTGATACCCCCGCTATACAACTATACATCCTCCATCAAGCATACATGCAACCTGTACAACTAAATCGCATAGGCCATACTAGGACAGATTCTTGCTCCAAATGCGGAAGCCTGTGAGCAGGTTTCTGGCACCTGATTTGGGACTGCCCGAGAGTCTCTCACTTTTGGCAAAAGGTAATGGATATCTTGACAATGATAATGGGAAGAACAACAAACTATTACTGCTTGGTATATTAGATGATTTCCTTAATAGATACAAATCAACATTACTTAGAGAGACCACCATCTATGCTAGAAAGACTAGCGCGTTACAATGGATGGCTCCTGACCCACCTGATATCCCCTGCTAGTTAAATCTCATTAACGCACTACTCCCCTACCAAAAGATAATGTACACCCACAGGAAATGACCTGCCGACATATCACAAACCAATAGATAGAATGTCTCACTAAAAGGAACATGTGTCTGCCACTCATTGGCTTTCTTACATTCCCCACATCTCTTATAATAAAAGATATTCATGACCAAGAGTGTGTATCTGAAAGATGACGGAGTCATGAACTGAAAAAGGTTTTATTTGTTTTTGTTTTTAAAAGTGAGTATGACCACAATGTAGCAATATTGCCATGTAACATAATGCATTGGCTTATAACTCCAACATCTAAATCATTAACATTAGAATGTATTAATAAATGTGTAAACAATAGTATATCAATTGAATTGTTTGGCATTAATAAAACTAAACAAAAATAGATCCCATGGAAAACAAGATTCTGGAGTGAGTTGGCTGATCTGAATGTCCCTGTTGGAGTGAGTGGCCTTATGTGGATGTAGTGATAATCAGTGCCCTGTCACATTGATCTGGATCTCCTAATGTTTCTAATTGGGTGTAGTTATTCTCTCCCTTTGTCTACTCTTATTTCCCTGACAGATTTTGCTCAGCCTCTTGTACTATCTGGGGTTAGTGCTCCGTCACCAGTCACTGTAACAGGGGATCCTCCATCTGAAGAGCATATAGCAACCATTATATCTATGGGCTTCTCCCAGGACCAGGCGATAAGAGCGCTTCGTGCCACTGTGAGTACGTTGCCAATGTTTCCTGCCTAGCTCACCTCGTGCTCACTAGTTTTCCAGGATACACAACACTTGTCCGTTCACCCTTTGCTCTGAAAAGTCTCTGTTTTTCACATTCCCAAACGTTCCCTAATCTTTTTGTTTTGATCTGTTGTATTATTCCTGTCGGACTGTCTCATTTCTTCCTTCTCCTGATAACTCTGCAGAATAACAGCCTGGAAAGAGCCGTTGACTGGATCTTCTCTCACATTGATGACTTAGATGCTGAGGCCGCAATGGATTTGTCTGAGGGACGTTCTGCAGCAGAGTCAGTGTCTGAAAGTCACGCAGCTGCAGGGCCTCGTGTGAGAGACGGAGCTGGAAGTAAGGGACCTCACGGGGAAATGTTGGTACATTAACTGAGCAGGGAGGAAGTCCAAGAAGGATGTTTATAAAGATTGGAATGAACAAATCACTGTAATGAGACTTCCCTGGTTTAATGTTAAAGTGATAGCCTATTCAATTGAGCCTTTTATAGGTTTAAAGAGCAACTGTGTTGTTACTTTAAAATGAGCCCTGAATCACATCTGTATATGCAGCCCAAGAAAAATTATTTTGCTGATAATGTTTCCAGTAGGGACATCACCTCACCATCTGCTTTCTTCCCTGTAAGGAGGGGGTTATTATTGCAGACAGAGACTGGGCACATGACTCCAAGCTGCTGAAACTAGGAAGTTATATTGCTGAACCTTTTGTAAGTTATACCTAGAGATATGATTCCAGGGACCATTTTAAAGGTTTGAAGGAGGGGCTTTTAATACACTAACTTGTTTGGAGACGACAGTTCTCCTAAGGGGATGTTACTATCTTTATAAATATAATGTACGCAAGCCAAGATTATATACTTAGCAGTATATAATCACCACATACACTACAAGTAAAATATATTGGTTACGTTAGTCCTTATATACATAGTTGTAAGACTTGTAAATAAGAATTAAACTGAGCAAAAGTTTTTTCCATTATAATTGTGCAGTAACTGACAGACAGCTAGCCAGCTTCTCCTCCATTCTGTCATCCCCTTATTTAACATATGCCTACCAATCTTAGAGATAGGAGGAGTGTCGGCCGCACTGACTGGTGCAGGAGCCAGAGAGCAGCTTTGTGTTCTTTGTTTAAAAGGCCCAATGTGGGGATGTTTTGTTGATCTAAGTTTATTCTTTTGCAGGATATGAGCTTTTTGCCTTTGTTAGTCACATGGGCACTTCTACAATGTGTGGTCACTACGTATGTCATATAAAGAAGGAGGGCAGGTATGTAACTGAAAGGTTTCTTTCATTCCCCCCCCAGTTTAAAAATATGTAGTTATTGCTTTTGCAACACATCTGCCTTAGTTTTGTCTTAAAGGGCATGTCCACCCCCCAAAACAAAATGTTAGTGACCTGTAGGAACTTGCCGATATCAGTAGTTTAGAATAACCCGGTTTGTGGGGGATGTTTGGTTTCCTAAAGGGTACTAAAATCTTATTTTGGGTGGACATTCCCTTTAATTAACACAAGTTTTCAAATGAGCTTTGTCTGCAACCTATTAAGCTAGGTACACACCTAGCGATTTTTCCTCCTGACCGATCGTTCGATACTTTCGAACGGTCGGCCAGGAGGAAGGACTGTCGGTCGCGGCAAAAGCAGCCGCGTCCGATAGTCACCGCGACCGATCGCTCGGTCCATAGAGGACCGCACGATCGGACGAGGTTTTCCACCCTGTCCGATCGTCCTTTCGTCCGATTTGGACGAATGGTCGATCGGACATGGGCACCTTCGAATGCGATAATTTCGGTCCGATCGACCGATACACTGAACTATCGGTCGATCGGACCGAAATATCTAATCGTGTGTACCCAGCTTTAGGCATTTGTTTTGAACATTCTAAGTCTATTTTGAACCAGCCAATTAAAGAGATACAGAGACAGGGACCACAAGGACTAATTGAGATCATTTTATGAATGTTTTAGAACGGAGCCTAATCTTATGACGGGATTAAGCCAAATGTAATTTTCTGTACTGTATATTACAGGATTAATAAACCTTCAATAATATTCTGTAAATATGGTAAACTAGAACATCATTTATGGTTTGCCTATGGGCTGATTGTCCATATTACCATATTGCTATTCCAAAACTAAAATAGTATTTACAAAAATCCGTATCTCTGTATCACCTATACCATACAATTTTTTTTACTATGGCGCTGTACCACCTACCGTATACCAAGCAATATTTTACTACAGTGCTGTACCACCTACCGTATACCAAGCAATATTTTACTACAGTGCTGGATCACCTACCGTATACCAAGCAATATTTTACTACAGTGCTGTACCACCTACAGTAAAATTACACTGAAACTGGTAACTGGAACAATTGGTGTTTATGCCTTAAAAATCCTCAGGGCTATGTAATAAAAGTTCTTATCGTTAAAAATGGTGCTAATTTTGCCCCAACCAATCGTGTTTTCAATGTTACATAAAATCTGATTGGTTGGGGCAAAATTAGCACCATTTTTAACGATAAGAACTTTTATTACATTTCCCTGCCTGTCTTTAAGACATTACTAAGACAGATGCCAACAGATATTTCAGTAATAAAACTACAGGAATACCTGAACCCTATAGTAGTGAAATGAGTGACCTCTTGTGTTTTTAGACATAGATCTCTTTTTAAAGGGGACTGTGTTTATAAAAAAAAAAAGTGAATTCAAATAAAGTTTTTGAGAGAAAGCCACACTGCTGGGGGAGGGGTTAAGAAAAGTCTGTTTTTTAATTTCCGGAGATCCAGGTACTAGAATTTCTTCATGCAGAACGTTCACCAGGGGCAAGCTGAAAAGATAAAACATTTTGCTCAGTTTACCTATAATAACAAGTCAGAATAATGCTGGTTATACGCTAGGCAGACATTAGAGAGACCAACGTGAAGATGGATATTTTCCTCACAGTTCTTACCTTGCAATGTTCCCGCTTGCCCATTCATTATGAGATTGCAAAAATAACGAGCTCGGTGGTTCTTAGTAAGTCCCGTGACCATAAGGAGAAGGTGGAAGGTGAATCCTGGAAGGTGAAGTACAGTGTATGGGCACCTTACATCAGATTCACCATTTCTGCAATTAGATTAAAAATCACCCCTTTAATAGGTTTCAGCTGTTTCTACATCTTGTCCCAAACCTGCACCTGTACCTTATGATCCCATCTATTCTCTCCTTCCCTCTTCTAAATCCATTTTTAACCTCTCTGACAGGTGGGTGATCTACAACGACCAGAAAGTTTGTGCATCGGAGAAGCCTCCAAAGGACTTGGGCTACATTTACTTCTACCAGCGCATACAGAGCTAATTTCCAGCACCCGTTTTTTTTTCTCCCTGCAGTATTTGTCCCTGGATGGCCCTTGCTGTGAGAGGAGGATGGGAGCCTAATAGTGCAGTGTCCAGGCCAGGGTCGACTTTATTTCATGGTTAATTTGAGCGAGATATGTGAAGAGATGTAGGAATTCTCTCTATACCCCATCAGCACGTCCCCACACCTAACGGCTTTTACAAAGGGCGCAACGTCAGTTTGCAGGTTGGATTGTTCCTGGACCATTATTCTGTGCGGTGGCTTGAATCAGGCTCTGTACTGGGAACTGCGGCCTCTAAGCCAAGTGGGGGGTAGGAGATGTTGCGTGATCTGTAACGGCAGTTGGGCTTGCAGTGCTATGTGGGATAGATCTCAGTGTGAGACTGGTCTTGGCTGTGTGGAAAGGTGGTTTGTGTCTATATTTAATCTCAGAACTCACCCCGTGATTAAAGTTTTTCTCATCCTTCAGACTTGCCGTTTTATAAACATGCAGTTCTGTGCAATATGCTATTAAAGATTAAAAGAACAGGAAATGCCTTTTTGATTTTAAGGACTGCATTATGCTTACCATGTGTGTATATTATAGGTGTCGTACTATAGATTATAAACAGCTAGTTGTGACATCACTACTGACCATTTATAAGAACACCCAACTTTGCTTGTTGTTGCTGTTCTCAACTCCCGTTAGAACCAAACTTGGGTGGTTAAAGTGAACAAACTGGATTGTGGGTAAAGTGATTATTGCTACAAAAATAACGTAAGATGAGGGTAAAAGTGTCAACAGGAACAAATGAATGTAAATGACTTCAAAGGTTAATAAAACGCAAAACTGACGTTAAAACTTAATTGTGTAAGAAATGTGGCCCCCTATATACATGATCCCAGATCCCATTTGCTGCCTATAATATTGTGTATAATGCACTATATTATTATACTGTAAATTATAAGGACTTTAGAAGTCACTGAGAAGTTCTGTGTCCATATAAAGATACAAGGACAGGCTGATTTATACAGGTCAGGGAACTCTAGGTACCACTCGTATTATAAGGATAATGTATCCCATACTGTAAATTATAAGGATATTATAAGTCACTAAGGAGTTCTGCATTCATATAAAGGTACAAGGACCCAGGCTGAGTTATACAGGGAACTCTGGGTACCACTCATGTATTATAAGGATAATGTATCCCATACTGTAAATTATAAGGATATTATAAGTCACTAAGGAGTTCTGCGTTCATATAAAGGTACAAGGACCCAGGCTGAGTTATACAGGGAACTCTGGGTACCACTCATGTATTATAAGGATAATGTATCCCATACTGTAAATTATAAGGATATTATAAGTCACTAAGGAGTTCTGCCCATACTGTAAATTATAAGGATATTATAAGTCACTAAGGAGTTCTGCGTTCATATAAAGGTACAAGGACCCAGGCTGAGTTATACAGGGAACTCTAGGTACCACTCATGTCTTATAAGGAATAATGTATCCCATACTGTAAATTATAAGGATATAAGAAGTCACTAAGGAGTTCTGTGTCCATATAAAGGTACAATGACACAGACTGAGTTATACAGGGAACTCTGGGTACCACTCATGTTTTATTAGTCATAATTTATCCCCTACTGTAAATTATAAGGATATTAGAAGTCACTAAGGTGTTGTGTGTCTATATAAAGGTACAAGGACCCAGGCGGAGTTATACAGGGAACTCTGGATACCACTCATGTTTTATAAGGGATTATGGATCCCCTACTGTATATTATAAGGATATTGGAAGTCACAGAGGAGTTTTGTGTCTATATAAAGGTACAAGGACACAGGCTGAATTATAAAGGAAAGGGAACAATGGGTACCACTCATGTATTATAAGGGATTATTTATGATATCACTTAGGAGTTCTGTGTCCATATAAAGGTACAAGGACCGAGGCTGAGTTATACAGGGAACTCTGGGTACCACTCAAATATTATTAGGGATAATGTATCCCCTACTGTAAATTATAAGGATATTAGAAGTCACTGAGGAGTTGTGTCTATAAAAGGGACAAGGGCACAGGCTGAGTTATACAGGGAACTCTGGGTACCACTCATGTATTGTACGGGATAATGTATCCCCTACTGTAAATTATAAGGATATTAGAAGTCCATGAGGGAGTTCTGTGTCTATATAAAGGTACAAGGACCCCGGCTGAGTTATACAGGGAACTCTGGGTACCACTCATGTATTATAAGGATAATGTATCCCCTACTGTAAATTATAAGGATATTAGAAGTCACTGAGGAGTTCTGTGTCTATATAAAGGTACAAGGACCCAGGCTGAGTTATACAGGGAACTCTGGGTACCACTCATGTATTATAAGGGATTAATGAATCCCATACTGTAAATTTAAGAGATATTAGAAGACATGAGGAGTTCTGTGTCTATATAAAGATACACGGACACAGACTGAGTTTAATACAGGGAACTCTGGGTACCATTCATGTATTATAAGGGATAATGTATCCCCTACTGTAAATTATAAGGATATTAGTAGTCACTGAGGAGTTGTGTCTATAAAAGGGACAAGGACACAGGCTGAGTTATACAGGGAACTCTGGGTACCACTCATGTATTGTACGGGATAATGTATCCCCTACTGTAAATTATAAGGGTATTAGCCGGTTAAGCCCGTTAACATAACGGTCGCTAGCACTCTTTCTCTCTCTCTCCTCCTCCTTGTGCATGCGCACTAACAAAAAGCCACACACGGATTCACGGACTCACATTAGGGCTTTTATTATATAGGATTAGAAGTCACTGAGGAGTTCTATGTCTATGGAACGGTACAAGTTATACAGGAAATGCTGTGTGCCATTTAAGTATTATTATGTATAATATATCCCCTACTGTAAATTATAAGGATATTAGAAGACACCAAGGAGTTCCATGACCATATAAAAGTACGAGGATGCTTCATTTGCTCTTCCTGCTGGGGATGATGGAGGGAGTTGCGGTTATGCAAGGGCGTCACAGAAATTATCGCGGCTGCGGGCAGGAGGGGGCTTCAGGTTTTGTCTGAAGCAGCCTTGGTTCTGGGTTATAATCAGTGCGCTACTAAATAGTAGTAGCACACTGATTATAACAACATTATGTACAGCTGCTTCCCATTGGGATCCACCAAAGGTTACATGTTTATAATGCATTTTATAAATTACTGCTTTTTAATTATGCCCTCAACTTCTATCCACGTAAAATGAGTAGTAATCCTATTTCAATAAATGGCTACATCCTTAAAGGGTAAGTCCACCTCTTAAATGAAAAAATGATATAGGTAAATCAGCCTCCTAACCTCAAAACTGTAATAGTTGATGAAAGATGTAATTCTAACCTGAAATGCCCAATATTCGTTTACCTCTCTTACTGCTTCCTGGGTCTTCTTGTTAGCAGCTGTCATGGACGACATCTCAGACAATGAGTAAATTTGAGGCTTTTGATTGGATGAGATGTGATCTCGGCCAATCACAGGCGCCGCTGCTTGTCATCCAGTCCCTTCTGCAGCTTCAGTGCACAGAAAAGGCACAGGAGCCGGGCAGGTGACATGCGAGGGAATGAGGGCTGGTAAGAACATTTAGGAACACATTTCAGAGATGTAAACCTTGTAAGGTTGAGGTTATGGGGGGGCAATAAGGCAGCAGACAAAAGTTTGAGGGGTGAACATGTCCTTTAAACCTACAACAGAAGAGTGATAATCGCTTTATTTTCAGCTGTTGTTTGTTACCGACCACTTTAGGCAGGTAGCCTTTAACAGTAATTCTTACTGAATTACCCTTACTTAATCATTTATTGCCTGCAGTGGACTGGTGATGATTGCGTTTGAAAGAATCTTGCCACACAGTTGGTGAGGTTTAGTCCACAGCAGCAAACTGGGAACAGAAACTTGTTAGCATCTTGAGCAACCCATGATCACGGAGACAATACTGGATTATTACACACGAATGTGCCCCTTATAATAGCATGAAGTCCAGTTGTCAATTTCTGTAAGGAGAACTAAAGCTAAAATATACATGAGTACAAATGAATCTTATAATGCCTTACTAACAGCTGAATCTCTCACTTTATAATCAGCAGCATTTTAGAGAGACTGTCTCTTTAATTCTGCACGTTTCTGGCGCTACCTGTGCCTTCATCCTTGGTCGCCGACCAAGACACACAGTTGCACATGCTCAGTGAATTCTTTAAACCCCCCCCTCTCTCTCTATCATCAGAGCTATAAAATGCAGGCAAGAGTTTAGTTGGTCATTATTTTATTTTAGCTTGAGTTGGGCATTGTTAACATCTGTAGCAACGACTCTAATTTACGTTGCTCACACCCCAGTCAGCGTGGGGGTTCTATGTTATTTTCAGCTTGTGTTTGTTAGGTAATTGCAAGTAATATAAATCAGTGTAATGGAGAATGGTGTAAAGCAGGAATTTTTTAAATGTATTATTAAAATAGTACTGAGTTTAGTATAAAGGTCGATTAGACCCTGACCTTGGGATCTGTGGTAATTGTTTTACAATGAATGGTGCAAAATGAAGGCAATCTCGGCCTAGTACAGCAGCAATCATAAATAAAAGCACTATGCGCAGTGTAAAGGTGAATGAACGTCTAATAATATAAGTTAAGGGGTAACTGTGTAAGGTGATTGTCTGTGTAATAATGGTACAATCTGCTGCATTTGTTAAAGGGCAAGTCCAGCCGAAAAATAACTTTCCTTTAAAATGCTTATTACCCCCCCAAACCTCCCTTTCCCAAGATTCATGTATTTCAAAGATCCCCCAGAACTTACTTACCTGACCCGGTCCCTCTCCGTCTAGGCGCAGCTCCTGTTTTGAGCTTGTTGCGAGCAAAAACATGAGCAGGGGACTTCTGCTCTGACAGCCGCTTCACTTCCTGGTCACGGCTGTCAGGCGATTGGGCATGACGTCACATTGCACCTTAACTGACAGCCGCAACCAGGAAGTGGAGCGGCTGTCAGCACCAGCCGTGGAGTAGAAGCGATGAGGGACCGGGTCAAGTAAGTAAGTTCTGGGGGATCTTTGAAATATATGAACCTTGCGAAAGTGAGGTTTGGGGGGGTAATAAGCTTTTTAAAGGATAGTTATTTTTCGGCTGGACATTCCCTTCAACTTCAAAATCGGTTTCCTAAAAACTGATGTTATTACGAAAACTGCTCCTCTGTTTCCCAAGCTCCTCTGCTTCTGTTAACACCTCCCTGTGAGACAAATCCTTATTTGGCACAATCCCCATAGACTTGAATGGGGCTTACATCACCACCAGGGCTATGGGAAACAGGAAGCAATTATGCACTGAAAATTAGAATGATTTTAAGGTATTTGTTAGCCAAGAAGGTGTAATGCATGGGGAATCACATAAACTGATTTATTATATATGTAATATATGGTATATAGTGCACTATAGACTGTAAGATCTATGTCTGGCTTGGACTAGGTTCCAATCTTACCAGGGGGCTACTAACCTACAGTCCCTACCCGAGTGAAATTAGCATGTGGCATTTCCTTATATGGTAACATTTATCTAGACAGTTCCATTGTGTATGTTATCATTTCTCTTTGACTTGCAATGGTCCTTGACTGATTAACCTCAGTCCACCTGGGCAGAAATATCAGCCCCAACCTTGACAGGTCCGGCAGGTGTCAAACGAGACCCAAAGTTGATTGTTTTTACTTGCAGCTGCTCCATATTACCTTCAACTATAGGGGAAAATGACTTTGCCTAGTCTCAATCTATTGATGAATACATTGGAGTAACTCTCTGAGGTGTGTGTCGCTGCATTCCTTTAATCCAGTCCTTGATTTTCTCAGGGTCAGAATCCCACCTCCTTCCATCTGACCAGACTTTCGATGACTTTTCTATTTTTAATTTGCAGTAGCCAATTAGATAATATATTTTGACTGATCTACTATAGTTATGGTGGGTACACACATTAGCGATAAAGTGGTGATTCTGTCGAATTTGGTCCTTTACCACATTTACCAAATACCCAAAACTTCCCTCAGCTGCGGTTGTCTCCTTGTATTGAAGTATTGGGAGTCAGCTGCGGCTGAAGGAAATGTGCAGTCCTGAGCATTCTCCCTATACTTTACATAGGGGCTATACTTTACATAGGGACTATACTTTATATAGGGACTATCCTTTACATGGGGACTATACTTTACATAGGGACTGGTTGCTTTACATATATTGAATAGTATATATATATATATATATATATGTATATATACATATACAATGTATTGATATCAGATGATCAGATAGATACAATGTATTGATATCAGATAATCAGATAGATACAATGTATTGATATCATGATCAGATAGATACAATGTATTGATATCATGATCAGATAGATACAATGTATTGATATCATGATCAGATAGATACAATGTATTGATATCAGCTAATCAGATAGATACAATGTATTGATAGCAGGTGATCAGACAGATACAATGTATTGATAGCAGGTGATCAGACAGATACAATGTATTGATATCAGATGATCAGATAGATACAATGTATTGATATCAGATAGATACAATGTATTGATATCAGGTGATCAGATAGATACAATGTATTGGTATCAGATAGATACAATGTATTGATATCATGATCAGATAGATACAATGTATTGATATCAGATAATCAGATAGATACAATGTATTGATATCAGATAGATACAATGTATTGATATCATGATCAGATAGATACAATGTATTGATATCAGCTAATCAGATAGATACAATATATGATAGCAGGTGATCAGACAGATAACAGTATGATGGTGATCAGACAGATACAAGTATTGATTCAGATGATCAGATAGATACAATGTATGATATCAGATAGATAGAATGTATTGATATCAGATAGATACAATGTATTGATATCAGAAGATCAGATAGATACAATGTATTGATATCAGGTGATCAGATAGATACAATGTATTGGTATCAGATAGATACAATGTATTGATATCATGATCAGATAGATACAATGTATTGATATCAGATAATCAGATAGATACAATGTATTGATATCAGATAGATACAATGTATTGATATCAGATAATCAGATAGATACAATGTATTGATATCAGATAGATAGAATGTATTGGTATCAGATGATCAGATAGATACAATGTATTGATACCAGATAATCAGATAGATACAATGTATTGATATCAGATAATCAGATAGATACAATGTATTGATATCAGATAGATACAATGTATTGATATCAGATGATCAGATAGATATAATGTATTGATATCAGATAGATACAATGTATTGATATCAGATAGATACAATGTATTGATATCAGATGATCAGATAGATACAATGTATTAATATCAGATAATCAGATAGATACAATGTATTGATATCAGATAAATACAATGTATTGATATCAGATGATCAGATAGATACAATGTATTGATATCAGATACTCAGATAGATACAATGTATTGATATCAGATAGATACAATGTATTGATATCAGATAGATACAATGTATTGATATCAGATGATCAGATAGATACAATGTATTGATATCAGATAATCAGATAGATACAATGTATTGATATCAGATGATCAGATAGATACAATGTATTGTACAATGTATTGATAGCAGGTGATCAGACAGATACAATGTATTGATAGCAGGTGATCAGATAGATACAATGTATTGATATCAGATAATCAGATAGATACAATGTATTGATAGCAGGTGATCAGATAGATACAATGTATTGATATCAGATAATCAGATAGATACAATGTATTGATATCATGATCAGATAGATACAATGTATTGATAGCAGGTGATCAGATAGATACAATGTATTGATATCAGATAATCAGATAGATACAATGTATTGATATCAGATAGATACAATGTATTGATATCAGATAATCAGATAGATACAATGTATGAATCATGATCGGATAGATACAATGATTGATAGCAGGTGATCAGATAGATACAATGTATTGATATCAGTAATCAGATAGATACATGTATTGATATCAGATAGATACAAGTTATTGATATAGATGATATCAGATAGATACAATGTATTGATATCATGATCGGATAGATACAATGTATTGATATCAGATAGATACAATGTATTGATATCAGATAATCAGATAGATACAATGTATTGATATCATGATCGGATAGATACAATGTATTGATAGCAGGTGATCAGATAGATACAATATATTGATATCAGATCAGTTTGCAATAACTGAAATAAAGCGCCAACAACAAAGATGGCGCTTCCTCACATTGAGTGACCCTGAAGCCACCTTTGATTGGGATGACATCAGGGGGTGGGTCTAGTGGAACGTTCGACTGCACGGTGGGTGTGTCCTGCTGCTATTTAAAGGACCCGCACTAGGCTTTCCTTGTCAGTGCTGCACGATCTCCGGCTGGAATTAACTGTCACTGCACTGCAGACATGTCTCACGGCAGGAAGTTCTTTGTGGGGGGAAACTGGAAGATGAATGGAGACAAGAAGAGTCTGGGGGAGCTGATCAACACCATGAATGCTGGCAAGGTCAATGCAGACACAGGTAGGGGCTATATGTACATTTCCAATATCCAATCAAATGGTGCTGAACTACAACTCCCTGCACTGCCCACAGACTGGGGTTATCCAATCAATAGTTCAGGACTGTACAGACCTATTACCAAATGGTGCTGAACACAAATCCCTGCACAGCCCACAGACTGGGGTTATCCAATCAATAGGTCAGGACTGTACAGACCTTACCAAATGGTGCGAACTACAACTCCCTGCACAGCCCACAGACTGGGGTATCCAATCAATAGGTCAGGACTGTACAGACCTATTACCAAATGGTGCTGAACTACAACTCCCTGCACAGCCCACAGACTGGGGTTATCCAATCAATAGGTCAGGACTGTACAGACCTATTACCAAATGGTGCTGAACTACATCTCCCTGCACTGCCCACAGACTGGGGTTAGTAGCTGGAGAGCTGCAGGTTGCATTTCATAATGTATAGAATTGTAGTATAAAAACACCTCTGCTGCAATAAGTGATCAGGTCACAGCACCTGGGGGCAGGTATCAGGGGACTTGGTGTCTGTGTGGTAGTGACCAGCCACCTGCTGTAGTGTTTGTTGTACTGTCCAGTATAGACACATTGGCAGTCACTGATCATATTGCTGCCTAGGCCCCTATTTATTCTATAGTGAGATGGCTGCACACTGAGATTGGCCAGACCCAGAGATGGGTCAGTGATGGACACTCTCTTTTTATAGCTAAACTAGAACAACCAATAGGGGTGTTAAGGTTACATTGTGGCCCTCAAATAGTCTATTAGGAAATCTTGTCCTCTCCACTACAGACCTTTCAACGGATACCCCAACATTCTGCACAAAACTATCGGAGTTGTAGTTCAGCAGCAATTTCCCGTATCCATTATATATGAATAACTTGCCCTTTAATGCAGTAATCTGCATGTAGTATCATTGGATTCATCTTTTGCTTGCCTGTGTGTATCTGAGCGATCCAATCAAACCACAGACTGTTTGCATCCAGCACACTCCCACGTCCCCATGTGGATGTCCTGCTGCAAAATAAATACAAACCTGGCCTAGTGCAGCATGATCCCACAATGCATTGCACATTAGCAAATTTATGGCCATAAAATAAAGGAAGACAAATCTGTATTTTCCATTAAGAAATCAGAATGAATTACACTGGGGAGTTTAATGGAATAAACTGGAATTCCCAGGGGTGTGGAGAATGAAAGGGATGTTGAGTATCTGCCGCCCTGCTCTGCGCTTCCTGTGCACACTAGTAATGGGAATGTGTAATTAATTGTTAACATGATCAGATAAATGCACAGCCCAATTTAAATGACATAGTATTGCAGTGCACACTGCCCCAGGCACTGTTCATGGAGGCCCCAGAATGCACTGCTTTTACAGGCACCCATAATGCATTGCACGTTCAAGGTACAACTAGCCCAGATTGTTTCATTCATTGTATCACAGGTGGTGGTGGGGGCTCCATGTTCTCTGGGGTGGGGGGATCCTGGGATTTGTAGTTAAACATCTGAAGGGCGCTCTATACATTGCCCTATTTCTGGATCCTTGTATTGATTTGTAGAGAAGCTGCTGCATAATTCAAGCCCTTGGTTTGTATCCGTCACACAGTTTCCTGGCAGCCATGTGAGTCGGGGAGGTTGGTCACGTACAGACTGCAGTGTCAGCCTTAAAGAGGCGGTAACATTAGATGAGCCCGCAGACAGTAAATGCCTTTTCTAATGTATCTGCAGCCATTTCCTCCTGTACTCCCCCAGGTTGGTAACTTGCCCTTGGATAAGGTCATTTCATCTGAAGAGCAGCCAAGGACTCATGAGGGGGGGACTAATGGCTGCAGAATGGAACAGCTGAGCCCCCCAGACCTACTAAAAACAGCCGTGACCTTTCATTGGGCTCTTTACTGGTGACCTTACTGAAGGTCGTGACATTTAACCTGTTACAGGGGCTAAAAATAAACTCCCAGTGTATAAATAGACTGACGCTGCCCCAGACATGGGTGTGATAAAGTCTGGGCAGTGTAGACAAGAAGCTGGATACACAAGGAAATCCACGGGCCCCTGGAAATGTCAGGAGGGGCCCAGCACTGTTACAGTCTCTATATTAATAAGGGCCCCAAATATCAGCCCTGCATGGGGCCCCCTTGATCTTAATCTAACTGTTCACAGAAGAACAAGTTGTACAGCATGGCCCCTGTCCTGAATGAATGAACAAATACGTTTCAGGGTTAACAATAGTAGGTGGATGCTGATTGGCTGGGGGGGGGTTGGTTTAAACCTTGCGCCTATCCCAGTTAATCTGGTAAACTGACCGCACATAGTTCTGATGGCTCTGCCAGTGGAATATTGGATTTTATGTAATAATGCGTCCAGAATAAAGAGGGCAAAGGGCTAAAGTACAGCCCCATGTTACACCAGGCCCTGCTTAGTCCATTAATCTGTGTAAAATCCACCCTGGGAATGAAATGGGGCATTTCAACCATTTTATTGCCAAGAAACACTTTTTAAAAGGTGAAATATAAATGTAATAACTTGTCTCAATAGGCCTCTCATCACTGCTCTGATTGGGAAATGGCTCCCTCTACTGGCCAGATACAAATTGTTACAAAATATCCTTTCCCTGCAGCATTGTAGCTGATAACCTTAATAAACTGATTTTGGCCAATCAACCTTTAGTTTTATTAAAGTCATGGAGCTTTAGCTACTTCCTCTTACCTTAATAACCAAGCACACACAAATCCACACACTAAATGGCTGGTCAGTATTTCCATTACACACAATGCTGGCTGTATCGGTTTCAGAGCAGCCATACAGCATGTATTAATGAACTGATTAGCCTTGCAGCATGGGAATTAATGTAATAATCCAACCAGACCCAATGTAAATTGAAATATAGTTTTAATATCTTTAATACAAAATGGACACCATTTTTTGTGCCTATTTTGGTAGTTGTATTACTAAATAGAATTGCTGCTCATCCTCCTGTATTATCTATTTATTATTATTATGGATTTCTATAGCCAACATCTTCCGTAGCACTTTACAATTACATGTATACATTCACATCAGGCCCTGCCCGAAGAGCTTACAATCTAAGCACATTTATTTTACACATACAACCTATCCGTATGTCTTTATGATTGTGGAGGAAACCCACGCAAGAACGGGGAGAACATACAAACTCCTTGCAGATGTGTCCAAGGGTGGAATCGAACTCAGGACCTCAGCGCTAACCACTAAGCCACTGTGCTGCCCTGCCATTAATAGAGAATAAAGTATTTCTATAGCATTTGTTTCCTTTCATTACATCATCCTATGATGCACTTCCTGTGTCTAGGATGTCCTAGACTATTGATGACCTAGCAGCAGGGGGTGTTCCAACATGCAAGGGATGATGGTCTTTAAATGAAACTAACTATAAGAATCGGAATCGCTAAGTGTCTAGTCCCAAGATTCTATCTCCTGTCAGCAGTCTGTTTGTTTTGGGGAGGGGAATAGAGATGGTTCATGTAATGAATTATTTTAATATGTCGTCTTTTCCAGAGGTTGTCTGTGGTGCCCCATCAATCTACATTGACTTTGCACGCCAGAAACTGGATTCGAAGTTTGCAGTGGCTGCCCAGAATTGTTACAAAGTGCCGTCTGGAGCTTTCACTGGGGAGATCAGGTAGGTTTGATGTCTCCAGTGGGGGGGTCGTACATGTGGGATTGGGGGTCTCGGATCCTAATACATGGCTGTGAGAATTATTTTAATAAGGGGGAAAGGAAGTTCCCAATGAGATTTCATTTTAAAGGATCTTTACTCCTTGCAGCTGTAATTTAAACCATATTATGAAACCATCACATTACACAATCTGAATACAGAGAACTCCTCAGCCACTGTCCTTTATTAGACCATGGGTTATGATGAGAGTAAATTAAGTTGTTGGTACACAAGGTTTATAAACAACCAACTGGTACATCATCTTGAAGAAAGGAGGAGGCCATTGTCGTTAAGTGTTTGGGGAGAAGATGGTACACTAGATTATTGGAAATGTAAAGGACAACTAAAGCCTCAGAAAAAAATGATTTAAAATAAAAAGTACCATGATACAAAAGCAGTATCCAGTTTGGTGACTGCTCATTGGGCTTTCACACATGCCCGGTACTGAGCTACTGCAGGAACTATACAGCAGGTCACGCCCACTAGTAGTTTTTAGCCATTCATGTTACAGTCCAAATTGGGCAGGGGTAATCTTATTCAGTTCTTTGGGGGGTTTCCACCTACCGGAGTAGGATTTTGCAGTTTATTGGTGTTCTTGGGGTGGGTGTTTTCAGATTATGGGGTTGAGCTCTCCTTTAGGCTATAGTCAACAGCGGTACTGATGGGCATGGGTAAGCATGGAATCCTAAGGATATGCAGGTGAATGGAACAATCCCACCATGGCAGTGATTGAAGGAATACACATGGAATCTGCCAGCCAGGATCCTGCATCTCTCCGGGGCCATGATTGATTGTTTGTTGGGCAGCTCCGAGATTCTTTATGATTGAAATCCAAAGGGTTATTACTACACCACATTACTGTTAATTGTAAACCCGATTAAAGCCAGGGCCTATGTGGTGGTAAAGCAGGAAATCCTTATTCCATCTTTCTATCTCTCTCTCTCTCCAGCCCAGCGATGATTAAAGACTGCGGTGCTACCTGGGTCATCCTTGGACACTCTGAGAGACGTCACATATTTGGGGAATCCGATGAGGTGAGTCTAGTCGTGGACCATATGGTTTATTGTATATATCCCACGGCCTGCCCCCCCAGTGTGTCCCCCCCCGTACCCCCCGCCCTCCCCCCCCAGTGTGTCCTCGCCGTAGCCCGCGGCCTGCCCCCCCAGTGTATCTTCTATGTTTATTCGGCAGTGTTTATTTGTACATTGAAGGAATGACCTTCTGTTTTCCTGCAGCTGATTGGTCAGAAAGTGGCCCATGCTCTGAGCGAGGGGATTGGCGTCATTGGCTGCATTGGGGAGAAGCTAGACCACCGTGAGGCTGGAATCACAGAGAAAGTAGTCAATGAGCAGACAAAAGCCATTGCAGGTAATGGTTCTTTCTAGAACTTCCCTTGAACTCTTCCTGCACTGAAACCCTCTAACCCCAGGGATAGAACCAATGGTCGGTGCTGCTAATTATGGTAATTCCTTCTAACAGATAACGTGAAGGATTGGAGCAAGGTAGTCTTGGCATATGAACCAGTCTGGGCCATTGGGACTGGCAAATCTGCAACCCCCCAGCAGGTAAAGACCCATCCAATTCCATGTCCAATTCCTGGTTACAATTGGGAGACCTGTAGCGTATGTACACACCAACCCCCCCACCTGGTGCTTTAAAGGGAAACTGGTCTCCATGCAAGTGGCCTTTTATTAAAACGACCCCAGGATCATACTTCTAGCTGTATAAGGGTGGTGTTTCCACCTAGCACTGAGCAGTGACACCACCACCATTGCCCTGACCCCTTGCCATAGATACTGAGCATGCCCAGTTTTATCCTACTGCTTGGGAGGGGGGGGCTTCTTACATAGCACATCATGTGACTGTCGCATGGTTCCTTGTTCATCTTGACGGAGTGTAAAGCTTCATACAGATTACCGATTTGGTGATGGACCACCGAGCGCACATCACAGGTGCGACAAATGGGCATTTCGGTCGACAGTCACATGATCGAACGCATACACATGTCCGAAATGGCCGTTCGCCGCACCTGTGACGTGCCCTCGGGGGGGGGAGCTGTCTCCAAATCTGACGTCTGTATGAAGCTTAACTTTAAAAGCCTATAACTTAATAACCAGAGAAGCCAGAGACCTCATTCTTGGCTTTGCATGCAGTTACCCTTTAATTCATATTATGTTTGTTTCTCCATTATATTCAGGCTCAGGAAGTCCACATTAAGCTCCGTGATTGGTTGAAGACTCACGTTTCTGAGGAAGTAGCCAAATCTGTCCGTATCATCTATGGAGGTGACTACTGCTCTAAATATTCCATCCTCTCTGATCTGGGCCATACACTTGATAGATGTTACAGTTGATTGGATGTAGGATTTGACAAACGTTAAATCTACTGCCCCAGCAGTTGTTAACTGTTCATTCCCTGACCTGTCTTAAAGTGCTCGGGCTGGGACAGTCGGAGAATGCTGGGAGTTGTAGTTTTCAAACATCCGGACTGTTTACTAAGCAGCAGAGAAAGGCAAAGCTTTGTGCAGGAACACAGCCAGACTGCATTAACAGGCCTACTAATCGATTGCTGATCCTATTCATACAAAGCATCCTGCACCTCCTCTGATTAAAATTTCCATATGGGAGGGGCCCTGATCACTTTGGCATGTGGCACCACTAAACTGTCCCTTCTTTTCTCCCTCTAGGTTCAGTTACAGGAGCCACCTGCAAGGAGCTGGCATCCCAGCCCGACATTGACGGTTTCTTGGTGGGGGGAGCGTCTATGAAGAAGGAATTTATTGACATCATCAATGCCAAACAATAACCTGGTTCCCTGGCAAATTGTCCCGTATCTCCTGGTTTACCCAGACGGTTAAGAAGAAGTGTCTCTAATCCACTGAAATTGGCAGCCCAGCCGAACAAATAAACCACCTGCTGCGTAGAGCACTGTTAATGTCCGTGACCTGTAGGATGTATAATGATGTGTTGTCTGATTGTTAAAGTGACCTTTCCCCCCCTGTGCTTGTAATAATAAAATAGAAAACCCATTGACACTTTGTCTTACTGGTCCTTGGTTTCTGGAACCAAATCGCTGTTTTGTTTCCTAACGCGAAACACTGGAACCTTTCAGAGGTCTATGAAGGGGGATAGAATGTTGGAACTTCTTACTACAAAAATCTACAGTTTTGATTGGTTAGTTTTACCTGTTCATATACTTTTATGATACATTTCAACCCTTAAAAGAAAAAACTAGTCATTACCTGTCCCCAACAGAAATATTAAAGGGCAACTAAAGCCACAGAACAACACTTAACCAGAAGGCAGAACACCTTCATATAAAACCAGTAATCTGTGTCTTACCTCTCATTGTGATATGGGCACTGGGAAATTTACCTAAATAACATATGGTTTGTGCTTTACTTCTCAGCATTCTAGTATCACACAGTTTGGTCAACGACCATTATGTTCTGCTCATGCTCAGTCCTTAGCTATGGCACAAACTTGTTACAGTTGGTCACACCCATTAATAATCTCTAGCCAATCCTTTTACAGGACAGATAAAGCAAGGAAGCATGTGACTGAGGTCAGTAGGTGTGGTCTGACACTGCAAATACACACAGATACTTCATCCAGTTCTTAACAGGTTTTGATTTACTTTAACAGAGTTTACTAAAGTGACATTTTATAGTTTATTGGTGTTTTTAGGGGGGTTGTTTTCAGATTCTGGAGTATAAAAAATTGGGTTTAGTTCTCCTTTAAGCACTTTATTACCTGCATTACTGACTAGACATTATTGTCCCCATTCTGACATTGTAAGTTGGCCTCCCCAACATGCAGTTGTATGTATAGATTTATAAAGCTCCACTTGGGGACGCAGCGCTGTACAGTAACAAAATACAATAAAGTCCTACAAGAGGGATAAATACATAAATAGTTCAGTACATAAATTATATAAATATAAGTGATAAAGCTTTGCCACAAGAGGAAAGGAGGTCCCAGTCCCGTAGAGCTTACAGTCTAGTCAATCAAGGCTGACAGCTGACATCACAACCAATGATTGACTGCTGTTTGCCCTATTGCCTACACTGCACATGCTCAAGCTTGTAAAAAGCTCATTGAGCAGAGGGAGGAGTCTGATACCTTTGACAAACAGTATTAAAAATTATTAAATATCTGGTTACATGGAAAAAAACTGGTAAAAATAGCAGTTGATAATTGAGTGCGTTCTTACATTTGTATTTATTATTTACAACATAAAGCATATAATGACCCAAACTCCACATATTGTGCAGCTAAATAACCAATCCCAATCTATTTACGTGTTAAGACCGTTCTTCATATAATGCCGGCCGTACAGTAGGCAGACAGATTAGACATTCATCCATATACAAACGTCTAATCTCTAAAGGACACAGAGGGTTTTTACCTTCCGACGTTCCTGCAACTTCCCTGTCTGGCCCATTCATTTTGCAATTGCAAAAAACTGGGTGGGTGGTTCTTGAAACAATGGAAGGTGAAGTCCAGTGTATGGGTGCCTATACACAGCTCTGGTATGTAAAGACTGTAGAATCTAATAGCAGGGTGTATGGCCCTTGGATTGTAATATGTGCCTGTTTTTATCATTGGCAAAATGTCACTTAAACCAATGCATAACAATTGGGCCAAGTCCATGACCTATTGTGTAATCCTGTAGACGACCATCAACCGAGCATAACCAACTTCATTAAGGTGGGGCATTTGTTATACTCGCTGCAGGTAATTGGCAACCAATACTCGCTGCTGTAATTACAGTATTCATGTTCCAGGGATGCTCTGTTGATCTCTATTGGTAATTTACTGTTATGGTTTATAAGGGGAGGCAAAGCAAAACTTTCTAATGTCAAATGGCCCTATGATTGTGGCCCCTTCCAAATGATTAAAATAATTATTAGCAGGTTATTAGTCTAATCTGCTTCCAGTAAATGTTTCCTAACCATTAGGGCCCTATTTAAAAAAACAGCGGAATTGCAAATTGGCGATAATGTGGGTTATCAAAGAAGTTAGTCTGTACAATACGATCATACAACCTAATCCTCTCCCCCTACCATAAATGTAAGATTATGGTCATAACATTGACGATGGGTAATCCTGCCCATATGGAAAAACAGCACAGCAATGGCACCAATCAAGGTGCATCACATGAATAATTAATTCTATAATTAACATTATTAATAACATTCTATTTAATGATTGGTCGGTCAGAATAGACCTTCCCCCCCCCCCCCCATAAATGTGTTTCATAAAGGTGTCATCCTGCAATAATGAAAATAAGACAATGGAATCATTACACTGGATAACGGTCCCTTTAATAGGTGATTTAGTACTAATATTACCATACCCTCCACCATCCCCTTTTATAGTTATTTAAGCTTCTTTCACAAGGGTGGCAGGTTACCTTTATGTGAAAGCGAATGGTCACCGCTATTTAAAAGCTAAATGTAGTGGGTTTTTATTAATCAAACCGCTAAGAAAAACTGTTTGGACTATGTCACACTTGTTGTTATGTTATGAATTCCCCTGTGATCACAATTTTTTTTCCGCATGCACTCTGATTGTGATATCGCAACGCAAGCGCATGCTGCTGATTCTGTGCGTGTTTCCGGTGCATTACAGTGTAGTCTCACCCTTACAGGGGGTGGATAATGAAATGAACCTGATCTTGACACAGCTCTATGTAATGTATTTCTCAATATCACAACTTTATTAGTTACACTTCTAGAAATAACATAGTATAGAGCTGCAGGGGGGGAGGATAATGAAGTGAACCTGATCTTAGCACAGCTCTGTGTAATGTATTTCTCAATATCACAACTTTATTAGTTACATTTATAGAAATAACATAGTACAGAGTTGCAGGGGGAGGATAATGAAGTGAACCGGATCTTAGCACAGCTCCGTGCACTGTATTTCTCAATATCACAACTTTATTAGTTACACTTATAGCAATAACATAGTACAGAGCTGCAGGGGGAGGATAATGAAGTGAACCTGATCTTAGCACAGCTCCGTGTAATGTATTTCTCAATATCACAACTTTAATAGCTACAATTATAGAAATAACATAGTACAGAGCTGCAGGGGGAGGATAATGAAGTGAACCTGATCTTAGCACAGCTCCGTGCACTGTATTTCTCAATATTACAACTTTATTAGTTACACTTATAGAAATAACATAGTACAGAACTGCAGGGGGAGGACAATGGAATGAACCTGATCTTAGCACAGCTCTGTACAATGTATTTCTCAATATCACAACTTTATTAGTTACACTTATAGAAATAACATAGTACAGAACAGCAGGGGGAGGACAATGGAATGAGCCTGATCTTAGCACAGCTCTGTACAATGTATTTCTCAATATCACAACTTTATTAGTTACATTTATAGAAATAACATGGTACAGAGCTGCAGGGGGAGGATAATGACGTGAACCTAATCTTAGCACAGCTCTGTGCAATGTATATCTCAATATCACAGCTTTATTGGTTACATTTATAGAAATAACATAGTACAGAGCTGCAGGGGGAGGATAATGAAGTGAACCTGATCCTGGGACAGCTCTGTGTAATGTATTTCTCAATATCACAACTTTATTAGTTACATTTATAGAAATAACATAGTACAGAGCTGCAGGGGGAGGATAATGAAGTGAACCTGATCCTGGGACAGCTCTGTGCATTTCTTATCTTAAAAGGGAATGTTGGTGGGTATGAAGTGCATTTACCATGTGTAACTGTCCGGTACAGTGTGGGTGCAGTCTTACTGCTTGGCAATCTGTTATCCAGGGATGAAAGGGACATATTTATAATATATAAAATAAATAAAATTTATTACTATAACAAATAGTAATACTGTGCCTTTATCAATTGTAACGATTGGACAATTATGATTGCGGGCGTAATATTAGGATCGCCCATACAATACCCTTGCGGTAGTTAATTATGGTGTGATATTGTACGAATGACCGTAAATGTATGGCCGTAGGTGTGAATTCAGGACCGCGGTTTTACTTCTATGGCCAAGTTTCCAATAAGGCGGGTTAATAAATACGGTCCAAAGCTCTGTCCCTTTAAGAAACTGAATGAAAAATGAACAGATCCACACATGGGGGATCACACGTGTCATTAATGGGGAATCTGGTGTCAATAGTCCCATTATTTACATGTTTAGGGCTGTAACATTTTTAGTGACACTGTCCCTTTAACTACTAAGTGTAGAGATCAATGTCACTGACCCACCAATCCCGGACTGACAGTCTCCCTGTGGGTGGGACTTGGACCATATTAGTTTCAGGCAATGTCAGTTTCCTACACTAGGAGTCGCTGTGTTTGTCCTCCCTGTGCCCGGAAGTAAGAGAACAAGCTCCGTCATCTAAAGACTGTCAAACCAACATAATGGAGGATTCCCCGACTAACTGCCGACAAAACAGGAACCGCTCGGCTTCCGTTGTTGTTATGGTTACCAAAGAGGGCGGTTCTCGTGTTCTCATGACAACCATCAACGCTCCATGTAGTTAACACTGTCGGTGTCGGCAGGAGACATTGGAGACCAAGCCCAGGTAACTTAACGTCCTACCCCATAAACCCCTATCCTAATAACCATAACCAGTATATATATAACCTCTAGACTACCGCTTACACCAACCCCCCCATCCTAAATAACCATACCAGTATATATACCTACTACCACTACCCCATCCAATAACCATAACCATATATATAACCTACCTACCCCTATCCTAATAACCATAACCAGTAATATAACCTACCCACCACAACCATATATATACCTAACTATATACTACCTACCCCCATCCTAATAACCATAACCAATATATATAACCTACCTACCCCCTATCCTAATAACCATAACCAGTATATATAACTACCTACCCACCTACCAGTATATATAACCTACTACCTACCCCCATCCTAATAACCATAACCAATAAATATAACCTACCTACCCCCTATCCTAATAACCATAACCAGTATATATATCCTACCTACCCACCTCCCCTCCTAATACCATAACCACTATATATAACCTCCCCACCTCCCCTATCCTAATAACCATAACCAGTATATATAACCTACCCACCTCCCCTATCCTAATAACCATAACCAGTATATATAACCTACCTACCTCCCCCTATCCTATAACCATAACCGTAATATATAACCTACCAACCCCCCCCTATCCTAATAACCATAACCAGTATATATAACCTACCTACCTCCCCTATCCTAATAACCATAACCAGTATATATAACCTACCTACCCCCCTATCCTAATAACCATAACCAGTATATATAACCTACCCACCTCCCCCCATTCCTAATACACCATAACCAGTATATATAACCTACCTACCCCCCTATCCTAATAACCTAACCAGTATATATAACCTACCTACCCCTCTATCCTAATAACCATAACAAGTATATATAACCTACCCACCTCCCCTATCCTAATAACCATAACCAGTATATATAACCTACCTACCCCTCTATCCTAATAACCATAACCAGTATATATAACCCCCCCCTCCCCTATCCTAATAACCATAAGCAGTATATAAACCTACCCACCTCCCCTATCAATAACCATAACCAGTATATATAACCTCCCCACCTCCCCTATCCTAATAACCATAACCAGTATATATAAACCTACCTACTCCCCCTATCCTAATAACCATAACCAGTATATATAACCTACCAACCCCCCCTATCCTAATAACCATAACCAGTATTATAACCTACCTACCTCCCCTATCCTAATAACCATAACCAGTATATATAACCTACCTACCCCCTATCCTAATAACCATAACCAGTATATAAACCACCCACCTCCCCATTCCTAATAACCATAACCAGTATATATAACCTACCTACCCCCCTATCCTAATAACCATAACCAGTATATATAACCTACCTACCCCTCTATCCTAATAACCATAACCAGTATATATAACCTCCCCACCTCCCCTATCCTAATAACCATAACCAGTATATATAACCTACCCACCTCCCCCATCCTAATACCATAACCAGTATATATAACTACCCACCTCCCCTATCCTAATAACCATAACCAGTATATATAACCTACCCACCCTCCCCTACCTAATAACCAAACCATATATAACCTACCCACCTCCCCTATCCTAATAACCATAACCAGTATATATAACCTACCTACCCCCCCCATCCTAATAACCATAACCAGTATATATAACCTACCTCCCCTATCCTAATAACCATTACCAGTATATATAACCTACCCACCCCCTATCCTAATAACCATAACCAGTATATATAACCTCCCCACCTCCCCTATCCTAATAACCATAACCAGTATATTAACCCTACCACCTCCCCTATCCTAATAACCATAACCAGTATATATAACCTCCCCACCTCCCCTATCCTAATACACCATAACCAGTATATATAACCTACCTACCCCCCTATCCTAATAACCATAACCAGTATATATAACTTATCTACCTCCCCTATCCTAATAACCATAACTAGTATATATAACCACCTACCACCCCCCTATCCTAAAACCATAACCAGTATTATACCCTACCTCCCCATCCTAATAACCATACCATATATATAACCTACCCCACCTCCCCTATCCTAATAACCATAACCGTATATAAACCTCCCACACCTCCCCATCCTAATAACCATACACCAGTATATATAACCTACCCACCCCCTATCCTAATAACCATAACCAGTATTATAACCTAACCTACCTCCCCCTACCTAAAACCATAACCCAGTATATATAACCTACCAACCCCCCCTATCCTAATAACCATAACCAGTATATATAACCTACCTACCTCCCCTATCCTAATAACCATAACCAGTATATATAACCTACCTACCCCCCTATCCTAATAACCTAACCAGTATATATAACCTACCCACCTCCCCCATTCCTAATAACCATAACCAGTATATATAACCTACCTACCCCCCCCTATCCTAATAACCATAACCAGTATATAAACCTACCTACCCCTCTATCCTAATAACCATAACAAGTATATATAACCTACCCACCTCCCCTATCCTAATAACCATAACCAGTATATATAACCTACCTACCCCTATCCTAATAACCATAACCAGTATATATAACCTACCCCCCCCCCTATCCTAATACCATAACAGTATATATAACCTACCCACCCTCCCTATCCAATAACCTAACCAGTATATATACCTCCACTAAACCTCCCCACCCCCTATCCTAATAACCATAACCAGTATATATAACCTACCTACCACCTCCCCTATCCTAATAACCATAACCAGTATATATAACCTACCTACCCCCCTATCCTAATAACCATAACCAGTATATATAACCTACCTACCTCCCCTATCCTAATAACCATAACCAGTATATATATAACCTACCTACCCCCCCTATCCTAATAACCATAACCAGTATATATAACCTACCCACCACCCACCTCCCTCCTAATAACCATAACCAGTATAATAACTACCACCCCCCCTATCCTAATAACCATAACCAGTATATATAACCTACCTACCCCTCTATCCTAATAACCATAACCAGTATATATAACCTACCCACCTCCCCTATCCTAAAACCATAAGCAGTATATATAACCTACCTACCCCCCTATCCTAATAACCATAACCAGTATATATAACCTACCCACCTCCCCCATCCTAATAACCATAACCAGTATATAACTACCCACCTCCCCTATCCTAAACCAAACCAGTATATATAACCTACCCACCTCCCCTATCCTAATAACCATAACCAGTATATACCTACCCACCTCCCCCTATCCTAAAACCATAACAGTATATAACCTACCTACCCCCCTATCCTAATAACCATAACCAGTATATATAACCTACCCCCCATCCATAATAACCATTACCAGTATATAATAACCTACCTACCTCCCCTATCCTAATAACCATAACCAGTATATATAACCTACCACCCTCCCTAACCTTAATAACCAGTATATATAACCTACCCACATCCCCTATCCTAATAACCATAACCAGTATATATAACCTACCTACCCCCCTATCCTAATAACCATAACCAGTATATATAACCTACTCACCTCCCCTATCCTAATAACCATAGCCAGTTATATATAAACCTACTCACCCCCCCATCCTAATCACCCATAACCAGTATATATAACCTCCCCACCCTCCCTATCTTAATAACCATAACCAGTATATATAACCTACCCACCACCCCCCTATCCTAATAACCATAACCAGTATATATAACCTACCCACCACCCCCCTATCCTAATAACCATAACTAGTATACCTAACCTACCAACCTCAACCCCATTCTCATAACCATAACCAGTATTTTTAACCTACCCTCCTCATCTCTGTTGTAATAATTAACCATAGCCAGTATATCAAACCTACACGCCACATTTCACTATAATTCTTATATGGGTTACAGCAACTGGTACATATAAATTGCCCACATTGACTGGTGCATACAAGTTGCCCATATAGACTGGTACATATAAGTTTCCCACATTGACTGGTGCATACAAGTTGCTGACACAGTCTGGTACATATAAGTTTCCACATTGACTAGTGCAAACAAGTTGCCCACACAGACTGGTACATATAAGTTACCCACAGTGAATGGCATATACAAGTTGACCACAGTGACTGGTAACATTAGTGGCAAATTTGATGGCAGGCAGGCAGAGGCAGGATCACCTCATAACTACTGTAGGCTGACAGTGATTGCGCAATAGCGCACACATCCATGCACAATGGAGGAAACATTTTTTTTTTTAAATCTCAGTATCACTTACTCCTAGGGCCACCGCCACCTGAGACAAAAGTCTAATAGTAGTGGTGGCTGTGCACCACACCCCTATCCTAATAACCAAGCATAACCAGTATATATAACCTACCTACCTTAGCCCCTATTCTAATACTTAACCATAACCACATTATAAATTTAACCCAATAACCAACAGCCCCAACCCAACTAATTTAACCCAGTGAACTAACTTCCTATTCCTAGTCCTTACAGCAGGGATTGTAATAATATGCAGGGGAGAAATGAGGAGTATTCACATTGGCTAACACAGGATATGGTACGGAAACAATTAGACAAAGTTAATATCAATAAAGCCCCAGGACCGGATGGAATACACCCTCGGATTTTACAAGAGCTTAGTTCAGTTCTATCTAGACCACTGTTTCTCATCTTTTCAGATTCGATTTGGTCTGGGGATGTGCCACTGGATTGGAAAAAAGCCAATGTAATACCAATATTCAAAAAAGGTAGTCGTTCATGGCCTGGTAACTATAGACCTGTAAGCCTAACATCAGTGGTAGGAAAGGTGATGGAAACGTTGTTATGGGATCATATCCTTGAGTTTATCTCCAGAACTGATCTTATTAGTAGTAGTCAGCATGGATTTATTGTGTTAGTGGGGATGTTCTCAGCTCTGTGCTAGTGGGGATGTTCTCAGCTCTGTGCTAGTGGGGATGTTCTCAGCTCTGTGCTAGTGGGGAGTTCTAGCTCTGTGCTAGTGGGGAGGTCTCAGACTTGTGGTAGGGGGGATGTTCTCAGCTCTGTGCTAGTGGGGATTGTTCTCAGCTCTGTGCTAGTGGGATGCTCTCAGCTCTGTGTAGTGGGAATGCTCTCAGCTCTGTGCTAGGGGGATGTTCAGTCTGTGTTAGTGGGGAGGTTCTCAGCTCTGTGTTAGTGGGGATGTTCTCAGCTCTGTGTTAGTGGGATGTTCTCAAGCTCTGTGTTAGTGGGGATGTTCTCAGCTCTGTGCTAGTGGGATGTTCTCAGCTCTGTGCTAGTGGGGATGTTCTCAGCTCTGTGCTAGTGGGGATGTTCTCAGCTCTGTGTTAGTGGGGATGTTCTCAGCTCGGTGAGGGGGGATGTTCTCAGCTCTGTGCTAGTGGGGATGTTCTCAGCTCTGGTAGTGGGGACTGTCTAGCTCTGTGCTAGTGGGGATGTTTATCTCGTCAGCTCTGTGCTAGTGGGGATTCTCGGCTCTGTGCTAGTGGGGATGTTCTCGGCTCTGTGCTAGTGGGGATGTTCTCGGCTCTGTGCTAGTGGGGATGTTCTCGGCTCTGTGTTAGTGGGGATGTTCTCAGCTCTGTGTTGCAGGGTTCTGATGACCCCCAGCTTGTGATCTAAAGGGTGGTGGGAGTCAAACATCAAATACTGATCTGTGTGTGTTGGTTTTCTGTAACCCTCTACTTCCAGTTTACCATTCTCCCTGACTTCTACCAAGCAGTCCAAGAAAGTCAGTGTTGTCAACCCATTCTGTTCATTCCGAGAGATCCAGTGAGGTGACTAGTGAAAAGTCTTCAGTTAGATCAATTGGACTTGACGTTTAGTTCAGATTTACCATAATCAGGATGAATTGGAACCTTCACAACCACAGAACAGTTATCCCCATGGGCAGAACCATTACATCAATACAGAAATTCCAATTTGACAGTCCATTGGTCTATGTTTAGTGGCTTCAGTCCAAAGTTTTTGAAGATTGGGATCCTCTATCAGAACTCTGATCCTCTCCACCCCATTCTGTTTACAGTACTTTATTTCTGTGGGTGCAGTTATGGCTCCCATGCTTAATGGAGATTTCCTAAGGAGACTCTGATCACCACGTTGCAACAGCTCTGATCCTACCAGTTATAGCAACAACTACAGGTTACATTGCCATTTACAGAACTCCTCAGTGACTTCTAATATCTATATCATTTACAGCAGTGGATACATTATCCCTTATAATACATGAGTGGTACCCAGAGTTCCCTGCCTTCTCCCGTCACTGAGTTATAAACCAATGAGATTTAACTGCAGGGGTAGCCGTGAGAACCATCAATGTAAAATAATAGGTGAGTAGGGGGGGAATGTTATCCACTGGACACTAGTACATTTAAGGATGAGGAGACAGGGAGAGAAATAATAAGGGTATTACACTGAGGATGTAATCTGTGTCTAGTAAACTAGGGAAAAAGGGGGTACAAAGGGGGGAGGCACAGAAGCTGAGGGTAATGAGTGCCGAAGGGGTAACTGCGTGTGTACCACGTGGCATGTGAGAATGTAACTCGGAAGAGAATCATAATGTATCCACCGCGGAATACTGTAAATCAAACCTACACGCCACTTTCCCTATATTCTTATATGGGTTACAGCAACTGGGTACATATAAATTGCCCACATTGACTGGTGCATACAAGTTGCCCATATGACTGGTACATATAAGTTTCCCACATTGACTGGTGCATACCAAGTTCTGTGACACAGTCTGGTACATATAAGTTTCCACATGACTAGTGCAAACAAGTTGCCCACACAGACTGGTACATATTAATTACCCACAGTGAATGGCATATACAAGTTGACACACAGTGACTGGGAACATTAGTGGCAAATTTGATGGCAGGCAGGCAGAGGCAGGATCACCTCATAAACTACTGTAGGCTGACAGTGATTGCCGCAATAGCGCACACATCCATGCACAATGGAGGAAACATTTTTTTTTTTAAATCTCAGTATCACTTACTCCTAGGGCCACCGCCCCCTGAGACAAAAGTCTAATAGTAGGGTGGCTGTGCACCACACCCCTATCCTAATAACCAAGCATAACCAGTAATAACCTACCTACCTTAGCCCCTATTCTAATACTTACCATAACCACATTATAAAATTAACCCAATAACCAACAGCCCCAACCAACTAATTTAACCCAGTGAACTAACTTCCTATTCCTAGTCCTTACAGCAGGGATTGTAATAATATGCAGGGAGAAATGAGGAGTATTACCATTGGCTAACACAGGATATGGTACGGAAACAATTAGACAAAGTTAATATCAATAAAGCCCCAGGACCGGATGGAATACACCCTCGGATTTTACAAGAGCTTAGTTCAGTTCTATCAGACCACTGTTTCTATCTTTTCAGATTCGATGCTGTGGGGATTGTGCCACTGGATTGGAAAAAAGCCAATGTAATACCAATATTCAAAAAAGGTAGTCGTTCATGGCCTGGTAACTATAGACCTGTAAGCCTAACATCAGTGGTAGGAAAGGTGATGGAAACGTTGTTATGGGATCATATCCTTGAGTTTATCTCCAGAACTGATCTTATTAGTAGTAGTCAGCATGGATTTATGAAAAATAGAAATTAATTGTTTTTTATGAAGAAGCGAGTAAGAAGTTAGATTCAGGCACAGCAGTGGATGTGGTATACTTTTTCTGCAAAAGCCTTTGATACTGTGCCACATAGGAGACTAACGTATAAACTGAGGACTGTTGGCCTAGAAGAAAACATTTGTTCATGAATAGAGAACTGGTTATTGGATCGCAAACAGAGAGTGGTGGTTAATGGAGCTACATCTATGTGGGCTAAATTTATAAGTGGAGTGAATCAGGGTTCTGTACTGGGGCCGCTTCTGTTTAATCTGTTTATAAATGACTTAGAAGGGAGCATTGAGAGCAAGGTCTCTGTGTTTGCTGATGACACTAAACTATGCAGAGCTTTGGAAACTTCAAATGATGTACAAGTGCTGCAAGCAGACCTAGATAGATAATCAAAATGGGCAGCAGAATGGCAGATGAGATTCAATGTTGATAAATGTAAGGTGATACATTTAGGAGTTAATAATCCCTGTGCCACCTACACCATAAATAACTCTGCGTTAAGTGAATCTGTAATGGAAAAAGATTTGGGGGTTCCGGTAGATAACAGCCTTAGCAAACTGTGCCAGACAGCCATGGCTAGAGCTAGCAATATATTGTCTTGTATAAAGAGAGGAATAGATTCAAGAGAGAAAAATATTATTCTTCCTCTTTACAAGGCACTGGTGATGCCTCATTTGGAATGTGCAGTGCAGTTTTGCAATCCCATATACAAAAGGGACATCTTGGAAATGGAAGCAGTTCAGAGAAGGGCAACTAAATTAATAAGGGGAATGGAGGGGCTTGAATATGCAGGCAGATTAGACAAGTTAGGTCTGTTTACATTGGAGAAGCAACGTTTGCATGGGGATATGATCACCTTATACAAATATATTAATGGGCCATACAATAAACTCTCTGGTGCATTGTTCTTGAATAGGTCATATCAGAGGACATATCAGTGGAACTATCTTCCAGCAGATGTGGTAATGGCAAATTTATTGAATAGCTTTAAAAATGGGCTAGATAAGTTTCTAAAACTAAAAAAATTTGAGAATTACTACATATACTGTAGTTCTGGTTGGTAAAGGGATACTATATAATATTGATAATTACTGGTATTAATACATATACTGTAGTTCTGGTTGGTAAAGGGATGCTATATAATATTGAGAATTACTGGTATTAATACATATACTGTAGTTCTGGTTGGTAAAGGGATACTATATAATATTGAGAATTACTGGTATTAATACATATACTGTAGTTCTGGTTGGTACGGGGATACTATATAATATTGAGAATTACTGGTATTAATACATATACTGTAGTCCTGGTTGGTACAGGGATACTATATAATATTGAGAATTACTGGTATTAAGACATATACTGTAGTTCTGGTTGCTACATGGATACTATATAATATTGAGAATTACTGGTATTAATACATATACTGTAGATCTGATTGGTACAGGGGTACTATATAATATTGAGAATTACTGGTATTAATACATATACTGTAGTTCTGGTTGGTACGGGGATACTATATAATATTAAGAATTACTGGTATTAATACATATACTGTAGTTCTGGTTAGTATGGGGATACTATATAATATTGAGAATTACTGGTATTAATACATACTGTAGTTCTGGTTGTTACAAGGATACTATATAATATTAAGAATTACTGGTATTAATACATATACTGTAGTTCTGGTTGGTACAGGGATACTATATAATATTGAGAATTACTGGTATTAATACATATACTGTAGTTCTGGTTGATCCAGGGATACTTTCCAATTGCCGTTTGGAGTAAGGAAGGATTCCCCCCCTTTTTTGGATGAACTAGGTAGGGTTTAAAAAAAAAAAGTGAATAGGTTGGACTTGATGGACGTATGTCTTTATTCAACCTGAATTACTATGATTCTATGTATGTTACTATACTATTCTAACCATCAATTAACTCACCTACCTAACCTCTCACATTATAATCAACAGCCTTAACACAACTTAATAAACTTTCACCCAATAACCATCTGGTGTTTTTTTTTTACCTTCCTCTAGATCAACAGTTAGGAAATGAGGATATTGCTAGATGGGTTGGACTGTACGGACGTATGTCTTTATTCAACCTCAAATACTGTACATTCCAGAAACCAACATCTCAAATCCATCTAACTAACCTCTTACTCAATAACCAACTGCCCTAACCCAACTAACCAACCTCTTACATAATAACCAGCAGTTTTTACCCAACTAACTTCTCACACAATAACCAGCAGTCCTTAACTAAACTCTCACCTAATAACCAATAGCCAGCAGTCCTAATTCACATTAACCTTTCACCTAATTCCCAGCAGTCTAAACCCAACTAAATAAACCAGGGTTGTCCAAACTACATACTTCACATGTCTAAAAACTGCATACCCAGCATTTCCTTACAAGTGGAACCATAGAATGCTGGGAGTTGTAATTTTCAAACAATTAATTAATTAATACGTTGAACCAAATAATCTATTAACCAATAACTAATTAATAACTAATTTCACAATAGGAAAGGCACGAATAAATTGTTACTATGCTCGTCCCTCCCTCTTTTCAGCCAATGATTATTCTAATTTTATTTTATATTAGAAAATGTCTGATATTGATGATGATGCCTTGGACGATGGACAAGAGGAAGAGGAGGAGGAGCCTGCAGAGGAGACCAGTATAAATGAAAGAGATGAGGATGAAGAGGAAGAAAAGGAAGAGGAAGAAGAAGCTGAAGCAGAAGAGGTAGCGAAATATGTTTAATAGAGATGCATTTTACAATGTGTATTGTCCATGTTTCAATTAATCAAATGTGTATCATTTGCCTTTATATTCTACCTGGGCCAAAAGATAGTTAGAGAAATCCAATAGAAGTAGCACCTAACATCACTGCAGCTCCTGATACTTCTCTTCAACCAAGTCTCGTTTTAGGGTTTTCAGCCTATATAACTGTATGCCTGCTATGTTTCTGGATGCCTCTTGGAAACTGAGCAATTTAGTGACCTGGTTATGAGCCTGGGCATGCTCAGTAGAGGCAGACAGGGGATTAACATTCAGGCATTGGCTGTGATATCAACTGTCAAATCCATAACTGACAGTTACTAACTGGAAGAACCAGGAAGCAGAAACAGGGGAAACAGGACATTGTGCAGGATTTCAGGTTAGACTTATATATTTCACATTTCAAACTATTACAAATTAGGGGATGATTTACCTGTATACAGTGTAAGTTTTCATTTAAGAGCTGGACTTGCCCTTTAAGAAGTTCTCATCCAGTGCTTGTTGGAAATAAAAAGTGAAAGTTAAATGTCCCCTTTCTAATAGGTCTGTATTTTAATAATCTGTAATGATTGGTTTATCCTTCTTACAGCCTCCACCACATGTGCCATTAACAGAGGAGATGCTGAAAGATGGCCTGTCCCTGCTCTGCAAGACTGGGAATGGGTTAGCTCATGCATACGTTAAGTTGGATATAAAAGAAAAGTAGGTTTCATTATCCACCAATTTGCAGTAACCACACTTACCATAGAGTGATAGAAATTGACCTTCCTAGTCTACTGAAGAAACCAGACTGGCACCATAGTAGATGGTAGATACTATAGACTAACCACGTGACTATATAAAAACCAGACTGGCACCATCTACTATAGACTACCCACGTGACTATATAAAAACCAGACCGGCACCATATACTATAGACTACCCACGTGACTATAGAAATTAGTCTAGTCTGACTAGATATAAACCAGACCGGCGCCATATACTATAGACTACCCACGTGACTATAGACATTAGTCTAGTCTGACTAGATATAAACCAGACCGGCGCCATATACTATAGACTACCCACGTGCACATTCATGGAGACGTTCTACCCACCAGTCATCATACCGAACAAGGGCAGAGAGGGACACATTCATGGAGACGTTCTACCCACCAGTCATCATACCAAACAAGGACAGAGAGGGACACATTCATGGAGACGTTCTACCCACCAGCACATTCATGGAGACGTTCTACCCACCAGTCATCATACCGAACAAGGACAGAGAGGGACACATTCATGGAGACGTTCTACCCACCAGTCATCATACCGAACAGGGGCAAAGAGGGACACATTCATGGAGACGTTCTACCCATCAGTCATCATACCGAACAAGGACAGAGAGGGACACATTCATGGAGACGTTCTACCCACCCCCACCAGTCATCAATACCGACAGGGCAGAGAGGACACATTCAAGAAGCAGAACAACTAAAGAGACAGTTTAATTATAAAGTCTTATTTAAATTAAATTTTCAAGGCCCCATAATCATATTAATCAATGCAATGTGGCTTTAGTTCCCCTTTAATTTACCTCGTTCACATAACCTCCAGGTCGGACAGTGCGGATATAAAACGAGGACCCCCCTTTGTCCACAATGTTCTTGGCCTTCGAAAGGCTTTTCCCAGCTGCTCAAACTCCTCCAGGCACTTGGTCATATCTCGGATCTTCATGGCATTGCGATGGTCTTATGAAGTTCGTCAGCTCCTCAAACCTGCACAAGATGGTTAATAAGTGACCGACGGTGACACAAAAAGCAAACGATGCAAAACACGAATCCCACCACACCTACATGTGTCTTTAATACAATAGTCTTTACCATCACAGACAACATCGCTATCCGCACTATTACTACTTCCTATATATCCACTGGGCCGCCTAGAAGGTTAACAGGCTCTTGTTCAAATTGCCATTATGACCCCCATTAATCTAAAGGAATTACCTACATTATTATTACTCTAGGGATCTCCAGTGAGAGATAATTTACCTTTTGTCCTTCGCACGCGGACGATTCGCTTAGTATCTTCTTCATCATCACTGAAACAGCGGCCTAAAGATTGACAGAGATATCACAATTGACACCTGGACTTTTACTAAACACTGACCCTAAGGTTACATACATAGTACCATAGTATTGAGGGTTGTATAAAGTCATACGTCCATCTAGTCCACCTTTATACCCTACCCATAATGTCTGTATAACAGTTACATAGTAACAAGTATTGAGGTTGTATAAAGACATACATCCATCTAGTCCAACCTTATACCCTACCCATAATGTCTGTATAACATTACTAGTTAACATGGTATTGGAGGTTGTTAAAGTCATACGTCCATCTAGTCGACCTTTATACCCTACGCATAATGTCTGTATACAGTTACATAGTAACATAGTTTGGAGGTTTATAAAGACATACGTCCATCTAGTCCAACCTTTATACCCTACCCATAATGTCTGTATACATTTACATAGTAACATATTATTGGAGGTTGTATAAAGACATACGTCCATCTAGTCCAACCTTTATACCCTACCCATAATGGCTGTATAACAGTTATATAGTAACATAGTATTGGAGGTTGTAAAAGACATACGTCCACTAGTCCGACCTTTATACCCTACCTATAATCTCTGTATAACAGTTACATAATAACATAGTATTGGAGGTTTTATAAAGACATACGTCCGTCTAGTCCACCTTTATACCCTACCCATAATGTCTGTATAACAGTTACATAGTAACATAGTATTGGAGGTTGTATAAAGTCATATTCCATCTAGTCCAACCTTTATACCCTACCCATAATGTCTGTCTAACAGTTACATTAACATGGTTGGAGGTTGTATAAAGACATACGTCCATCTAGTCCAACCTTTATACCTACTCATAATGTCTGTATAACAGTTACATAGTAACATAGTATTGGAGTTGTATAAAGACATACGTCAATCTTCCAACCTTTATACCCTGCCCATAATGTCTGTATAACAGTTACATAGTAACATAGTATTGGGGTTGTATAAAGTCATACGTCCATCTAGTCCAACCTTTATACCCTACCCATAATGTCTGTATAACAGTTACATAGTAACATAGTATATTGAGGTTGTATAAAGACATACGTCCATCTAGTCCAACCTTATAACCCTACCCATAATGTCTGTATAACAGTTACATAGTAACATGGTATTGGAGGTTGTATAAAGACATACGTCCATCTAGTCCAACCTTTATACCCTACATCCATCTAGTCCAACCTTTATACCCTACCCATAATGTCTGTATAACAGTTACATAGTAACATAGTATTGGAGGTTGTATAAAGACATACGTCCATCTAGTCCAACCTTTATACCCTACCCATAATGTCTGTATAACAGTTACATAGTAACATAGTATGGAGGTTGTATAAAGACATACGCCATCTAGTCCCCTTTATACCCTACCCATACTGTCTGTATAAAAGTTACATAGTACATATATTGGAGTTTGTATAAAGACATACGTCCATCTAGTCCAACCTTTATACCCTACCCATAATGTCTTTATAAAAGTACTAGTAACATAGTATTGGAGGTTGTATAAAGACATACGTCCATCTAGTCCAACCTTTATACCCTACCCTAATGTCTGTATACAGTTACATAGTAACATAGTATTGGAGGTTGTATAAAGACACGTCCATCTAGTCCAACCTTTATACCCTACCCATAATGTCTGTATAACAGTTACATAGTAACATAGTATTGGAGGTTGTATAAAGACATACGTCCATCTAGTCCAACCTTTTATATCCTTACCCATAATGTCTGTATAACAGTTACATAGTAACATATTATTGGAGGTTGTATAAACTACGACTCCTCTAGTCCAACCTTTATACCCTACCATAATGTCTGTATACAGTTACATAGTAACATAGTATTGGAGGTTATTAAAGACATACGTCCATCTAGTCCAACCTTTATACCCTACCCATAATGTCTGTATAACAGTTACTAGTAACAGTATTGGAGGTTGTATAAAGACATACGTCCATCTAGTCCAACCTTTATACCCTACCCTATTGTCTGTATAACAGTTACATAGTAAACATAGTATTGGAGGTTGTATAAAGACATACGTCCATCTAGTCCAACCTTTATACCCTACCCATAATGTCTGTATAACAGTTACATAGTAACATAGTATTGAGGTTGTATAAAGACGTACGTCCATCTAGTCCAACCTTTATACCCTACCACATAATGTCTGTATAACAGTTACATAGTAACAAGTATTGGAGGTTGTATAAAGACATACGTCCATCTAGTCCAACCTTTATACCCTACCCATATGTCTGTATAACAGTTTACATAGTATTGGAGGTTGTATAAAGACATACGTCCATCTAGTCCAACCTTTATACCCACCCTAATGTCTGTATAACAGTTACATAGTAACATAGTATTGGAGGTTGTATAAAGACATACGTCCATCTAGTCTGACCTTTATACCCTACCCATAATGTCTGTATAACAGTTACATAGTAACATAGTATTGGAGGTTGTATAAAGACATACGTCCATCTAGTCCAACCTTATACCCTACCCATAATGTGTGTATAACAGTTACATAGTACATAGTATTGGAGGTTGTAAAGACATAGTCCATCTAGTCCAACCTTTATACCCTACCCATAATGTGTGTATAACAGTTACATAGTAACATAGTATTGGAGGTTGTATAAAGACACACATCCATCTAGTCCAACCTTTATAACCTACCCATAATGTCTGTATAACAGTTACATAGTAACATAGTATTGGAGGTTGTATAAAGACACACGTCCATCTAGTCCAACCTTTATAACCTACCCATAATGTCTATAAACAGTTACATAGTAACATAGTATTGGAGGTTGTATAAAGACACACATCCATCTAGTCCAACCTTTATAACCTACCCATAATGTCTATACATTACATAGTAACATAGTATGGAGGTGTATAAAGACAACACTCATCTAGTCCAACCTTTATAACCTACCCATAATGTGTGTATAACAGTTACATAGTAGCATAGTATTGGAGGTTGTATAAAGACATACGTCCATCTAGTCCAACCTTTATACCCTACCCATAATGTGTGTATAACAGTTACATAGTAACATAGTATTGGAGGTTGTATAAAGACACACATCCATCTAGTCCAACCTTATACCCTCACCCATAATGTCTGTATACAGTTACATAGTACATAGTATGGAGGTTGTATAAAGACATACGTCCATCTAGTCCAACCTTTATACCCTACCCATAATGTCTGTATAACAGTTCCATAGTAACACAGTATTGGAGGTTGTATAAAGACATACGCCATCTAGTCCAACCTTTATACCCTACCCATAATGTCTGTATAACATTACATAGTAACATAGTATGGAGGTTGTATAAGACATACGTCCATCTAGTCCAACGTTTATACCTACCACCCATAATGTCTGTATAACAGTTACATAGTAACATAGTATTGGAGGTTGTATAGAACATCGTCCATCTAGTCCAAACCTTTAACCCTACCCATAATGTCTGTATAACAGTTACATAGTAACATATATTGGAGGTTGTATAAAGACATACGTCCGTCTAGTCCAACCTTTATACCCTACCCATAATGTCTGTATAACACTCCCCGTTATGGTTAAAGGACAGACTGCGGTCACTCCCCGTTACGGTTAAAGGACAGATGCGGCACCCCCGTAGGTAAAGACAGACGCGTCACTCCCCGTACGGTTAAGGACAGACTGCGGTCACTCCCGTTACGGTTTAAAGGACAGACTGCGGTCACTCCCCGTTAACTGTAAAGGACAGACTGCATCACTCCCGTTACGGTTAAAGGACAGACTGCAGTCACTCCCCGTTACGGTTTAAAGGACAGACTGCAGTCACTCCCCGTTATGGTTAAAGGACAGACTGCGGTCACTCACCGTTATGTTAAAGGCAACGCGGTCACTCACCGTTACGGTTAAAGGACAGACTGCGGTCACTCACCGTTATCGTTAAAGGACAGACTGCGGTCACTCCCCGTTACGGTTAAAGGACAGACTGCGGTCACTCCCCGTTACGGTTAAAGGACAGACTGCAGTCACTCCCCGTTATGGTTAAAGGACAGACTGCGGTCACTCACCGTCATGGATAAAGGACAGACTGCGGTCACTCCCCGTCATGGATAAAGGACAGACTGCGGTCACTCCCCGTTATGGTTAAAGGACAGACTGCGGTCCTCCCCGTTATGGTTAAAGGACAGACTGCGGTCACTCACCGTTATGGTTAAAGGACAGACTGCGGTCACTCACCGTTACGGTTAAAGGACAGACTGCAGTCACTCCCCGTTACGGTTAAGGACAGACTGCGTCAGCCGTTCGGTAGGACGACTGCGGTCACTCCCCGTTACGGTTTAAAGCGACAGACTGCGGTCCTCACTCCCCGTTACGGTTAAAGGACAGACTGCGGTCACTCCCCGTTACGGTTAAAGGACAGACTGCGGTCACTCCCCGTTACGGTTAAAGGACAGACTGCGGTCACTCCCCGTTACGGTTAAAGGACAGACTGCGGTCACTTACTGTTTTCCGAAGGTCCCTCCCACGGGTTTGGGTAAAATCTCATCTCCGGAAAGCGACGACTCAGACTCACTGTCTGACCCGGTGGCGAAGAAACGCGACATGGCGGCGAATTGTCTGTGTCACTCGGACCTTCAATGTGGATATTAAAGGGAACACGTTATATTACATGTCTGACACTGCATTGTGGGTAATTAATGTCTATTACAAGGTACAAAATGCTGCTACTGAACTACAACTCTCCACAATACGTCCCACCTGCTCCTCTCATGGAGGATGCTGGGAGTTGTAGTACAGCGGGTAGTGGCCCCATTAATATTAACCCAATAACTACTGGGCTGCCATCAGTTTCCCAGCATCCTCTATGGACCCTCCCTGTGAGGTATCAGCTGGTCGAACCCACCAACCGTCCCCTGTTCCACTCACTCACCGTTGCGGTCCAACACAGGTTCCCCGGCAAAGAATCTGGACAGGAACAACCAGAGACCCAGTGCGCATGTCCCAGTCCAGTCAGCACGGCACAGGTATATCCGTTCAGGGAGAAGAAACTACACTTTCCGTCATGCGCTGTTTCCACCGAACCCCTCGCGGTATAGCGGGTCCTTTGACTGCTGCATGATGGGAGTTTGTAGTCCGACACGTCATTTAGCTCTTCAAAACCGACGTCGCGGAGAACTTTGCGCCTGCGTGGTGATTCGCAAACTAGGTGTCCAGTCTGAGTACAATCCCAGCAGCTCTGTAATAACGGGACACTCCTCTTAAACACTACAAATCCCAGCATGCTCTGTAATAAGGAACGCCTCTTAACAACTACAAATCCCAGCATGCTCTGAATAATGGGACACCCCTTTAACACACAAATCCCAGCATGCTCTGTAATAAGGAACGCCTCTTAACACTACAAATCCCGCATGCTCTGTATAAGGAAACCCTCTTAAACACTACAAATCCCAGCATGCTCTGTAAATAATGGGAACACCCCTTAACACTACAAATCCCAGCTGCTCTGTAATAAGGGAACGCCTCTTAACACTAACAATCCCAGCATGCTCTGTAATAATGGACCGCCTCTAACACTACAAATCCCAGCATGCTCTGTATAAAGGGAACGCCTCTTAACACTACAAATCCCAGCATGCTCTGTAATAACGGAACGCCTCTTAAACACTACAAATCCCAGCATGCTCTGTGATAAAGGGAACGCCTCTTAACACTACAAATCCCCAAACATGCTCTGTAATAAGGAACGCCTCTTTAACACTACAAACCCAGCATGCTCTGTAATAGGAACACCTCTTAACACTACAAATCCCAGCATGCCTCTGTAATAACGGAACGCCTCTATAACCTACTATCCCAAGTGTATAAACTGGTCTATACTGGGGATGAGATGAATTGGCACTGTATAAACTGGTCTATACTGGGGATGAGATGAATTAGCACTGTATAAACTTGTCTATACTGGGGATGAGATGAACTAGCACTGTATAAACTGGTCTGAAATTTGGGTGAGATGAACTAGCACTGTATAAACTGGTCTGTACTGGTGATGAGATGAACTAGCACTGTATATACTGGTCTGTACTGGGGATGAGATGAATTAGCACTGTATAAACTGGTCTGAACTGGGGGTGAGATGAATTAGCACTGTATAAACTGGTCTGAACTGTGGATGAGATGAACTAGCACTGTATAAACTGGTCTGAACTGAGGGTGAGAATAATTAGCACTGTATAAACTGGTCTGTACTGGGGGTAAGATGAATTAGCACTGTATAAACTGGTTTGAACTGGGGATGAGATGAATTAGCATTGTATAAACTGGTTTGAAATTTGGGTGAGATGAACTAGCACTGTATAAACTGGTCTGTACTGGGGGTGAGATGAATTAGCACTGTATAAACTGGTCTGTACCAGGATGAGATGAATTAGCACTGTATAAACTGGTTTGAAATTTGGGTGAGATGAACTAGCATTGTATAAACTGGTCTGAACTGGGGGTGAGATGAATTAGCACTGTTTAAACTGGTCTATACTGGGGATGAGATAAATTAGCACTGTATAAACTGGTCTATACTGGGGATGAGATAAATTAGCACTGTATAAACTGGTCTATACTGTGGGTGAGATGAATTAGCACTGTATAAACTGGTCTATACTGTGGGTGAGATAAATAGCACTGTGTAAACTGGTCTGTACTGGGTTTGAGATGAATTAGCATTGTATAAACTGGTTTGAAATTTGGGTGAGATGAACTAGCACTGTATAAACTGATCTGAACTGGGGGTGAGATGAATTAGCACTGTATAAACTGGTCTGTACTGGGATGAGATGAACAAGCATTGTATAAACTGGTCTGAACTGGGGGTGAGATGAATTAGCACTGTATAAACTGGTCTGTACTGGGGATGAGATAAATTATCACTGTATAAACTGGTATATACTGGGGATGAGATGAATTAGCACTGTATAAACTGGTCTATACTGGGGGTGAGATGAATTAGCACTGTATAAACTGGTCTATACTGGGGATGAGATGAACTAGCACTGTATAAACTGGTCTATACTGGGGATGAGATGAATTGGCACTGTATACCTACCCACGTGACTATAGACATTAGTTAGTCTGCAGATATAAACCAGACCGGCGCCATATACTATAGACTACCCACGTGACTATAGACATTAGTCTAGTCTGACTAGATATAAACCAGACCGGCGCCATATACTATAGACTACCACGTAATATAGACATTAGTCTAGTTGACAGATAAAAACCAGACCGGCGCCATATACTATAGACTACCCACGTGACTAGACATTAGTCTAGTCTGACTAGTATAAACCAGACCGGCGCCATATACTATAGACTACCCACGTGGCTATAGACATTAGTCTACGACTAGATAAACCAGACCGGCGCCATATACTATAGACTACCCACGTGATAGACATTAGTCTAGTCTGACTAGATATAAACCAGACCAGGCGCCATATACTATAGACTACCCACGTGACTATAGACATAGTCTAGTCTGACTAGATATAAACCAGACCGGCGCCATATACTATAGACTACCCACGTGACTATAGACATTAGTCTAGTCTGACTAGATATAAAACCAGACCGGCGCCATAAACTATAGACTACCCACGTGGTATAGACATTGTCTAGTCTGACAGATATAAAACCAGACGGCGCATATACTATAGACTACCCACGTGATTATAGACATATTCTAGTCTGACTAGTATAACCAGACCGGCGCCATATACTATAGACTACCCACGTGACTATAGACATTAGTCTAGTCTGACTAGATATAAACCAGACCGGCGCCATTACTATAGAACTACCCACGTGGACTATAGACATTAGTCTAGTCTGACTAGATATAAACCAGACCGGCGCCATATACTATAGACTACCCACGTGACTAGACATTAGTCTAGTCTGACTAGATATAAACCAGACCGGCACCATATACTATAGACTACCCACGTGACTATAGACATTAGTCGTCTGACTAGATATAAACCAGACCGGCACCATATACTAGACTACCCACGTGACTATAGACATTAGTCTAGTCTGACTGATATAAACCAGACCGGCGCCATTATACTATAGACTACCCAAGTGACTATAGACATTAGCTAGTCTGACTAGATATAACCAGACCGGCGCCATTACTATAGACTACCCACGTGACTATAGACATTAGTCTAGTCTGACTAGATTAAACCAGACCGGCCCATATAATATAGACTACCACAGTGTATAGACATTGTAGCTATGACTAGATATAAACCAGACCGCGGCCATATACTATAGACTACCCACGTGCTATGACATTAGTCTAGTCTGACTAGATATAAACCAGACCGGGCCCATATACTATAGACTACCCACGTGACTATAGACATTAGTCTTCTGTCTGACAGATATAAACCAGACCGGCCCATATACTATAGACTACCCACGTGACTATAGACATTAGTCTAGTCTGACTAGATATAAACCAGACCGGCCCATATACTATAGACTACCCACGGACTATAAGACTTAGTCTAGTCTGACTAGATATAAACCAGACCGGCCCATATACTATAGACTACCCACGTGGCTATAGACATTAGTCTAGTCTGACTAGATATAAACCAGACCGGCGCCATATATACTATGACTACCCACGTGTATAGACATTAGTCTAGTCGACTAGATATAACCAGACCGGCGCCATATACTATAGACTACCCCACGTGACTATAGACATTAGTCTAGTCTGACTAGATAAAAACCAGACCGGCCATATACTATAGACTACCCACGTGACTATAGACATTAGTCTAGTCTGACTAGATATAAACCAGACGGCGCACCATATACTATAGACTACCCACGTGACTATAGACATTGTCTAGTCTGACTAGATAAAACCAGACCGGCGCCATATACTATAGACTACCCAGTGACTATAGACATTATTCTAGTCTGACTAGATATAAAACCAGACCGGCGCCATATTACTATAGAATACCCACGTGACTATAGACATTAGTCTAGTGACTAGATATAAACCAGACCGGCGCCATATATATAAGACTACCCAGTGACTATAGACATTAGTCTAGCTGACTAGATATAACCAGACGCCGGCCATATACTATAGACTACCCACGTGACTATAGACATTAGTCTAGTCTGACTAGATATAAAAAAGACCGGCCCATATATATAGACTACCCACGTGACTATTGACATTAGTCTAGTCTGACTAGAATATAAACCAGACCGGCGCCATATACTATAGACTACCCACGTGATATAGACTTAGTCTAGTCTGACTAGATATAAACCAGACCGGCGCCATATACTATAGACTACCGTGACTATAGACATTAGCTAGTCTGACTAGATAAAACCGACCGGGCCATATACTTAGACTAACCCACGTGATATAGACATTAGCTAGTCTGACTGATATAAACCAGACCGGCGCCATTACTATAGACACCACGTGTATAGACATTAGTCTAGTCGACTGATATAAACCAGACCGGCGCCCTATACTATAGACTACCCACGTGATATAGACATTAGTCTAGTCTGACTAGATATAAACCAGACCGGCGCCATATACTATAGACTACCCACGTGATATAGACAATTAGTCTAGCTGATAGATATAAACCAGACCGGCGCCATTTACTATAGACTACCCACTGAGCTATAGACATTAGTCTGTCTGACTAAGATATAAACCAGAACGGCCACCATATTACTAATGACTACCCACGGGACTATAGACATTAGTCTAGTCTGACTAGATATAAACCAGACCGGCCCATATACTATAGACTACCCACGTGACCACTGTATAGACATTAGTCAGTCTGACTAGATAAAACAACGACCGGGCCAATATACTATAGACTACCCGTGACTATAGACAAGTCTCTAGTCTGACTAGATATAAACCAGACCGGCCCATATACTATAGACTACCCACGTGGCTATAGACATTAGTCTGTCTGACTATTATAAAACCAGACGGCGCCATATACTATAGACTACCCCACCGTGACTATAGACTTAGTCTAGTCTGACTAGATATAAACCAGACCGGCGCCATATACTATAGACTACCCACGTGACTATAGACATTAGTCTAGTCTGACTAGATATAAACCAGACCGGCGCAAATATACTAAAGACTAACCACGTACTATAGACATTAGTCTAGTCTGACTAGATATAACCAGACCGGCGCCATATACTATAGACTACCCACGTGACTATAGACATTAGTCTAGTCTGACTAGATATAAACCAGACCGGCGCACATATACTATAGACTACCCACGTGACTATAGACATTAGTCTAGTCTGACTAGTAATATAAACCAGACCGGCGCCATATACATAGACTACCCACGTGACTATAGACATTAGTCTAGTCTGACTAGATATAAACCAGACCGGCGCCATATACTATAGACTACCCACGTGACTATAGACATTAGTCTAGTCTGACTAGATATAAACCAGACCGGCACCATATACTATAGACTACCCACGTGACTATAGACATTAGTCTAGTCTGACTAGATATAAACCAGACCGGCGCCATATACTATAGACTACCCACGTGACTATAGACATTAGTCTAGTCTGACTAGATATAAACCAGACCGGCCCAATACTATAGACTACCCAGGGACTATAGACATTAGTCTAGTCTGACTAGAATAAACCAGACCGCGCACCATATACTATAGACTACCCACGTGACTATAGACATTAGTCTAGTCTGACTAGATATAAACCAGACGGCGCCATATACTATTGACTACCCACGTGACTATAGCATTAGTCTAGTCTGACTAGATATAAACCAGACCGGCACCATATACTATAGACTACCATGACTATAGACATTGACTAGTCTGACTAGATATAAACCAGACGGCCACCATATACTATAGACTACCCACGTGACTATAGACATTAGTCTAGTCTGACTAGATATAAACCAGACCGGCACCATATACTATAGACTACCCACGTGACTATAGACATTAGTCTAGTCTGATAGATATAAACAACCGGCACCGCACCATATACTATAGACTACCCACGTGACTATAGACATTAGTCTAGTCTGACTAGATATAAACCAGACCGGCGCCATATAATATAGACTACCCATTGACTAAGACATTAGTCAGTCTGACTAGATATAAACCAGACTGGACCATATACTATAGACACCCACGTGACTATAGACATTAGTCTAGTCTGAATAAGATATAACCAGACTGGCACCATATACTATAAGACTACCCATTGATATAGACATTAGCTATGTCTGATAGATATAAACCAGACCGGCACCATTACTATAGACTACCCACGTGGCTATAGACATTAGTCTAGTCTGACTAGATATAAACCAGGACCGGCACCATATACTATAGACTACCCACGTGACTATAGACTTAGTTAGTCTGACTAGATATAAACCAGACCGGCACCATATACTATAGACTACCCATGATAGACATTAGTCTAGTCGACTAGAGATTAAACCAGACCGGCACCATATACTATAGACTACCCACGTGCTATAGACATTAGTCTAGTCTGACTAGAATAAACCAGACCGGCGCCATATATATAGACTACCCATTGACTATAGACATTAGTCTAGTCTGACTAGATATAAACCAGACCGGCACCATACTATAGACTACCCACGTGGCTATAGACATTAGTCTAGTTGACTAGATATAAACCAGACCGGACCATATACTATAGACTACCACGTGGCTATAGACATTAGTCTAGTCTGACTAGATATAAACCAGACCGGCACCATATACTATAGACTACCCACGTGACTATAGACATTAGTCTAGTCTGACTAGATATAAACCAGACCGGCGCCATATACTATAGACTACCCACGTGGCTATAGACATTAGTCTAGTCTGACTAGATATAAACCAGTCTGGCGCCATATACTATAGACTACCCACGTGACTATAGACATTAGTCTAGTCTGACTAGATATAAACCAGACCGGCACCATGTACTATAGACTACCCACGTGGCTATAGACATTAGTCTAGTCTGACTAGATATAAACCAGACCGGCACCATATACTATAGACTACCCACGTGGCTATAGACATTAGTCTAGTCTGACTAGATATAAACCAGACCGGGACCATATACTATAGACTACCCCTGTGACTATAGACATTAGCCTAGTCTGCTTCTCTTTAACAAATAAAACCAACTGTAATAGAAAACTTGTCTTCCCACACCATGAACTGTAGGGTGATGACTTTTGCAGACTGGTCTATTCTACTGCTAAATAAACATGGGCACATCGCATTCCATACTTCCCAACTAGTGCTGCCTACTGCAGAATATACTGGTACAGATAAAACAATGCTCTGTATTCTAACAAACATACTCTAGGCTGCTACTAAATGAATATATGTACATTAGAGAATGTCATCCACGTGAAAAGCCAAAATACATTTATTAATCAACGTGTCCTCCTTTAGTATAAATCCTAGAAAAGAATACCATCCTCCTCCCTCACTTCATGAAGACCTGCCAATGTTTTCTTTCTAACGTAGGTTAGTTATTGTTAACATCTGTTGTACTATCTCCCATTGTAGGGATCTTACAGACATCTCACTTCTGCAGTCCTTTATACACCTACGATACGTGGACCTGTCCCAGAATGCCTTGCGTGATCTGTCAAGCTTGGGAGCTCTCACCCACCTCCTGTACTTGCGCGCTGATCACAATCAACTAGTCACTCTTAAAGGCTTGGGTGAGCTTCCTTACCTGCAAGTGGCCAGCCTGGCACAAAACCGAATTAAATCTTTAGAGGGATTCGCTCACCCACAACTTGAAAAACTTAACTTAATAGGTCAGTGTTGCTATGTCTGATTGTCTGTCTGTGTTTCCTATTCTTTAATCCCTTGTCTACTGATCACCTTTTTTCAGTCAGAATGCTATACACAGATGTATCTGGGATATCTAAATGACAAGGTAGCCTATTACTGACAATAAAGGAGAAGTAAAAGCTGATAACTACTTATTCTTTGTATATTGCCAATCTTTACCTGAATCACATGCTCTATTACTTTAATTTGTATTCCATCTGGTTCTGTACATACATCCTTCTATATAATATTCTAGAATGAGCACCTGCCATCACTGCAGCTCCCTATCAATCCCTTAACCAGGAGATTAATCTGTGAATCCAGTCTCAGTTCTCTTGCAGTAACAACATTTGTCAGTGAAGTTTTGTGAACTGTAAAGCTAGGTACACACGATACAATAATTCAGCCTGACCAACTGACATTTCAGTGTTGCGGTTGGTTGGGCTGAATTATTGTGTGACGGATTTTCGTTCGGACGGACGGACGGACGAACGAACGAACCTTTGGACAGGTCGGAAAATCACAATACAAATTGCGCCTAATTTGTAAGGAACTGCAGTAATGTCAGGTGTTTCTTTCTGACAAGTAAGGAATTACTAAGTTCTGCGCACCTTACCAGGTTCCCACAATGCACAAAATCATGTTAAGTGATGACTGCATCGCGAGTACCTAGAACGAAGGGGAGCACAGTATTGCATCTCCCTGCATATGCTTTAAATGTTGCCCTTATCGTCCTGTCATATTTACGAGCTATATAAAAATTCACATCGGATAGCAGGGAGAATCCTGTAATTAAGGATAACTCCATACAAGTTCCTTTATACCTTTCAAACAAGCCTAGAATGGTGTGTCTAGCTTCTCTGGATCTTAAAGAAAGAGTTCGCTGCAAAAGTGAACTATTCCTTTATTACATTGATGGAGCTATTCCTTACCTTCCGTTCTTCAATCAATGCCTGTGGAGCCAGGAACGAAGATATAAGAAACTTACCTTTCACGCAACCCTCCGCTGTCATACTGACTAGCTTCTTAACCATCCCGGACTTCAATCAATGCATTAAGTTGCACACAAGTTATAGGCTTGTATATCTGTTGTATTCAATTAGATCAACTGGACTTGAAGTTTAGTTAGCCACGAGTAAGGTGTCAAAACAGCATTGTACATGGAAGACAGTTGGTGTCGAACCCCCCACCTCTATTTAGGCTTGGTTTCTTTATTTTCACATCAATGGCCTCCTTAACACCTCTCTTGAACCAGTCACGTTCCTTTGCCAATATATATGACGTATTGTACAATGCTGTTTTGACACCTTACTCTGGGCGTTCCTATAACACCTCTTAGCCACTATCCAATCACACCCTTAACACTTGGCTGTGATATGCTAATTGGGATTTTCCAGGGTACATAATTGCCAAAGATTCTTGTACAAGTCATTCTGAATTGAGAAAGCCAGTCGGATGACTAGTGAAACGTCTTCAAGAACTAAACTTCAAGTCCAGTTGATATCACTGAATACAACAGATATACCATGACCTGGATGAATGAATATTACAGATATACCATGACCTGGAGGAGGGATTAGTACGATATACCCTGACGGAGGATGACTATTACAGCTATACCATGACCTGGATGAATGACTATACAGATATACCATGACCTGGATGGATGGGGAGGAATATACTGAATAACATGACCTGGATGGATGAATATTACAGATATACCATGACCTGGATGAATGAATATTACAGTATATACCATGACCTGGATGAATGATATACAGATTAATACCATGACCTGGATGGATGAATATTACAGATATACCATGACCTGGAGGAGGATATTACAGATACCGTGACCTGGACGGATGAAATATACAGATATACCGTGACCTGGATGAATGAATATTACAGATATACCATACCTGGATGATGGATATTACAGATATACATGACTGGATGGAGATATTACAGATATACCATGACCTGGATGGAGAATATTACAAATATACCATGACCTGGATGGATGAATATTACAGATATACCATGACCGGATGAAGATATTACAGATATACCATGACCGATGAATGACTATACAGATATACATGACCTGGTGATGACTATTACAGATATACCGTGACCTGGATGAAGAATATTACAGATATACCGTGACCTGGATGTGAAATATACAGATATACCGGACCTGGATGGATGAATATTAACAGATATACCGTGACCTGGATGGATGATTACAGATATACCATGACATGGATGGATGGCTGTTACAGATATACCGTGACCTGGATGGATGGATATTACAGATATACTGACCGGATGAATGAATATTACAGATATACCATGACCTGGATGGATGGATATTACAGATATACCATGACCTGGATGGATGAATATTACAGATATACCATGACCGGATGGATGAAATATTACAGATATACCATGACCTGGATGGAATGAATATACAGAATACCGTGACCTGGATGGTGAATATTACAGATATACCGTGACCTGGATGAATGAATAACAGATATACCGTGACCGATGAATGATATACCGATATCCGTGACCTGGATGGATGGATATTACAGATATACCAGACTGGATGGATGAATATTACTGTATACCATGAGCTGGATGAATGAATATTACAGATATATCATGACCTGGGAATGAATATTTACAGATATACCATGACCTGGATGGATGAATATTACAGAGCTACCATGACCTGGATGGATGGATATTACAGATATACCATGACCTGGATGGATGAAAATTTACAGATATACCGTGACCTGGATGATGAATATTACAGATATACCGTGACCTGGATGGATGAATATTACAGATATACCGTGACCTGGATGAATGAATATTACAGATATACCATGACTGGATGGATGAATATTACAGATATACATGACTGGATATGGATCTATTACAGATATACCATGACCTGGATGGATGAATATTACAGATATACGTGACCTGGATGAATGAATTTACAGATATACCATGACCTGGATGGATGAATATTACAGATAACCGTGACCTGGATGAATGATATTACAGATAACCATGACCTGGATGGATGGATTTACAGAATACCATGACCTGGATGAATGATATTACAGATACCAGACCTGGATGGATGAATATTACAGATATACCATGACCTGGATGAATGAAATTACAGAATACCATGACCTGGATGGATGAATATATACAGATAACCATGACCGGATGGATGATATTACAGATACTACATGACCGGATGAATGACTATACAGATATACCATGACCTGGATGGATGAATTACAGATATACCATGACCTGGATGAATGAATATTACAGATATACCATGACCTGGATGGATGAATATACAGATATACCATGACCTGGATGAATGAATATTACAGATATACCATGACCTGGTGGATGAATATTACAGATATACCATGACCTGGATGAATGATATATTACAGATATACCATGACTGAGGGAATGAATAATACAGATATACCATGACCTGGATGGATGATATACAGATATCTATGACCTGGATGAATGAATATACAGATATACCATGACCTGGATGGATGAATATTACAGAGATACCATGACCTGATGGATGAAATTACAGATATACCAGACCTGGATGGAGGATTTACAGATATACCATGACCTGAGATGAATGATATTACAGATATACCATGACCTGGATGGATGGATATTACAGATATACCATGACCTGGATGAAGGATATTACAGATATACCATGACCTGGATGGATGGATATTTACAGATATACCATGACCTGGATGAATGACTATTACAGATATACCATGACCTGGAGGGATGAATTACAGATATACCATGACCGGATGGATGATATTACAGATATACCATGAATGGATGATGAATATACAGATATACCATGACCGGAGGATGAATATTACAGATATACCATGGACATGGATGGATGGTATTACAGATATACCATGACTGGATGAATGACTATTACAGATATACCATGAACTGGATGGATGAATATTACAGATATACATGACCTGGATGAATGAATATTACAGATATACCATGACCTGGATGGATGAAATATTACAGATATACATGACTGGATGGTGATATTACAGATATACCATGACCTGGATGGATGAATATACAGATATACCATGACCTGGATGAATGAAATTACAGATAATACCATGACCTGGATGGATGAATATTACAGATATACATGACCGGATGATATTAAGATATACCATGACCTGGATGGAATATTACAGATATACCATGACCTGGATGAATGATATTACAGATATACCATGACCTGGATGGATGAATATTACAGATATACCATGACCTGGATGGATGAATTATACAGATATACCATGACCTGGATGGATGAATATTACAGATATACCATGACCTGGATGGATGAATATACAGATTATACCTGACCTGGATGGATGAATATTACAGATATACCATGACCTGGATGAATGAATATTACAGATATACCATGACCTGGATGAATGAATATTACAGATATACCATGACCTGGATGATGAATATTCAGAATACCATGACCGGATGGATGAAATTAGATATACATGACCTGGATGAATGGATATTACGATATACATGACCTGGATGAAGATATACGAATATACCTGACCTGGATGAATGATATTACAGATATACCATGACCTGGATGAATGAATATTACAGATATACCGACCTGGATGAATGAATATTACAGATTTACCATGACCTGAGAATGGATATTACAGATAACCATGACCTGGATGAATGAATATTACAGATATACCATGACCTGGAGTGGAATGGATATTACAGATATACCATGACCTGGATGAATGAATATTACAGATATACCGTGACCTGGATGAATGAATAAAGATATACGACCTGGATAAATGAATATTACAATATACCGTGACCTGGAGGGTGAATATTACAGATATACCGTGACCTGATGAATGAATATTACAGATATACCATGACCTGGATGATGAATATTACAGAATACCGTGACCTGGATGGATGAAATTATATATATCATGACCTGGATGATGAATATACATATATACGGACCTGGATGGATGAATATTACAGATATACCATGACCTGGATGGATGAATATTACAGATATACGTGACCGGAGATGATATAGATACCATGACATGGATGGAATATTACAGATATACCATGACCTGGATGGATGAAATTACGGATATACCGTGACCTGGATGAATGAAATACAGAGATTACCATGACCTGGATGGATGAATATTAACAGATATACCATGACCTGGTGAATGAATATACAGATATTACCGTGACCTGGATGGATGGATATTACAGATATACCATGACCTGGATGAATGAATATTACAGATATACCGGACCTGGATGGATGAATATTAATACAGATATACCATGACCTGGATGGATGAATATTACAGATATACCATGACCTGGATGGATGAATATTACAAGATATCTACCATGACTGGATGGATGAATATTACAGATATACCATGACCTGGATGAATGAATATTACAGATATAACATGACCTGGATGGATGAATATACAGATATATACATGACCGGATAATGATATTACAGATATTCCATGACCTGGATGAATGTATTACAGATATTACCATGACCTGGATGGATGAATATACAGATATACCATGACCTGGATGGATGAATATACAGTATACCATGACCGGATGGTAGGATATAAGATCGATACCATGACCTGGATGAATGACTATTACAGATATACCATGACCTGGATGAATGAATATTACAGATATACCATGACCTGGATGAATGAATATTACAGATATACCATGACCTGGATGAATGAATATTACAGATATACCATGACCTGGATGAATGAATTACAGATATACCATGACCTGGATGGAGGATTACAGATATACCATGACCTGGATGAATGAATTTACGATATACCATGACCTGGATGGATGGATATTACAGATATACCATGACCTGGATGAATGAATATTACAGATATACCATGACCGGATGAATGAAATTACAGATATACCATGACCTGGATGAATGAATATTACAGATATACCGTGACCTGGATGGATGAATATTACAGTATACCGTGACCTGGATGAATGAATATTACAGATATACCATGACTGGATGGATGAAATTACAGATATACCGTGACCTGGAGGATGAATATTATATATCATGACCTGGATGAAATGAATATTACCGATATACCGTGACCTGGATGGATGAATATTACAGATATACCATGACCTGGATGGATGATGAATATTACAGATATACCGTGACCTGGATGAATGAATATATAGATATACCATGACCTGGATGGATGAATATTACAGATATACCATGACCTGGATGGATGAATATTACAGATATACCGTGACCTGGATGAATGAATTACAGATATACCATGACCTGGATGGATGAATATTACAGATATAACCATGACCTGGATGGATGAATATTAAGATATACCTGCCTGGATGGATGATATTAAAGATATACCATGACCTGGATGAATGAATATTACAGATATACCGGACCTGGATGGATGAATATTACAGATTATACATGACTGGATGGATGAATATTACAGATATACCGATGACCTGGATGGATGAATATTACAGATATACCATGACCTGGATGATGAATATTACAGATATACCATGACCTGGATGAATGAATATTACAGATATAACATGACCTGGATGATGGAATATTAAGATGATACATGACCGGATGGATGGATATTACAGATATACCATGACCTGGATGGATATGATGAAATATTACAGGATAGATGACCTGGATGAATGAATATTACAGATATACCGTGACCTGGATGAATGAATATTACAGATATACCATGACCTGGATGGAAGGATATTACAAGATATACCATGACCTGGATGAATGAATATTACGATAGACGTGACCTGGATGAATGAATATTACAGATACCATGACCTGGATGGATGAATTTATTACAGATATACCATGACCTGGATGGATGGATATTACAGAATACCATGACATGGATGAGGAATATTACCGATATACCATGACCTGGATGAATGAATTTACAGATATACCGTGACCTGGATGAATGAATATTACAGATATACCATGACCTGGGGATGGATATTACAGATATACCATGACCTGGATGAATGAATATTACAGATAGACCGTGACCTGGATGAATGAATATACAGGATATACCATGACGGATGGATGAATATTACAGATATACCATGACCTGGATGGGATGAATATTACAGATATACCATGACCTGGATGGATGAATATTACAGATATACCATGATCTGGATGGATGAATATTACAGATATACCATGACCTGGATGAGATGAATATACAGATATACCATGACCTGGATGGATGAATATTACAGATATACCGTGACCTGGATGAATGAATATTACAGATTATACCATGACCTGGATGGATGAATATTAAGATAACCATGACATGGGGGGATGGATGAATATTACAGATATACCATGACCTGGATGAATGAGAACCATCACAAGCTTATAGGCTTGTAGTTACACACTGCGTTGTCTGTCTGAGTCATAAACATGATGAGCTGTGTATAAAGCCCCACTCACAAAATAACAATGTTTATGAAGCTAGTTGCAGACCTGCATCCAATCTGGAAAATACCTGCTGAATATTATTATTATTTTAAAAACTTCCAAAAGATGAGCCAGTATTTTCCAAGTTCTGTGCATTGATTTGGGGTGTTTGGTCTTTATTCAAGGTTAAACTCTTATGTTGTGAGAGGCAATGTTCCCCATGTCCCATTAAAAGACATCCCACCCTGCCACTATGTACTTGCGGGCAGGGGGGGAGAGGGGGTGTGACGGTGCGGCGTGACATCGTTTACGTCACATCGTGGGCGGGGCGAGGTAAGAAGGAGGCGGGGTTGTGACGTGGGCGGTCCAGGGAGTGGTGCGCAAAAAGGGGGCATGACGGGCAGGAGATTCAGGACTCGTGGGAGATTGGGGTGGTCTCGCGGGAGCACAGGAGACCACTCCAATTCGAGGGAGACTCCCGGAAGATCTGGGAGGGGTGGGATACCTGCATTAAAGGAGAAACATACTGATGTAGTACTAATTGGTTTCTGCCCCCTCCCCCTTTTTCATTAACATATGTTCTCCAATGTCAGAGATAGGAAAATTGCCAGTGACCGTGTTGGAGGAGCCAGAAAGAAGCCAGTTACAGCATGAGTACAATTCTCCTTTAAGAAAAAGGACACATTATTTCAGCCCCATTTCACTAAGGGAAAATCAATGTTAGTCTTGAATAGTCTTTCTAGGTGTTTATACAGATAGTGAATGAGTAACCTATCTCTAGTATTCCAGAAATAGATATTCTAGATATAGTAGATAATGCACTCCCTGCTGTAAATTATAAGGTTATTAAACTCCACTCTAACCTCCATGTTCTAATGTAATTTTCCTGGTCATTACATTGCATGTGGTTCCTTTACCAACACAGGCACCGTTCATTAACACTGGATAGAATCCCCCAACATTCAGTGCAGTTATACAGGACTGCGTTGGGCTTCATACACACACACGATTATGTCTTTACCTCGGCCCCCCCCACACACACACACACAACACAGACTTTTTCGGGGGTCCAGCCCTATCTCCTGTTTTTTTAATAATCTGTGCTGTAGTGTGCTTGACGATTATATAGTGGATAATGCACCCCCAACTGTAAATTATAAGGATATTACAAGTCACCGAGGAGTTCTGTGACCATATAAAAGCACGAGGCCACAGGCCGAGTACCTTTTATACAGGGCACAGAACTCCAAGGAGACTTCTAATATCCCCATAATTTACAGCTCAGGGTATATTATTTATTAGAACCTACCCCTTTGTGGCTTCTGGTTTCCTTCTCCTCCTGGAACTGTAAGATTATACGGCTATAATCTTACAGTTCCTCCCATAGAAATCCACTACAGGGGTCGGTTATAAGGATATTATTTACAGCAAGGACCCTTTAAGTTTAATGCAATTGTCAACGGTCTCTTAAATAAACTATTCCATGGATCCAGTTAATAATCAATCAATGTGCTTAGGCATTATTGTCAGTCTGCGGTAAGGACACACTGACAAGCCTTAGAATAAGGCCTTGGTATAACAGCTCTGTACTGGTCTTTTTCTCGCATTTAATCATCTAATCATCCTCAGTATATTCACATCTCAGAAGAGTTTTTAATTAATTAAGCCTTTTAATGGTTCTCTTTTTTTTTCTGGGAATACATGGCTTCATCTCTCTGTACATTAGCCTACAAATGTTTTAATGGCTGCCATCAATAACATGCATCATTTAAATTCATAAACAAATATCTATCATCTTTATATTCAATCCCTGATCACTTCTCCTGATAAACGGAACATCGCACAGATCCACTAACAATTAAATAAACTGATGGAGCCTGTATTTAAACAATTAGAATGTTATTTATTTGGAAGACAGTGCTTAAAAAACACATTAGCGCTCATAAATGCTAATATACAGTAGCTAATGCCGTGAGTGTTCTAATGAGAATGTTTTTGCTTTATGGTTTGTGGTTATGATTAACAAGTGTTCATTTAAATGTGTCAAAATCAAACATCGTCATTTTATCAAAGGTTCTTTTTATACAATTCAATCTTAGCATAATTATGCAAAGAAAACAATACAGCGTGTGACATAGGGGCTTATGCAATAAAAGGCACAATAATTGCAGTAACCATTGAGGTGTAATCTATCTGCAGCAACACAGTTAAAGGGGAACTGTGGTCTCCAATCCAGTTATTTTAAATGAAAGGCCAGGTTCCTACCTTTAAAATGAGCCATCACCCACCTCTATACATGCTGCACAGCCCAAGAAGACATGAAGAAATCACTGATCAGAAAGTTAGGGGAGTGGGAGGTTCTGAATCTGCAGTCAAAATACTTGTTCCTCCTCTAATCTGCGGTTGGCACATGCTCAGTGCAGGAGAAAGCAGAAGAAACCAGGAAAAGAACGAGTTAAAGTGACTGAAGGAGGAGAGGGAGGGGCCACAGGGGGTTGCAAGGGGAGGGCCCATGAGGAGGAGGAGACACAGGGCCTGTCACATGGCAGGAAGTGCAGGGGATCTGGTGATGCTGCTATCATATCACACATAAAACTGTAAATATCTTCAAAACTATGTAAAAAAAATATAATAAAGTAAATTGCAAAAATACTCAGGATAGCAATTCCTGTCAATTTACCTAAAGTCATTTTTGGAGCACAGTTACCCTTTATTACGCTGGGTACATACCATCCATAATTTCGGGCGCCTCCTAACCATTAGCTACTTTTGCCGCAACCAGCAGTGCTTTGTTCCGGATTACCCCTCGCTAGTGTCGAACTGTTGTTCAGAACAAATACATCCCATGGTGTGTACCCAGCCTAAAAAGCTAAGATTTGATTGGCTGCAGCCTAGTATTTGTGTTGTGTAACCTGCAGCTACTGTATGTGACTTATTGCTGCCAGTTTGCATTGTTACCTATTTTACATGTCACTGAATAGGGGCCAAGTACTCAGTGTGCATATCTAAAGGGAAGCTGTAAGCATGCAGAATTCTGGGTAGTAACTGCAGGTCAGTAACATTTATACATTTCTTCAATTCCTCCTTGACAGAAGCCAAGTTGCTGCAATGCCACCTTGCCTGATATGATTAAGTGTTCTGCTCTGCAAGCTCTGCCCTTGACAGCTCACAGGGGATTTGGAGTTCATCTCAGGGGACACAACATGGACAATTCTAATTTATTTTCATTTCTGTCTTGTTGGGAATCCAAGGGGCTTATAGCCAGTCCCCACAACCCATACAACTGGGTAACCGTGTTCCTTACAATTAGCTGAATCAGTAAGGCCAGATGGCTGCTCTGCCCTGGGTATCAGTTTACTTTCATTTAGAATTTCTATTGATTGTCTGCTAGATAAGGTGACATTTTACTCTTTTCTTTTATTGTGTTTATTCTCGTTCCCTACACTTGTTGCCACTGGGAAGAGACCAAACTCCATTTTTTTCTGGTTTGTGGTTTATAACAGTTTAAAGGGCAAGTCCAGCCCCAAAATGAAACCTTACATAGAGGTAAATCACCCCCCAAAACCCTAAACGGTAATATTTGGAAATGTGAAATCTATAAGTCTAACCTGAAATCCTGCACAATGTCCTGTTTCCCCGGTTTCTACTTCCTGGTTCCTCCAGTTAGTAACTGTCAGTTATGGATTTGACAGTTGATATCACAGCCAATGACTGAATGTTAATCCCCTGTCTGCCTCTTCTGAGCATGCCCAGGCTCAGTACAGGCTCAGTACAGGTTTCTAAATTGTTCAGTTTCCACGAGGCATCCAGAAGCATAGCAGGCATACAGTAATGAATTCATAGGACAAACTATGATATATCAACATATTTTAAAGAGACCATTCTTTCTAAAAGATGTACTTATGAGGTAGGAGTTGTCCTTTAAACTTACTTCTGGTTATTTGTTGGCAGGGAATAATTTGCATGAACTGAATGGCCTTGAATGTAGTAAACTGGACAGCCTACGCACCCTGGAGTTACGCAGTAACCAGCTGGAGAGCACTGCTGGCTTGTATCTTCCTAAACTGCGGGAACTCTACCTGGTGAGTGACTTTAAACGTATGTTTGCCTTTGAATGGTAGTGTTTATGGGCTTAATTAAAGGAACGGGATGCAAAGAATTCTGGGAAGTTTCTGTTTTAATGTTAAATCAGGTCCACAGGTTGTGTTCTGTGTGAGCTGATTTGTCCATTTGATGTTTACAACAAAGACAGAAGGCTCCTGTTTGGAGAAGGGATTTGTTACTGTGATTCTAGAAATGAGCTAGAAGTAGATTTATTTCCACAACTTCAAAGGAGGAATCTCAGAAAAGGAGCATTCTGATTGGCTACTTAAAGGGCAAGTCCAGGCCTCAAATGAAAACCTATATAAATCATATATAAAAACCCTAAACGGTAATAGTTAGAAATGTGAAATATATAAAGTCTAACCTGAAATCCTGCACAATGTCCTGTTTCCCCTGTTTCTGCTTCCTGGTTCTTCCAGTTGGTAACTGTCAGTTATGGATTTGACAGTTGACATCACAGCCTAATGAATGTTAATCCCCTAACTGCCACTTCTGAGCATGCCCAGGCTCAGAACCAGGTCACTAAATTGCTCAGTTTCCATGAGGCATCCAGAAGCATAGCAGGCATACAGTAATGAATTCATAGGACAAACTATGATATATCAACATATTTTACAGAGGCCATTCTTTCTAAAAGATGTTATTATGAGGGTGGAGTTGTCCTTTAAGGACTAGATTATAAACCGAATTGATGCCATTGGCATAACTGTTTAACATAATGACACTAGTCAAGTTTACATCTGTAGACGTTACCCAACATATTAGTACCAAATATAATAAATGATGTAGATGGCATAGCATTTTAAATGCAGCTCATGTGCCTCATCTGTTCCCTGCCCATCAGTGTCAGTCATTCTTTATTTCCAGTCAATCCCATAGTACCCTGCACCATACCCATGTACCTTCTATAGTGTATTGTAATATTGTTTCCCTATTTGCTAGGCACAGAATAATATAAAGAGGTTGGAAGGGTTAGAGTCTCTTGTTAGCCTGACCACCCTCCATCTACGAGACAACCAGCTGGAGACTCTGGATGGATTCTCAGAAAGAATGCAGGCACTGCAGTACATAAATCTCAGGTAATCATAAGCTCCATGACCATGTCTTCATCTGGGAGACTGTTCAAACAACTGTGTCATTGGAGGAACCTGTTTAATGCCGTTTCAGAGAGCACCAACCTAATAGCTCACATAGCACTGTATGGTTTCAGGTCAAACATGGTGACTAATCTGCAGGAGATTAAGAAGCTTCAGTGTCTGCCTATGTTGCGGGCACTGGTTTTGCGGGAGAACCCATGCGAAGAGGAGGAAGGTTATCGGATGGAAACCTTAATCACTCTTCATCCTCTACAGCGTCTTGATAAAGATTTCTTTGAAGAGGAAGAAAAAACGGAGGCAGCTGAGACAAGGAAGACAAGGCTGGAAGCAGAGGTAAAGGGGATGTATGTGGGTCACCAAACTGGGCCTATTGTAGACAACTGTATGGTATGTATGTCTGGGGTCTATTCAATGGGAAGAAGCACTTCTTTCAGATTGTTTTCTTATTGGTTAGGCCTGGGACAAGAGTGGGTGGGGCAACATTGCTACAGTTGTTATTTAATGAATAGAATGATATGATCAATAGGTACTGTACTTTCTGTAATGTACAGAAGTAGAAATCACCAATGTTAAGGGAAGGTTTAAGCTGGTATATGTTGGTAAGCAGATGATCTGTATATGGAAAGGAGGTGCAGTGTCTGTATATCATGTATGTTCATGGGTTTGTTATGATTTTAGCCCATGAAACTAAAGGCAATTAACCTGTTGGTGTTAGGGAAAGTTGAATAGAACATATGCTAGATGTTGACTGTCATTTTTCCCCCTTATTCAGATACTTGATGCTTGAGGTTATGAAGCTGGACTGATCTACTGATGAACACAGGGTTAATGCAGTGTCCCTATGTCATGGTGCCATGTGTCCACCAGGATCTGGATTCTTAGTATCTGGTGCTGTGCTAGCAGGTGTTCTACCAGACAGGACCTCAATCTACAATGAACTGAACAAAGTTTGGACCCTGCTGGTTCCTTTATTTCCCTCATAAAGGGCGGGTTAAATGATTCATATTAAAGTGATAGTAATACAAGGCAGAGAAGTCTATTATTTATTTTAGCTTCTTCTTCTTGATCTCCCCTTTAATTAAAGAAGTGTTGAGATCGCTGTTTATGCCGGATTTTTTTTTTTTTTAAGAAATGGAAATTTTAGTTCCTGGTTCCTATGGTTTTTTGACTGCAAACGTATTCAAATTCCTTGTACAAATTGCCTTAAAGTAAAATTTTCTTATTAAAGTAGAACTGAAACAAACATCATTTTATCTAAACTATTGGCATAATCGGACTTATTCAGTAAGAGGTGCAATGTTTTACCTGAGGTCTTAAAGTAAAGGGTAACTTCTCAAAAATGGATTCTATAGTTCATTGGGAGATAGGATCACTAGCTGCCATCTCCCAATTCAATTTACAAGCTGAGATCTGCCTGTGTTTACTTACACAATCCTGCAGCTCTCTGTCTCCCCCTGTTGGCAGCTGATAGGATTACTAGCTGCCATCTCCCAATTCAATTTACAAGCTGAGATCTGCCTGTGTTTATTCTCACGTTAGCGCAACAGACTCTGTCTTGCATGCGCATAGATGTCAAGAGTCCGTCAGGACCTGTCAGACTATGTGGGGGAATAGCGTTATACCTGATGAAGGGACAGGGCATCCCGAAACGTTGTATGTGTTGTTACAATAAATAGTTGTGAATTCACCTGATTAGTGTGCTCCCCCTTATTTTTTTCTTGTGCTAGTGAACTTTCTGGCCCTTGGAGTGGAGGGCTAGGGGAACTGCACCTATCTATTTGTCTGGCATACAGCCATCACCGGTGTGCTGGAGTGTTCCTTGGACTGTATGGGAATAGCGAGTGATCGGGTAAGTAGCTTGCCTTGACTCCTGCTGGTGTTATTGATGAATGGGAGGTAAGACACAGCTCCTTTACCTCCTGTTCTTCAATAAAACTAAAGGGCAAACAAATATTTTAATGACAGAATAAACACGCATGTAGAATATAGCAGAACGTATTTGGGGTTCCTCCACAAGCTAATTGCCACTCTATTTGTTGACTATCTCTTAGGGCATTTATTTGCTATCCTATACCCCAGATTTGCAGTTATTTTAATCCCACCAGCAATCAGAATAAAGCATAGCAGTGTTCAGTTGGTCATAACTTTTTAAAGAAAATGTTCTTTTCTGCGAATCAATGGATTCTATGGCCATTCCTTAGGCACGCTATCAAAGAACGTTAAGATATTTATGTTCCAATCACACAGCAATTTACCAGCAGTGTAATTAGAAAAGTTTAGTTAAATTCTGCAGTGTAATTTACAGTTTACTGGCAGAGGAGAAAACTAAAATGCAATGGTACATAAAGAAAGCAGGCACTTGCACCAACCAATAGAATAATAATAGGTCTAAAAAAGAAAGGATTACAGGAGGGATATAAAAGACAAGGAGAATTAATGGGGCACTAAACTGATAAATACAACATTAAAAAAACTGGGAGGATAACAATTTCCTCACATACAGTACTAACCTCAAAGATGGCTGCATTCTATTGAGGCTGACAGCTTTCCTACCTGATACAGTGACACACCTCCCATCCCCAACATGGGCATGCATGCACCCTACATCAGAAAAGGAGGTGGGGGTGAGAGGAAGTGTACAAGGAGGTAGGGTTCCTATTTCCTGAAAAACTGTTTCTGTTCTGTTGTCTTTTTCAGAGATATTCTTCTTCCCAAACTTACAGGCTTAAAGGTGAACTAAAGTATCTAAACCTTTTCTCAATAGAGAGAGCACATTCCAAACATGCAACAAGCTGTGTCTCACCTCTCCATTTTCTGTGGCTGCTGAATGATTTATGAAATTATCCTGTGGGAACTAAGGGTCAGCTCCCACAATCCATATTAGCTTGGTAAATCCAGCTAAATGTACGCCGTACATGCTCTGTAGTGCTCAACAGATAAAAATAAGGAAGTTGCAGCCTTGCTTCCTAGCAGCCAACAGAACAGATATCCTCCCTCTTCATGCCACAGAACAGGCATTTATTTTTTTCCCTAACACATTCAATGCTCCTGTCCTAACAATGATATATTCAATTTGCTTTTCATACAAAAAAAGAAAAGTAAACCTTGCAGTGTATTTCTTAGCTAGCATGGATGTAAGAGTATTAACATTTCAGTAAAAATTAAAAGTAATTCTGGGATTGAACTTGCATCCTATTGTACTCTGCCTTGCTAAAAGCAGTGCTTTTACCCCTGACCCAACAGACATACTAGGGGAAACACTACTACATGTAGAATCTTTATCTTTTGCTAGGAACATAATGGAACCAAAAAATAAGTCTGGATTTCAACCTGTGACCTTGTGGGCTGTGTGCTTCTAAAACAAGTGATTTAACAGGTAAGCCACCACAAAAACAGGCACATTTAAAAGCTTTATCTTTTGCTAGGAACATAAATTAAAAAAAAAAAGTAAAATCGGATGACTATTTTGTATTTCCTTAGGAAGGCTGTATGCAATTCTTACTGGCTGGTAAATAAACTGCAGGATAACAAGCAGCTTTCAAATTCCATCAGGGACAGTAAATACTGGGGTCTGGGGGCATGGTTTTTGAAGACTACATGGACTGCTAGTTGTACTGGCAACACCAGCCTTCTTAATTACATAATCTATTACATCTACTGCAACTGACTAGAGAATTGTAATGTACAGGTGTTCTTTAAGTTTAGTTCTCCTTTAAGTTTGCTCAGTGTACTTTAATTTAAGTTACAAGATAGTTTATCTCTTGTCTTACCTGACTCGGATCCTGCAATGCTTTAAAGTCTCTCGTCAGGTAGGACGCAACTTTTTTTTGCATTGGGTCCGTATGGCGTTAAAATTAGCGCAAAATCATTGTGCTAATCATTACTTCATTGGCTACGCCACACTATTTCCAAATTATTGGAAATGGCACGGCCAGCGCAAAAGTCGTTTAAATCCCACGCTAACCCGAAAGTACATAGGGTAGTGTGGGCTTTGGACTAATTTTAGGCAAAAACTGCCAATATAGCATCAGCCCCTTAATCTCTGTTTCATTTGGGGAGGGTGTTTGGCTATTCGCCCCAATACTCCAACAAAACAGAACCAGAAAGCTATAGCCCTCAGGGCTAGGTCCCCCCATGTGCATTGCACTCTGAACGTTCTATGAGTTGCATGCGTACACGGCTTTTGGTCAGTTTGTGCCCGTTCCTGTTAGCTTTGCTCTTCAGTTTAATTGTATGGGAAGGCAGCGAAAAACACAGACGAACGCGGACACAAATGCAGTGCTTATGCGCTTCACCCACAGTAGTAAATAGAAAACACAAACGGAGACAAATGCAAACACAAGCGCACTGCGTTTTTCAATCCAATGCAGTGGGACCTTAATTCTCATAGACTATATGTAAGGGCTCTGGAAATTAAACTGTTCATGTCGCCATTTCAGCTACTTTTCCACCAATTATAAATATAGCCCAACATCTCTTAGAAGTGACACATCAAAGGAACGTGACAATTCCAAACCCTCCCATTCTTTATTGTTCGCTCAGTGACCTTCCTATGCCCTTGAGTAATATGATGTTAGATAGTCAGACACTACACTAGGGCTGTTTCCTTCTACATAGAGGTTCATTTAATGCTTTGGGCATCTGCAGTGGATGAACGTTCCGCTTGTCTCTTGGTTTTAACGTCAATACTATTAACATAGCTTTTTACTAAAAACCGCCTTCCGTAATTATATATTCTCATTAGATTTTTTACTTCTTTTGTCTTCTTTGCGGTAGTCACATTATCAGGGGAACATTGAATTCATGTTCCAATGCAGAAAAAAAGATTTAAATCATAAAAACACTTTGGGGCCCACAAAACATAGAATTTCACAAGCATACTAGTGTATTCCTACTGTGTGTCCTTTTTCCCATATCCATATACGTGTGCAAGAACAACTAATTATCAGACACCACTGTGAAGTTTGTCCTCAAACCGTTGGTAAACTATAAGCACATATCAAGACTAATGAATGAAACCTCCCATGATTCTCTAAAGAGAAATGTTCTACAGGAATCACTTTGTGGAAAACAAAAACTCGGCTTCTCTGTTTATCTCGGCTTCCTCCAATGGCCTGAACTGCTGTGCTTAATCTAAAATGTTACGGTTAGCCGAGCAGGTATCCAATCACAGAACCCATACACATTAGCAAGAATTGTCCTTCCACATTTGAATGCTTTCTTCATGGCTAAACCAATACCAAAGTAAATGTGCTGATTTCAAGGTGAAGGTATCCAAGTAAATGTGAAGGATCAATGCCACCAATGTAGAGACCTGTAATCAGATTTTTAAAATGCATCTGACACCAGCTGGTAATTAGTGTCTTTTTGCCCACCAGGCTTTTTGTACTTGTTGGCTCTAGAGAAATAATTCTGGTAGTCCAAATACAGTCCTCAATCAATATAGCCATAGATCAACACCGACTGGAGGCCAAAGATGTTTATATACCAGTGGTGCAATTCATCATTGATAAGGAGGCTTATTGAACGGACATATGTACAGTTGACAGGCACAAAGAGGCCTATTTAAAAGTTTGATATTGATTGCAGACTCCGCTGTTCACTTCTCCGTAAGTTGCCTTCTTCTTTGAAAACTGTGCAAGCTTTTTACAACCTTGCAAGTTGGGGGTGACCATGGCTTTTCAATACACTGAAACATTCCAAATAGCCTATTTATTCAACATAAGAAAACTATTAAAGGGCATGTCCACCCCAAAATTTAACTTTTGATATGTGGTAGGGCATGCTCCCCCAGCCCCAACCGCATTAATATAATTGTTAGAAAGTCCCCCGATTCTTACTTACCTGCCCTCTCTCCCCTGCTGCAGTGTTTAGGCCCTCTGCTTGCATGGAATTGAAAGCAGGGGGTGGGACCGGCAGCTGCGTCCGTGATTGGCTGAGAGGCAGGGAGGGCTTCACTGAGCATGCCTCAAACTTGGACGAGGTTGAGGAAGTCTCAGGCACAGCATGAGTCACACACTGCTCCTACACAGCAGTTTCCTGGACTTTGGAGGGGCACAGCAGGGGAACTATTTTGAGCAGGAATGTAAGGTAAGGATTGTTTTAAACTACTTGATGTGGCCAGTAAGGGGTTAAATTTTAGTTTTGGGGGTGGACATGCCCTTTAATTTGTAATTTGTACAGACAGATTGACAGGAGGATGAATATAAAATACATGAATTGTGGTAATACTGCTGTGAATAGAACCTAGGGGAAAAAAATAACACTAGGTATACTCATGGGCAATCTAGGCCAATTATGTAACCAAGGGTGGCTGGGAGCTGTTGATTGACATCACGAGATTCTAGGCCTAATAATAGGTCTCTTACTGCTCCTCATTGATTTAACATAACAGCTTGATATTACTGAAATTACAGGGCTAGAGGGTAATTGTGTATGTACCATTCCACTGGCAAGGCCACAAATGTGTGTTGTATTGGCAACAGGGGCGTATCTAGGGTCTAAGAAGATCAGAGGCACTTTAGGGCACTCCATGCGCGCAGCGCAACATTTTGTAGGCCACACCCCTTTCTACACCCCAATTAAGCCACACACACTATGTACTTAATAGAGATGGTCAAAAAGACACAGACAGACAGATAGACAACCACAACATAGACACACAGCCCAATAGTGTTAAACAGACAGAAAGACAGTGAAATAGATAGACAGACAGAGATAGAGATCAGAGAGTTGGACAGAGAGACACAAATTAATGACACAAAGGCACAGTAAACTGGCAATTTCATTATATACTGGTAGCAATTTGGTTGGGACCGGCAGCTGCGTCCGTGATTGGCTGAGAGGCAGGGAGGGCTTCACTGAGCATGCCTCAAACTTGGACGAGGTTGAGGAAGTCTCAGGCACAGCATGAGTCACACACTGCTCCTACACAGCAGTTTCCTGGACTTTGGAGGGGCACAGCAGGGGAACTATTTTGAGCAGGAATGTAAGGTAAGGATTGTTTTAAACTACTTGATGTGGCCAGTAAGGGGTTAAATTTTAGTTTTGGGGGTGGACATGCCCTTTAATTTAAAATATGTACTTAAAATGTTCTTTTATTGGTAAAACCCATTCCAAGTGCTAACTTCTGCTAACACAGGAGTTATATTCAAAACATATCTCACTTTACATCTCTCTACCAACACATCACCACCCCACTGATTATCTATCTGTGGTATAAAAAAAACAATCCTGGCAGTTCACAGTTTTTTGGGATCAGGTTAGAATGTTTTGGTAAGAAAATGCTTTAATTTTGGTGCAGAAAATACATGCAATAATCTTTCACTAAACTGCATCGCTTGCACTGTGCAATGCAAAATGAATTCAAAACCCTTACTAACCCAATATTACATTGGTTAGCATGGGTTTTGCAATTATTTTTCCCCTTAGCACTCAAAATCACTGATTTAGTGGTCCATATGCTAAAGGGATGATGGCAACTGCTAACAGGTGCTTTCTGGTTGCTAGTTTCAGGGGCTAGTATTTTTCAGTGTGATAGCCAGAAGAAAATATATTACTCAGCTAGTGTATGGCTGGGTTTAGAATTCAGGACAAGGCATATGTGCTGTACAGCCATAGCGCGCATAGCGCGGAGATTCCAGCTTGGCCGCGGTGGGTCGCGTAAAAGGTAAGTTAGCTCCCATCTTCATTCTCGGGCCCTGCAATACTGATTGAAGATCGGGAGGTAAGGCACTGCTCCTTAACCTCCCGACCTTCAATCAGTATATTAAAGGAATAGTTCAATTCGAGATGGACATACCCTTTAAGCATATACCTTCCAATAGACAATTGCAGTTAAGATTCTCTCTGCTATTATCTAGACTGGTACTGCACCATTAAATCACAAGCTATAGCAAAGCAACAATACTAAGCAAATCTTTTAATTAACATTAAGTACTGTCCCTGTTGACTTCTTGGGGTCCTCTGCTATCGGTCGACTGCTGCACCGAAGCATTAAAGTTAAAAGACCCGGCACTATCAGTTCTGCCTTCCTGGCCAATAAGAATACTTCTTGCAGAGCGCGCCTTTTCATTGGCCAAGCCCCAGGCCAAAGCTGGCGAGCGGTACTGACAGTGCTGGGCCTCTTAACTTTAATGCTTTGGTGCAGGAGATATGAAGGTGCTGGGTTTTGAAAGATAAGTTGAACTTAATGGACTATTGTGATGTAACTATGTGTGTACTATAAAAGCTTCTGGCAGTAGAGATATATGCCAACACCCTTAGCACTGGACCCTTTTAATGATTGTCTGAAAAATGGCTAGACATGTAGAGACTTTGTATTTCTGTACAGACACCGGGCAGCAAAAATACTCAATGGTTCACTAATACAATGAAACAGTCACAAATAAGCAATTTACACACAGAACTCAATACAAGGTTTTCAAATCCACGTACTTGCCTTAAGGTCCTTACCCCTGTATATGATCTAGATACCATGCTGTTTAGGTCTGGCTCGTAGTTCTCTAGAGGCGAGGAGAGACTGGGACTACCAGACATACACTGACAGCATGGAATTTACAACCTGTAGTCCTTAAGGGCCACAATTGTATATCCACCCTTGTCACCTCTTCCCATGCCCGCATTCAGGACTTTGCTTGTGCTGCCCCTCTGCTCTGGAACTCCCTTCCTCTTCAGGCACCATATAACCTGGCCTAGACACTACCCCTCTCACTAACCCAACCTGATCCTAACAGCGTCTCACTCCACTGCCAATTTATTTACAGCCACTGATTCCCATCACATTATGTCTCACCAAATATCCTCTAGACTGTAAGCTCTTTGGGCAGGGTCCTCTCTCATATTGTATCACGGTATTTCTGTAAGTAACTCATCACTGTTTACTTATATTATGTGTTACCTGTGTATGTAATATGTATGACTTTGTATAACATGTATTACCCTGTATGTAATGTATGACGTTGTAACTTTAAAGCGCCACGGAAGATGTTGGCGCTATATACATTCATAATAAGAATATTGTTATTATTAATGTTAATGTATGACTACGGTGCAATAGAAGGAAGTCACTGCATCGCGAATCACCAAAACCACGCCTTATAAATATGGCCCCATAGTTCTTCTTTAATTCCCATTCCAGCACAGTCATGACCATTTTATATGTAAGGGTCCCTTGCATTTTTCTCTATCACCATAGATGGCGCCAATGCTGATAAATACTAGCCTGGCTCTCAGGAACACAGTTATGCTGGCCATACCCTAATTAGACATTAGGTAGATTCAACAGTTGATCATGGAATCAATCTAATGTCTAAAAACACTCATGTTCTAATACCGATAACTAGTGACTTAGAGACATTTGAACATTACTATGTTTTCGTCATTATCAGTTTGTGTACTTGATAGTTTGTCTATTCGGCATGTCAGAAAAAGGTTTGTAACAATAAAAAGTTCGGTTATTTCTCAACACTCACAGGAACTTCCCCAATGCTAATGGGGCAGCAGAAAACCTGTACGACTGGGAAAATACATGAATGAGTGGCTGGCACATGAAACGCACAGCTGGGCTGCCATTAATGGCCTGTTTGCCGACAAGAGCTGCTGGATGAACCTTTGAGTTCTGCCAACGTCTATGTCAATGATGGTCACAGATCTTCACCCGCCTCTGGCTTTACAAAACTCACATACCAGACCTGGAAACAGATACACGCGTCCAATCACACATTTATACAATGGAAAATACACACAATCCCAGCAGCACACTTATTGACTTGTGTGAAAATGTGCAGTGTATGTGTACACAAGGTCAAAGGTGCGAAACATAGAAAATGCAAACAGACACAGGAATGTGCACACATCAAATCCCATCCTTCACGTGCACATTCGAAGCTCATTGCTGTGCACACTCTTTAAAGTACACTGGCGGGTAGGTACACTCATTGCGGTGCACACTCTTTAAAGTACACCGGCGGGTAGGTACACTCATTGCGGTGCACACTCTTTAAAGTACACCGGCGGGTAGGTACACTCATTGCGGTGCACACTCTTTAAAGTACACTAGCGGGTAGGTACACTCTGCGGTGCACACTCTTTAAAGTACACTGGTGGGTAGGTACACTCATTGCGGTGCACATTCGTTAAAGTACACTGGTGGGTAGGTACACTCATTGCGGTGCACATTCGTTAAAGTACACTGGCGGGTAGGTACACTCATTGCAGGATTTAAAGCATGCACAAGAACTCACACACAATTACAGGCACACTTTTGCTCTGCCTCTCTAGTTCTGCAGATAAATCCAGCCTCCCCCTTTGTGCTAGAAATTACAGGAAGAGAAAGGGGGGGGGGAGAGAAAGGAGGGAGAGAGTCTCCTGAAAGAGAGACACCTCTGTCACCCTGTCTCCTCCCTCCTCTACCCTCCCCACCTGTCTCTTACTGAGAGGGAGAATGGTGCAGAGGGGCTTTGTATAGGACCCCAAGGCTGATGAGCCAAGAGAGAAAGCAACTTCTTACAAACTGCCCTGTGCTTCTGTCTGTCTGCCCTGTGCCTCATTCCAAACCCCCTCCACCACCCTCGTCGCTGTGTCTGGCTCCCTCTCTCCTCCTCCTGCGTTCATAGACCTAATGGGAGGAGAGAGAGCTTAGCAGCAAGGGAGAAGGGAAAGGGGAGACAGAGGCAGAAAAAGAAAAGGGAGGTGACCAGGGAAGGGGAGGAGCCAGCAGAAGGGGGAGGGGAGAGGTGGTAAAAAAAAATTCCCTCTTTTGTAGGATTTTCACTGCACAACGGATAAAAAAAAGAAAAAAAAAATCTTTCCCCTCATCTCTCCGACTGTGTAGCTGCTCCATCTCTTCCCATCCAGAGCCAACGCCACGGGCACGATGTTCCGCTCTGGATCGCACACCGAGGATCCGGTTGGCCCCAGACAGCGCGATATTCTCCGGCTGGGTCTGTGATGCTGCTATTGGGAAGGAGAGAGAGAGATCAGGGATTCAGACCTGTTCACTGGTTCCCGAGCCCCCCCCGGATCTCTTTGTTAGGTGGGTGACGCTGCGCTGGGGACTTGGGAGCGGAGATTGAGATGTGTATGGAGAGAGATCGTCATGGAACATGCACACGTATGTGCATGTTCCAGCTCACTTTGACGCATGCACATATTAACCTTTTGATCATGGATGTAAAGACACACGCACATACTAAGGTATATACGTGCTCACACCCCCTCCTGTGGGATCACTCACCCCCACCTACCACCCAGCTTATCTGTCTCCACCACTAACATACACAGCTGCGCAGTACAGCCACATGGGAGGGGGAAGAGGGGGTGAGGTAATGAGCTTCAGTCCCAGGTTAACATGTGTGATGTGCTTACATGAGTTAACACTGTGTTAGTGGAGGGGCAGACATGTCTATCCACAGGTGAACATGTCCATAAAACCAGCTGTGACCTGATCCATGTGATTAGGCTGTTACCTGTGGTGCTCGCACTTCCTTGCACTAGTTCTGATTTGCAGGAACTTGGATCGCTTTGTGTCCATGTGATGCTCTGTAGGGTAGAGAATTGCCATGGATTCACTATGAATGAAAGCCAAGGCATAAAGACATCATACAGTCTGCCCTTGGCTAGGAACTACAACTACCAGCATTCTCTGTCTTCCAGGGGATGATGGGATTTGTAGCATGATCTTATTAACAGCAATGCGAGTGTTTGCTCTCCCTATGGAGTGATGGAGTTCAGTACAGGCGCGCACCTTGGCGTACAGGTTACACCGTAGGATATTTGTCTTTTTCCAATGCTGAACATAAATGTATAGTTTGCTGGCGCTTGGCGGCGGAGTCGACAACTTAGTCCGTGTTTATTTGCTTTCTCCGTGTTGAAATGCTACATTGTTGGGGTGTTGGTCAGTATCTTAGAAGGGTAACGTGTTTTCTTATCACGTTTACTGCTTAAGCTTGGCACCTTCACTTCTGAGCTCTGAAGCACATTCCCCCTATGAGAACAGCTAGGCGTGGAAATATTAATTCATATATAGATGTGGATTTCGTCCTTTAGTTCATTTTGATGTCTGGATTTCACACAACGTACCATGATTTTCAGAAAGCAGCACGTTGTACGGTTTAGAATGCAGGGAATTATTACCGTTACCCATTGCGAACTTTGTTTAATACAAATAAATGCAGGTTCCGGAACAAAACCATTTATAATGTCATCATTTCTAAACATCGATCGCCTACACAAAAAACACGACCAAATTGAATTTCTTAGGCCTAGTAAACAAGGGAAGATATTTCATCTTACGGTATTACACTTCAGTCGATAAGGCAAAATATCGGTAAAAAATTTTGTTCGGTTGAAAATCCAGTCTTGCACACTAGTATGTTTTGGCTGATCAGTTACACAGAAATATAAGCTGTACCACTTTTTTTTTAGACCGGCAGACTACCAAACGGTTTAATGGAAGCAGGGGTATTCTTAAAGGCTATGTCCACCCCTAAAATAGAATTTTAATATTCGCCCCCCATGTCCCCCAGCCCCACAGATGTTTTGTTTTTTCCTCCGCCGCACTGCCGGCCCTCTGCTTGCGAGAATGCAAGCAGAGGGCGGGGGACCGGCAGTCGCGTCTGTGATTGGCTGAGCGGCAGCCAATCACGGACGCGGGTGCCGGTCATTCAGTGCAGCGGAGGAAAGGGAGAGGTAAGTAAGAGTTTGGGGAGCTTTTTAAAAAAAAAAACATGCGGTTGGGGCTGGGGGACATGGGGGAGCAGAATATTAAGGGGGTTTAATGCTAGGGGGAGGGATAGTAGAACGGGAGGGAGAGGGAGGGGGAGGGAGGGGGGAGAAGGGCTGCAGCACGCATGGCAGGAATCTCCGGGAGGCCAGGTAGCAGGCAGTGTCCTATATGGACCTGCTAGCCTCCTGGTAGTCAGTTTTTGGAACTTTGGGGGGGGGACTACAGGAGAACCCTATGGAGTTGGGATGTGAGGTAAGGATTAAACTACACTACATGGTGGGGCCAGTAGTTGGGGGGATTATAGTTTTGGGGGTGGACATGCCCTTTAAATAAGGAATGCTAAATAACACTACGCATTTCTTAATAATGATACCCAATACTTTTAATTAGAATACCCCTCCCTCAATAAGGATACTCTACTCTCTCCTTAAATAAATATGCCCCACCTTCATGAAGGATGCCGTCCTTAAATAAAAATCTCTTTTTAATAAGAAAGCCCCTACCGAGATAAAATTACATCTTTTAAATGGCATGTCTATCCTTAAAATGGAAAAAAAAAAATGGTCGAGGTTGTGACAACTAGCATCACAGCCAATGATTGCCTGATGCCTCCTCTGCACATGCTCAAGCTTATAAAAAGCTCATTGAGCAGAGGGAGGAGGCGAATACCTTTGCCAGAATGTAATAGAATTTATTATTAAAAATCTGGTTACAAATGCATGTAATAAACTGGTAAGAATAGCAGTTGGGGTTGCGGGCAGATAACTCATTTTTTGTTTTAAATAAGTATACATAAATAGTGATGAAATAAGAATCGATGGAGAGTTGTATGAGTTATTTAAGGATACACATTAATAAATAACAGAAATAAGGCCCTTTATGCACTGGAAATGTTACTGAATAACTTCTAAGTTTCAACACCTAATGAAAAATCTGGACTAACAACATAGAGACTTTGTTTAATATGTAATTATGATTCACCAAAAAGGGCATACATATCCTGTACGAAGGTGCCATTGAACAGGTTGCTAAGATAAGGGCCCTTAGCTAAATGCCAGGGGTCACCTGAAGGAAGGCATGGTTGGCTGTAACCTGGGGATATGTTATTTGAAACAATAATTAGAAGACAAAACATTTACATAATAATGCTATGTATGTTACCTTAAAGGGGAACTAAGGCAAACGCATGAATGGATTCTACAATTTATAAGTATCAGATAGCTGTATCTCTTTAACTCTATAATTAGCAGCATTAATATTCTGTTTAATATCAGAGGGGAACGTTGCAGAATTCTGCTAGTTAGGATTGATGCATTGTTTTATTATACATAAGGGATATTACAGTTTAATATAAGGATATTACGTCACAGTTCCCTGACCATATAATCACATGAGACTGAGGCCGGGTGTTTTTATACAGGGTAGGGAACTCTGAAGTGCCATAACATATTATAATGGGATGGGGTGTATTTTTTCTCAAATACATCCTGCCACCCCCGTGGAAGTTCAGGTCCGGTCTTTTAAACAGCTGATCACCAGTATGTTTCCTTCATATGCGCGATCAGCTGTTTAAAAACAGCTATCGAGGAGGGGTCCTGCCTCCAACCTCGCAGGGGGCCCTGGGCCCCTACAGTTACGCCAATGGCTCCCATTATAATTTTATATTATAATGCATGTATATTATTGTACACTCCATTCAGGGTTATTTATATTTTATCTTGTTTAAACATGTAACATATAATGACATACGTGTGTTTTTACAGGGTTAACAGGGTTTGAACTGAAGTTTCAGTCCAGGTCATTACTAACCTATTTTCTATCATATATATGTATTTGTTATATTGTCTATTTATATAGACATGTAGGCTCTTTCTCCCCCCATTCTAAATAGCTAAAGATACATGGAAAGTGATAGTTATAGCTGGAACCATGGAGCTGAAAAGGGGCGAAGATCAGAACAAAGGTTAGAGGTGTTGAAGGACCAGGATCTGTCTGTCACTGTCAACGATTATAGGGGAACCACACTCCATTCTCCCCACACCTCCATATCAATAGTATCCAGGGTAAGGACCTAAACTGCTAGCTGATCAACTTACCTAAAGTCTCCATCTCTGCTCCGGTCCTCTCAGTCTGCTGAGGAAAGGTACCAATGAAGCTCATATTCCCACTGGCCTCATCATTTACTGATTAAGAGAAGGTGGATGGGAACCAGAGTGTAAGGGAAGGTTTAGCTGATCTAAGAACCTTGTACTTCAGGGTAGTATTGCTGAGAGTAAGAAGAGGAGCTGGGGGGAGGCGAGTATGAAAGAGGAACTTAAAGGGTATGTCCACCCCCAACAAAAACTTTTGTATCTAAACTAATTGCCCCCCAAAACCTCGACCTCGTGAGATTGACAGTGCTGAAATGTGCACCTAAATCTACTTACCAGCCCTCGTTCTCCTGCCTGGCCTATGTTCCTTTTCCATCCACGGAAGCTGCAGAAGTGGCCAGACATGGAGCGGCATCTGTGATTGGCTGGGCAGTCTATCAATAGGTGGTGTGAACAGGAAACATTCGAAAATATCCATCCCACTGTCTAGCCTATGGGAAGGCATGCGCTGCCCTCTCTCCGTGGCTCGGTAGTTCAGGGGTAGGGTGGCAGGTCTGCTACCCTAGAATTTCTTATGTCCAATAGTTATGCATGTCAATTGAATAGATAAAACTATTGATTGGCAAATTGGAAATGAATTGATTGCAATCGTTGGGATTGATAGGTCTATCCTGAAATCACATCCAAATCCCCAGTCGGTCAAGAATATTAGCTCTCGAGAACCAGGCCTAAGATACTCGTACAATTGAATTCAGTTTTCCGACATTACAGCTCAAGGTTCTACATTATATCCATCACTTTTCATGTATATTATTTTTGAATAAAAAAAAGCCACAGATTTTAGTGAGATTTCAGTAAAAGTATTAGATGAACGGAAAGACTGAACAGAAAAGCGACGCCATGTGTTGCTACAAGTCTGCATAAGAATTAGTTCACGAGCCCATCCCCCTTCTTTAAAGGGCCAACTCATCTTGAACATTTCAGAATAATAAGTTACTGAGAGATGGGGATTTTATTTTTTGTGGTCGTAGGCAGGGATTACAGTTTTCTAGTCAATGATTCTTCTTTTTCAAGCATGTTTCATTTCACTGCTTTGTACAATCAAGGGTTAAGTACCGGCACGCTCAGAGGTCAAGCAAGCATGCGATGATGTGTGCAGTTTACTTAAGGAACAAACAAGGACCAATATATTCCTTCAGTCAATGACATTAGAATCTCAAGCTCTAATCCCCTTTACAAACCCCACAGCGCCCCATCCTCTTAAAATCCCTATTAGAAACATAATGAGAGAATCCAAAAAGACTGTCAGCGGAGAATGGAGTAAACGCTGTAATGGCTGGTAACAGATATGTAACAAATATGTAGAGATCTCACATTAGACTCCCATGTTCTTGTCACAGGTTTATACTCGCGAGAGAAACCTCTTGCTTAGGTTTTCGTACTAGTTTGGAACATGATTGTAGTGCAGTGATATAATATTAAGGTTGCTTTAAAAATAATACATTTAACCATGGGACGATAGGGGTCTTGTGCCTCGTGAAAGATCTAGGGGGGCCCTGGTCACATCCTGGTACCAGAGAGATCAGATGTGATTTCTTTTTTGTGCTTATATTGAAAAGTGTTAAGCACAAGCAGTTAAAAAAAAAAAAAAAAAAAGGAATAGGTTGGACTTGATGGACGAATGTCTTTATTCAACCTTAATTACTATGTTACTATGTATCCTTTACAGCAGTGACTGAGTTTTAGGTGGGAAGTTTCAAAGTAATGGCTGCTAATTAATACTCTCTCAGGGAGAACAGTCTGAGCACAATTCACTATATAATTTTATCCTTAAAGGGTAACTGTGGTACAAAAATGACTTTGGGTAAATTGACAGGAATTACTTTCCTGAGTATTTTTACAATTTACTTTCATTATATTTTTTACATAGTTTTGGAGAAATGTACATTTTTATGTGTGATATAACAGCAGCATCACCAGATCCCTGCACTTCCTGCTCCGAAACCATGTGACAGTCCCTGTGACATTAAAGTTACAATTGCATACCTTGTTGTGGGCTGTAATGTGCTGTCCTCTCCCCTCTTATTAAATCCTCCTTCAGTCACTGTAACGCGATCTCTTCCTGGTTTCTTCTGCTTTCTCCTGCACTGAGCATGTGCCAACCGCAGATTAGAAAGAACAAGTATTTGTAACCGCAGATTCAGAACCTCCCACTCCCCTAACTTTCTGATGAAAGAGCTTGTAAAGCAATAAAGGAGGTGGACAAAGTGCGCCGAGAGACCAGTGGTCTTGTTTCAGGAGCGCCTGTAGAAGTTGTTATGTAGATACAATTACATAGATATTCTCCTAGATTTTCCAATTCGATTACTATCAGCCGTGATTTTCAGAAATGATCAATTCCCGAGGTCTTTTCCAATCGACAAGTTTTAGAATCTTGCTTGTTTAGTGCCAAATTGTGTTTTACAAAGTCTCTCACCTTTAAAGGACAATTATACTTCCATTTCCACCATTCCACAGCTGAATAGTCCTGAGCGTGTCTTCCCATTGGCTACATCGCGGATAGCAGAGACTAGCCGGAAGAGGGTTAGAGCGGCAAGTGATACTTTATGTAAATAGCTGATCAGTTAAAGTACCCAGGGGTGGTACTTAGTGGTTTATGTCCTTCCCCTGGATACTATTAATAGGTTAAAGAAGAGGAGTGAGGGGGAAGTGAGTATAATTGTGTGCTGGGAGGTAAGATTCAGTATTCCTTCCTACCTGTGTGCAGTACAGGTTCCTACTGGCCTTCCCTCCCATCTGTTTATGTGTGCCAATATTAAAGATGGCAGGGTTGGCAGGAAGTTGTCTTACAGGCTGGTATTGCTGCAGACAGGTAGAAATACATTTCTTGCAAATTAAAAATTAAAGGTTAAGGTTAAAACAATATCTGCGTGTAGAGAAAAATAATATAAAAATAATACAATGTGTAGAGAGACTGTTGGAAATATAGGGGCTTATTCAATAAAAGTTCTTATCGTTTAAAATGGTGCTAATTTTGCCCCAACCAATCAGATGTTAGCTTTCAAATGTTACATAAGTTCTGATTGGCTGGGGCAAAATTAGCACCATTTTAAACGATAAGAACTTTTATTGAATCGCCCTGTTAGTCTCTAGGTCTATAGCCAGTGCCCTGTAATAAGGAATTGAGCGTTCTGGCAGCCAGGGTCCATAGAATCCAGAGCTCCAAACATTGGACAAGTGGTGCAGACATGCATGGGTGTTGATGTGGAAGAAGTTTTGTCACATGACAACCATGCCAGCGGAAGGAAGATCCAAAGCACTGTCTGCTCCTTCCTCTACTAACTTCAGTTCTGGGTCTGCACCACCACACTCGTGGCATGGTAGGCACACACCGTGAATTATGTAAGTGGGTGAAGCACAGTGGGTAGCGATGCCAGCGATAAAAAGAAGGATTTTCTGATCCCTGGAATCCAGAACACTCAACAAAGGATCAATGGGATCCCTTGGGATCAATAGGGTTCCCTGCAGATGTTTTGGAAACTACTACTCCCAGCATGCCTTGATTGCAGTATGCCACGAAGGCATCCTGGGAGTAGTGGTTTCTAAACATCTGAAGTGCCGAGGTTCGACATCACTGCTCTAAGCCTGTGCACACAAGAATCTGAGTCCTCAGTGCTCAAAGCTGAGATTTGGTTTTGTGACCATAGTTTCCCTTTGTATAATGTGCAATAAATAAAGCCCAAAATGGACTGCTAAGGACTGTATGTCTGTCAAGACATGGCATAAAAGACTTAGAAAGATATAGCAAATGGAAATGAAAAGTACACTAGAGTAAAATGGTATTTTAATCCACCATAAAGTTTTATTGCCTTATAAATTTCATATTTACCACTCGATTTATCACATACCCAATCAAAATTTAGTGGTGGTGCTAAAATCATTAAATAGCAAGTACAGCTTTGATTAAAGAGCTTAGCATATGGCCTGCTGAACCAGCGCAATACACAGAGAGAGGAACAGATCACTATCACTGTATATGTGGTTGATAATGGAATATGGGCAGAGTCCTGGTACATTATCCCAATAGATCTCCTTTATCATGTATGGGATAGTAACAGCAATTTCTTAAAGGACAACTAAAGTCACAGAACAACACTGAACCAGAAGGCAGATCACCTTGATATAAAGCCAGTAATCGGTGTCTTACCTCTCATTTTGATATGAGTGCTGGGAAATTTACCTAAATAGTATATGGTTTTTGCTTAACATCACAGCATTCTAATGTCACACAGTCTGGTCAACGACCATTATGTTCTGCTCATGCTCATTCCTTAGCTGTGGCAGAAATTGTTACAGTTGGTGACACCCATTAATAATCTAGCCAATCCTTTTACAGGACAGATAAAGCAAGGAAGCATGTGACTGAGGTCAGGAGGTGTGGTCTGCCACTGCACATACACACAGATACTTCATCCAGTTCTTAACAGGATTACATTTACTTTAATACAATTTACTGAAGTCATATTATATAGCTTATTGGTGTTTTTAGGGGGGTTGTTTTCAGATTCTGGAGTATAAAAAAATGGATTTAGTTCTCCTTTAAATTCAGGACTCTTATAAAAGAGTAGACCATGTTTTATTATTCCAAACTACAGCTAACATGCTTAATAAACCCTCGGGTTTTAAGTTTATATTTAGCATTAAACTAAAAAACAATTGAATTAATAAATTCAAGTTCAGGTGCTTATCCAGTTAGTGATGATTTGCACTGCAACACTTTTAGCCATCAAAATGTTATTAGTTGTCAAAAAAGTTTTGTTATTGCCGCTGCGCCTCCTTTTCTTCCCAAGCTCCTCTGCTGCTGGTTGCACCTCCCTGTGAGCCAAAATCATTGTTTGCCAAAATCCCCATAGACTTTAAAGGGACAGTTCAGTGATAATGATCAATATTTGTTAAATTGTTAGTTTGTGTAATGCCTTTTTAGTTATTCTACATATTCCCCATTCTCTGTTCTACATATTTTGACATTAGGGAGCTGACATTTCAGGTTCTAACGGTCCTTCTTCTTCCCAGAATGCACCACTTCCTTGGAATGTTCCTAACAGTCATTTCTACTGATTGGCTGTTGGATGGGTCAAAGATACTCAGATCTCTACTGAGCAACTGAATCAACCCAGGCGCTGGGTCAAGGGCAAGACCATAACGGTCTCTATTAGGGGGTCCTGCAGACAGGAAGTCAGTATTTCGGTTACATTTATTTATACACAGACACAATGCTGAATGGGCAGGTTAAGGTCAATGGGGTGAAAAAATACTGCTCTTTTTTCTGAAAAGCATATGTATTTGCACTGAACTTCCCCTTTAAAAGGCATGTCTACCATAAAAATATATTTTTTGAATACATGGTAGATACATTATAATTACAATTACATTTGATATTCTGATAGAGAAACCCTCAAATCCTTAATCTTTATACTTACACTGCCCTGAACTGTGCACAAATCTAGTTATTTAGCACAATCCCTGCAGGGAAAGTTCAGAGCTTTCACACATGCTCAGATGAGCATTCCACTGCTATCAATGGACAAGCCTCCAGGTAACACATTAGTCATTGGCTGCGACCAATTCAACAAGGTGAAAGGAGTTCACTAGTATTTGATGCATTGATCGGGCTGAATAATTAGCTTTTTGTGTGCAGTTTTGGGCAGTATGAGTATAATGATCTTAGGGTTTTGGGGCTTCTTTGTCAGAATACAAAATGTCATTTGGATGGGTCTGTACACAATTTCTGTGGGACTTTGTTGGCTTACTTTACTACTAGTAGACTGAGTTAATGTGATCCCCATAAAGAATGTTGGAGGTTAGTTGATTGGTTGAAGGATTTTGTACTGCTACATGCAACAGCATATGTATGGCATTTACACTAAAAAAATATTTTTTTGGAATTGCCCATCACTGGAAATTATAATTCTTCCCAACCTCTGTACCATTGTTTTGTTGATCTGCCCCCTTTAATTTAGGATTCTGTCTGCTATGGGCAACTTATAAACAATAAAAGAGTAGACAATGTTTTATTATTCCAAACTACAGTGAACAAATGCTTAAAAAACTCAGCATTTAAGTTTATATTTAGAAAACTAACCTAAAGCATCGTACATTTCAGCTATCAATCAAGTGTCTTATTATCATAAACTCTTCTGCTGTGTGCAGTTTTGCTGTGACTGAATGGAAGCTGGAATGTGTGAATTGCATGGTGGGAAATTCTCTCTCCAACTGCTGAGTCAGTTATTACTGAGCGTGCTTGAAGGAGGAGTCTGTTAAAAATGGGAGGCTGAGAAAAACAAGTACCGGATTGAAAGCAACACACACCTCATCAGAGTAAGGGCTACTTAAGCTAGGTACACACCTACCGATTTTTCCTCCTGACCGACCGTTCGATACTTTCTACCGATTTTTCCTCCTGACCGACCGTTCGATACTTTCGACCGGTCGGCCAGGAGGAAGGACTGTCGGTTGCGGCAAAAGCAGCCGCGTCCGATAGTTACCGCGACCGATCCTGCGGTCCATAGAGGACCGCACGATCGGACAAGGTTTTCCACCATGTCCGATCGTCCTTTCGTCCAATTCGGACGAACGGTCAATCGGACATGGGCACATTCGGATGCGATAATTTCGGTCCGATCGACCGATACACTGAACTATCGGTCGATCGGAACGAAATATCTCATTGTGTGTACCCAGCTTTAGACTGGGTACACACAGATGAACAGGTGGTCGGGTATATCAGAATTTCGATTGTGCGGTTTCCTATGGACTGTGAATGATCCTGACAGACCGATCGTTAGTGGTCGCACAGGATGAGAAATTTGCTGATGTGTACCCAGCCTTACATGTATATGTTTATAGTTTAAGAAGAGGCAAATCCACCTTTGTACTAGTATTTCTTTTTTTATTCCAGAAAATCTAGGACAAAGAATCCCACTTATCTATTCCTCTTATCACACGTGTTTACATTGACACTTATCTAACACAGTTTTATCTTTATTGGCTACACTAATCACACCCAGGGTTCCATATATAGGCGGATTTAGCATAATGCTCACTGGGTTTCATTATCTCCATCACTGATATATTCTCACTCGATACTTTGGCGAAATGCAAAGATGAACTTGTTAGACTGATATGATTGTTATCTTGGATGTTACATAGCGTCGCTTAACGATTCCTAATCTGTCTATGGTAATCCCAATAACAGTTGATTTTATGGAGAGATACAAGATAGCAGTGTGTTAACTGCTTAGAAGTGACACAACATGAACTAGCGGTATATTACCTTGTCTTTGACTGTGGTGTAGTGTATTTACTGGTCTGTACTGGGGATGAGATGGACTAGCAGTGTATTTACTGGTCTGTACTGGTGATGAGATGAACTAGCAGTGTATTTACTGGTCTGTACTGGGGATGAGATGGACTAGCAGTGTATTTACTGGTCTGTACTGGTGATGAGATGAACTAGCAGTGTATTTACTGGTCTGTACTGGGGATGAGATGGACTAGCAGTGTATTTACTGGTCTGTACTGGGGATGAGATGAACTAGCAGTGTATTTACTGGTCTGTACTGGTGATGAGATGAACTAGCAGTGTATAAACTGGTCTGAACTGGGGTGAGATGAATTAGCACTGTATAAACTGGTCTGAACTGGGGATGAGATGAATTAGCACTATTTAAACTGGTCTGAACTGGGGTGAGATGAATTAGCACTGTATAAAATGGTCTATACTGGGGGTGAGATGAATTAGCACTGTATAAACTGGTCTGAACTGGGGTGAGATGAAAGATGAATTAGCACTGTATAAACTGGTCTGAACTGGGGTGAGATGAATTAGCACTGTATAAACTGGTCTGAACTGGGGTGAGATGAATTAGCACTGTATAAACTGGTCTATACTGGGGGTGAGATGAATTAGCATTGTATAAACTGGTCTGAACTGGGGATGAGATGAATTAGCACTGTATAAACTGGTCTGAACTGGGGTGAGATGAATTAGCACTGTATAAACTGGTCTGAACTGGGGGTGAGATGAATTAGCACTGTATAAACTGGTCTGAACTGTGGATGAGATGAACTAGCACTGTATAAACTGGTCTGAACTGAGGGTGAGAATAATTAGCACTGTATAAACTGGTCTGTACTGGGGGTAAGATGAATTAGCACTGTATAAACTGGTTTGAACTGGGGATGAGATGAATTAGCATTGTATAAACTGGTTTGAAATTTGGGTGAGATGAACTAGCACTGTATAAACTGGTCTGTACTGGGGGTGAGATGAATTAGCACTGTATAAACTGGTCTGTACCAGGATGAGATGAATTAGCACTGTATAAACTGGTTTGAAATTTGGGTGAGATGAACTAGCATTGTATAAACTGGTCTGAACTGGGGGTGAGATGAATTAGCACTGTTTAAACTGGTCTATACTGGGGATGAGATAAATTAGCACTGTATAAACTGGTCTATACTGGGGATGAGATAAATTAGCACTGTATAAACTGGTCTATACTGTGGGTGAGATGAATTAGCACTGTATAAACTGGTCTATACTGTGGGTGAGATGAAATAGCACTGTGTAAACTGGTCTGTACTGGGTTTGAGATGAATTAGCATTGTATAAACTGGTTTGAAATTTGGGTGAGATGAACTAGCACTGTATAAACTGGTCTGAACTGGGGATGAGATGAATTAGCACTGTATAAACTGGTCTGTACTGGGATGAGATGAACAAGCATTGTATAAACTGGTCTGAACTGGGGGTGAGATGAATTAGCACTGTATAAACTGGTCTGTACTGGGGATGAGATAAATTATCACTGTATAAACTGGTATATACTGGGGATGAGATGAATTAGCACTGTATAAACTGGTCTATACTGGGGGTGAGATGAATTAGCACTGTATAAACTGGTCTATACTGGGGATGAGATGAACTAGCAGTGTATTTACTGGTCTGTACTGGGGATGAGATGAACTAGCAGTGTATTTACTGGTCTGTACTGGGGATGAGATGAACTAGCACTGTATATACTGGTCTGTACTGGGGATGAGATGAACTAGCACTGTATATACTGGTCTGTACTGGTGATGAGATGAACTAGCACTGTATTTACTGGTCTGTACGGGATGATATGAACTAGCAGTGTATTCTGGTCTGTACTGGGGATGAGATGGACTAGCAGTGTATTTACTGGTCTGTACTGGTGATGAGATAACTAGCATTGTTTTTACTGGTCTGTACTGGGGATGAGATGGACTAGCAGTGTATTTACTGGTCTGTACTGGGATGAGATGAACTAGCAGTGTATTTCTGGTCTGTCTGGGTTGTGATGAACTAGCAGTGTATTTACTGGTCTGTACTGGGGATGAGATGAACTAGCAGTGTATTTACTGGTCTGTACTGGGATGAGATGGACTAGCAGTGTATTTACTGGTCTGTACTGGGGATGAGATGAACTAGCAGTGTTTTTACTGGTCTGTACTGGGGATGAGATGGATTAGCAGTGTATTTACTGGTCTGTACTGGGGATGAGATGAACTAGCAGTGTATTTACTGGTCTGTACTGGGGATGAGATGAACTAGCTGTATTACTGGTCTGTACTGGGGGTGAGATGAACAAGCATGTATAAACTGTCTGACTGGGGTAGATGATTACACTGTATAACTGGTCTATACTGGGGATGAGATGAATTGCACTGATAAACGGGTCTATGTGGGGGGTGAGATGAATAGCACTGTATAAACTGGTCTATACTGGGGTGAAAAATTAGCCCTGTATAAACGGTCTATACTGGGGATGAGATGAATTAGCACTGTAAACTGGTCATCTGGGGATTAAAGGAATTAGCACTGTTAAACTGGTCTATACTGGGGATAGATGAACTAGCACTGTATAAACTGGTCTATAGTGGGGATGAGATGAATTAGCACTGTATAACTGGTCTATACTGGGGATGAGATGAATTAGCACTGTATAAACTGGTCTATACTGGGATGAGATGAACTTAACTGTATAAACTGGTCTTACTGGGGGTGAGATGAATTAGCACTGTATAAACTGGTCTGAACTGGGGATGAGATGAATTAGCACTGTATAAACTGGTCTGTACTGGGGTGAGATGAATTAGCACTGTATAAACTGGTCTGTACTGGAGGTGAGATGAATTAGCACTGTATAAACTGGTCTGTATGGGAGTGAGATGAATTAGCACTGTCGTATTATGAAGTATAACTGGTCTATACTGGGGATAGAATGAATTAGCACTGTATAAACTGGTCTATACTGGGGATGAGATGAACTTGTCTGTATAAACTGGTCTATACTGGGGGTGAGATGAATTGCACTGTATAAACTGGTCTGAACTGGGGATGAGATGAATTAGCACTGTATAAACTGGTCTGTACTGGGGGTGAGATGAATTAGCACTGTATAACTGGTCTGTACTGGAGGTGAGATGAATTAGCACTGTATAACTGGTCTGTATTGGGAGTGAGATGAATTAGCACTGTATAAACTGGTCTGTATTTGGGAGTTAGATGAATTAGCATTGTATAAAACTGGTCTGATCTGGGGGTGAGATGAATTAGCACTATATAAACTGGTCTGAACTGGGGGTGAGATGAATTAGCACTGTATAAAAACTGGTCTATACTGGGGATGAGATGAATAAGCACTGTATAAACTGGTCTATACTGGGGATGAGATGAACTTGCACTGTAAACTGGTCTATACTGGGGGTGAGATGAATTAGCACTGTATAAACTGGTCTGAACTGGGGATGAGATGAATTAGCACTGTATAACTGGTCTGAACTGGGGTGAGATGAATTAGCACTGTATAAACTGGTCTGAACTGGGGATGAGATGAATTAGCACTATTTAAACTGGTCTGAACTGGGGATGAGATGAATTAGCATTGTATAAACTGGTTTGAAATTTGGGTGAGATGAACTAGCACTGTATAACTGGTCTGTACTGGGGTGAGATGAATTAGCACTGTATAAACTGGTCGTACCAGGATGAGATGAATTAGCACTGTAACCTGGTTTGAAATTTGGGTGAGATGAACTAGCATTGTATAACGGTCTGAACTGGGGTGAGATGAATTAGCACTGTTTAAACTGGTCTATACTGGGGATGAGATAAATTAGCACTGTATAAACTGGTCTATACTGGGGATGAGATAAATTAGCACTGTATAAACTGGTCTATACTGTGGGTGAGATGAATTAGCACTGTATAAACTGGTCTATACTGTGGGTGAGATAATAGCACTGTGTAAACTGGTCTGTACTGGGTTTGAGATGAATTAGCATTGTAAAACTGGTTTGAAATTTGGGTGAGATGAACTAGCACTGTATAAACTGATCTGAACTGTGGGTGAGATGAATTAGCACTGTAATAAACTGGTCTGTACTGGGATGAGATGAACAAGCATGGTATAACTGGTCTGAACTGGGGGTGAGATGAATTAGCACTGTATAAACTGGTCTGTACTGGGGATGAGATAAATTATCACTGTATAAACTGGTCTATACTGGGGATGAGATGAATTAGCACTGTATAAACTGGTCTATACTGGGGGTGAGATGAATTAGCACTGTATAAACTGGTCTATACTGGGGATGAGATGAACTAGCACTGTATAAACTGGTCTATACTGGGGATGAGATGAATTGGCACTGTATAAACTGGTCTATACTGGGGATGAGATGAATTGGCACTGTATAACTGGTCTATACTGGGGATGAGATGATTGCACTGTATAAACTTGTCTATACTGGGGATGAGATGAACTAGAACTGTATAAACTGTCTGAATTTGGGTGAGATGAACTAGCACTGTATAAACTGGTCTGTACTATGTGATGAGATGAACTATCACTGTATACTGGTCTGTACTGGGGATGAGATGAACTAGCAGTGTATTTACTGGTCTGTACTGGGGATGAGATGAACTAGCAGTGTATTTACTGGTCTGTACTGGTGATGAGATGGATTAGCAGTGTATTCACTGGTCTGTACTGGTGATGAGATGAACTAGCAGTGTATTTACGGGTCTGTACTGGTGATGAGATGAACTAGCAGTGTATTTACTGGTCTGTACTGGGGATGAGATGAACTAGCAGTGTATTTACTGGTCTGTACTGGTGATGAGATGAACTAGCAGTGTATTCACTGGTCTGTACTGGTGATGAGATGACTAGCAGTGTATTTACTGGTCTGTACTGGTGATAGATGAACTACTGAGCAGTGTATTTACTGGTCTGTACTGGTGATGAGATGAACTAGCAGTGTATTTACTGGTCTGTACTGGTGATGAGATAAACTAGCAGTGTATTTACTGGTCTGTACTGGGGATGAGATGAACTAGCAGTGTATTTACTGGTCTGTACTGGGGATGAGATGAACTAGCAGTGTATTTACTGGTCTGTACTGGGGATGAGATGAACTAGCAGTGTATTTACTGGTCTGTACTGGGGATGAGATGAACTAGCATTGTATTTACTGGTCTGTACTGGGGATGAGATGAACTAGCAGTGTATTTACTGGTCTGTACTGGGATGAGATGAACTAGCAGTGTATTTACTGGTCTGTACTGGGATGAGATGACAGCAGTGTATTTACTATGGTCTGTACTGGGGGAATGAACTGCAGTGTATTTACTGGTCTGTACTGGGGATGAGATGAACTAGCAGTGTATTTACTGGTCTGTACTGGGGATGAGATGAACTAGCAGTGTATTTACTGGTCTGTACTGGGGATGAGATGAACTAGCAGTGTATTTACTGTGTCTGTAACGGGGATGAGATGAACTAGCAGTGTATTTACTGGTCTTGTACTGGGGATGAGATGAACTAGCAGTGTATTTACGGTCTGTACTGGGGATGAGTGAGCTAGCAGTGTATTTACTGGTCTGTACTGGGATGAGATGAACTACAGTGTATTTACTGGTCTGTACTGGGGATGAGATGAACTAGCATTGTATTTACTGGTCGGTACTGGTGGTCTGTACTGGTGATGAGATGAACTAGCACTGTTTATTTACTGTGTCTGTACTGGGGATGAGATGAACTAGCAGTGTATTTACTGGTCTGTACTGGGGATGAGATGAACTAGCAGTGTATTTACTGGTCTGTACTGGGGTGAGATGAACTAGCAGTGTATTTACTGGCCTGTACTGGGGATGAGATGAACTAGCACTGTATATACTGGTCTGTACTGGTGAGGAGATGAACTAGCAGTGTATTTACTGGTCTGTACTGGGGTGAGATGAACTAGCACTGTATATACTGGTCTGTACTGGGGATGAGATGGATTAGCAGTGTATTTAGTGGTCTGTACTGGTGATGAGATGAACTAGCACTGTATTTACTGGTCTGTACTGGGGATGAGATGAACTAGCAGTGTATTTACTGGTCTGTACTGGGGATGAGATGAACTAGCAGTGTATTTACTGGTCTGTACTGGGGATGAGATAAGCTAGCAGTGTATTTACTGGTCTGTACTGGGATGAGATGAACTAGCAGTGTATTTACTGGTCTGTACTGGGGATGAGATGAACTAGCAGTGTATTTACTGGTCTGTACTGGTGGTCTGTACTGGTGATGAGATGAACTAGCACTGTATTTACTGGTCTGTACTGGGGATGAGATGAACTATGCAGTGTATTTACTGGTCTGTACTGGGGATGAGATGAACTAGCAGTGTATTTACTGGTCTGTACTGGGGTGAGATGAACTAGCAGTGTATTTACTGGCCTGTACTGGGGATGAGATGAACTAGCACTGTATATACTGGTCTGTACTGGGGATGAGATGGATTAGCAGTGTATTTAGTGGTCTGTACTGGTGATGAGATGAACTAGCACTGTATTTACTGGTCGGTACTGGGGATGAGATGACCTAAGCAGTGTATTTACGTGGCCTGTACTGGGGATGAATGAACTAGCAGTGTATTTACTGGTCTGTACTGGGGATGAAATGAACTAGCAGTGTATTTACTGGTCTGTCCTGGTGATGAGATGAACTAGCGTGTATTACTGGTCTGTACTGGGGATGAGATGAACTAGCAGTGTATTTACTGGTCTGTACTGGGGATGAGATGAACTAGCAGTGTATTTACTGGTCTGTACTGGGGATGAGATGAACTAGCAGTGTATTTACTGGTCTGTACTGGGGTGAGATGAACTAGCAGTGTATTTACTGGTCTGACTGGGATGATATGAACTAGCAGTGTATTTCTGGTCTGTACTGGGGATAGATGAACTAGCAGTGTATTTACTATGGTCTGTACTGGGGATGAAGATGACTAGCAGTGTATTTACTGGTCTGTACTGGGGATGAGATGAACTAGCAGTGTATTTACTGGTCTGTACTGGGGATGAGATGAACTAGCGTGTATTTACTGTCTGTACTGGGATGAGATGACTAGCAGTGTATTACTGGTCTGTACTGGGGATGAGATGAAACTAGCAGTGTATTACTGGTCTGTACTGGGATGAGATGAACTAGCAGTGTATTCACTGGCCTGTACTGGGTGAGATGAATAGCATGTATTTACTGGCTTACTGGGAGAGATGAACTAGCACTGTATATACTGGCCTGTACTGGTGATGAGATGAACTAGCAGTGTATTTACTGGTCTGTACTGGTGATGAGATGAACTAGCATTGTATTCACTGGTCTGTACTGGGGTGAGATGAACTAGCAGTGTATTTACTGGCCTGTACTGGGGATGAGATGAACTAGCACTGTATATACTGGTCTGTACTGGTGATGAGATGAACTAGCAGTGTATTTACTGGTCTGTACTGGGGTCAGATGAACTAGCACTGTATATACTGGTCTGTACTGGGGATGAGATGGATTAGCAGTGTATTTACTGGTCTGTACTGGGGATGAGATGAACTAGCAGTGTATTCACTGGTCTGTACTGGTGATGAGATGGACTAGCAGTGTATTTACTGGTCTGTACTGGGGATGAGATGAACTAGCAGTGTATTTACTGGTCTGTACTGGTGATGAGATGAACTAGCAGTGTATTCACTGGTCTGTACTGGTGATGAGATGAACTAGCATGTATTTACGGTCTGTATGGTGATGAGATGACTAGCATGTATTCACTGGTCTGTACTGGTGATGAATGAACTAGCAGTGTATTTACTGGTCTGTACTGGGGATGAGATGAACTAGCATGTATTTACTGTCTGTACTGGGGATGAGATGAACTAGCAGTGTATTTACTGTCTGTACTGGGGATGAGATGAACTAGCAGTGTATAAATTGGTCTATACTGGGGGTGAGATGAACTAGCATGTAGTATTTACTGGTCTTACTGGGGAGGGGATGAACTAGCAGTGTATTTACTGGTCTGTACTGGAGATGAATGAACTAGCAGTGTATTTACTGGTCTGTCTGGGATGAGATGAACTAGCAGTGTATTTACTGGTCTGTACTGGTGATGAGATAACTAGCAGTGTATTTACTGGTCTGTACTGGGATGAGATGAACTAGCATGTATTTACTGGTCTGTACTGGGGATGAGATGAACTAGCAGTGTATTTACTGGTCTGTACTGGGGATGAGATGAACTAGCAGTGTATTTACTGGTCTGTACTGGTGATGAGATGAACTAGCAGTGTATTTACTGGTCTGTACTGGTGATGAGATGAACTAGCAGTGTATTTACTGGTCTGTACTGGTGATGAGATGAACTAGCAGTGTATTTACTGGTCTGTACTGGTGATGAGATGAACTAGCAGTGTATTTACTGGTCTTTACTGGGGATGAGATGAACTAGCAGTGTATTTACTGGTCTGTACTGGGGATGAGATGAACTAGCAGTGTATTTACTGGTCTGTACTGGGGATGAGATGAACTAGCAGTGTATTTACTGGTCTGTACTGGGGATGAGATGAGCTAGCAGTGTATTTACTGGTCTGTACTGGGGATGAGATGAACTAGCAGTGTATTTACTGGTCTGTACGGGGATGAGATGAACTAGCAGTGTATTTACTGGTCTGTACTGGTGGTCTGTACTGGTGATGAGATGAACTAGCACTGTATTTACTGGTCTGTACTGGGGATGAGATGAACTAGCAGTGTATTTACTGGTCTGTACTGGGGTGAGATGAACTAGCAGTGTATTTACTGGCCTGTATCTGGGGATGAGATGAACTAGCACTGTATATACTGGTCTGTACTGGTGATGAGATGAACTAGCAGTGTATTTACTGGTCTGTACTGGGGTGAGATGAACTAGCACTGTATATACTGGTCTGTACTGGGGATGAGATGGATTAGCAGTGTATTTAGTGGTCTGTACTGGTGATGAGATGAACTAGCACTGTATTTACTGGTCTGTACTGGGGATGAGATGAACTAGCAGTGTATTTACTGGTCTGTACTGGGGATGAGATGAACTAGCAGTGTATTTACTGGTCTGTACTGGGGATGAGATGAGCTAGCAGTGTATTTACTGGTCTGTACTGGGGATGAGATGAACTAGCAGTGTATTTACTGGTCTGTACTGGGGTGAGATGAACTAGCAGTGTATTTACTGGTCTGTACTGGTGGTCTGTACTGGTGATGAGATGAACTAGCACTGTATTCACTGGTCTGTACTGGGGATGAGATGAACTAGCAGTGTATTTACTGGTCTGTACTGGGGATGAGATGAACTAGCAGTGTATTTACTGGTCTGTACTGGGGTGAGATGAACTAGCAGTGTATTTACTATGGCCTGTACTGGGGATGAGATGAACTAGCACTGTATATACTGGTCTGTACTGGTGATGAGATGAACTAGCAGTGTATTTACTGGTCTGTACTGGGGTGAGATGAACTAGCACTGTATATACTGGTCTGTACTGGGGATGAGATGGATTAGCAGTGTATTTAGCGGTCTGTACTGGTGATGAGATGAACTAGCACTGTATTTACTGGTCTGTACTGGGGATGAGATGAACTAGCAGTGTATTTACTGGCCTGTACTGGGGATGAGATGAACTAGCAGTGTATTTACTGGTCTGTATGGGGATGAGTGAACTAGCAGTGTATTTACTGGCTGTACTGGGATGAGATGAACTAGCAGTGTATTTACTGGTCTGTACTGGTGTCTGTACTGGTGAGGAGATGAACTAGCACTGTATTCACTGGTCTGTACTGGGGATGAGAGATACTAGCAGTGTATTTACTGGTCTGTACTGGGGATGAATGAACTAGCAGTGTATTTACTGGTTCTGTACTGGGGTGAGATGAACTAGCATGTATTTACTGGCCTGTACTGGGGATGAGATGAACTAGCACTGTATATACTGGTTCTGTACTGGTGATGAGATGAACTAGCAGTGTATACTTTACTGGTCTGTACTGGGGTGAGATGAACTAGCACTGTATATCTGTCTGTACTGGGGATGAGATGGATTAGCAGTGTATTTAGCGGTCTGTACTGGTGATGAGATGAACTAGCACTGTATTTACTGGTCTGTACTGGGGATGAGATGAACTAGCAGTGTATTTACTGGCCTGTACTGGGGATGAGATGAACTAGCAGTGTATTTACTGGTCTGTACTGGGGATGAGATGAACTAGCAGTGTATTTACTGGTCTGTACTGGTGATGAGATGAACTAGCAGTGTATATACTGGTCTGTACTGGGGATGAGATGAACTAGCAGTGTATTTACTGGTCTGTACTGGGGATGAGATGAACTAGCAGTGTATTTACTGGTCTGTACTGGGGATGAGATGAACTAGCAGTGTATTTACTGGTCTGTACTGGGGATGAGATGAACTAGCAGTGTATTTACTGGTCTGTACTGGGGATGAGATGAACTAGCAGTGTATTTACTGGTCTGTACTGGGGATGAGATGAACTAGCAGTGTATTTACTGGTCTGTACTGGGGATGAGTGAACTAGCAGTGTATTTACTGGTCTGTACTGGGGATGAGATGAACTAGCAGTGTATTTACTGGTCTGTACTGTGATGAGATGACTAGCAGTGTATTTACTGGTCTGTACTGGGTGAGATGAACTAGCATTGTATTACTGGTCTGTACTGGGATGAGATGAACTAGCAGTGTATTCACTGGTCTGTACTGGGGAGATGAATAGCGTGTTTTACTGGCCTGTACGGTGAGATGAACTAGCACTGTATATACTGGTCTGTACTGGTGATGAGATGAACTAGCAGTGTATTCACTGGTCTGTACTGGTGATGAGATGAACTAGCAGTGTATTTACTGGTCTGTACTGTGATGAGATGAACTAGCAGTGTATTCACTGGTCTGTACTGGGGTGAGATGAACTAGCAGTTTATTTACTGGCCTGTACTGGGGATGAGATGAACTAGCACTGTATATACTGTCTGTACTGGTGATGAGATGAACTAGCAGTGTATTTACTGGTCTGTACTGGGGTCAGATGAACTAGCACTGTATATACTGGTCTGTACTGGGGATGAGATGGATTAGCAGTGTATTTACTGGTCTGTACTGGGGATGAGATACTAGCAGTGTATTCCACTGGTCTGTACTGGTGATGAGATGGACTAGCAGTGTATTTACTGTCTGTACTGGGGATGAGTTGACCTAGCAGTGTATTTACTGGTCTGTACTGGGGATGAGATGAACTAGCAGTGTATTCACTGGTCTGTACTGGTGATGAGATGAACTAGCAGTGTATTTACTGGTCTGTACTGGTGATGAGATGAACTAGCAGTGTATTTACTGGCTGTACTGGTGATGAGATGAACTAGCAGTGTATTCACTGGTCTGTACTGGTGATGAGATGGACTAGCAGTGTATTTACTGGTCTGTATTGGTGATGAGATGAACTAGCAGTGTATTCACTGGTCTGTACTGGTGATGAGATGAACTAGCAGTGTATTTACTGGTCTGTACTGGGGATGAGATGAACTAGCAGTGTATTTACTGGTCTGTACTGGGGATGAGATGAACTAGTAGTGTATTTACTGGTCTGTACTGGGGATAGATGAACTAGCAGTGTATTTACTTGGTCTTTACTGGGGATGAGATGAACTAGCAGTGTATTTACTGTCTGTATTGGGGATGAGATGAACTAAGCAGTGTATTTACTGGTCTGTACTGGGGATGAGATGAACTAGCAGTGTATATCTGTCTGTACTGGGATGAGATGAACTAGCAGTGTATTTCTGGTCTGTACTGGGGATGAGATGAACTAGCAGTGTATTTACTGGTCTGTACTGGTGATGAGATGAACTAGCAGTTGTATTTACTGGTCTTTACTGGGTGATGAGATGAACTAGCAGTGTATTTACTGGTCTGTACTGGGGGTGAGATGAACTAGCAGTGTATTTACTGGTCTGTACTGGTGATGAGATGAACTAGCAGTGTATTTACTGGTCTGTACTGGTGATGAGATGAACTAGTAGTGTATTTACTGGTCTGTACTGGGGGTGAGATGAACTAGCAGTGTATTTACTGGTCTGTACTGGGGTGAGATTAACTAGCAGTGTATAAATTGGTCTGTACTGGTGATGAGATGAACTAGCAGTGTATTTACTGGTCTGTACTGGGGGTGAGATGAACTAGCAGTGTATTTACTGGTCTGTACTGGGGATGAGATGAACTAGTAGTGTATTTACTGGTCTGTACTGGGGATGAGATGAACTAGCAGTGTATTTACTGTCTGTACTGGGGATAGATGAACTAGCAGTGTATTACTGGTCTGTACTACTGGTGAGAATGAACTAGCACTGTATATACTGGTCTGTACTGGGGTGAGATGAACTAGCACTGTATATAACTGGTCTGTACTGGGGGTGAGATGAACTAGCACTGTATATACTGGTCTGTACTGGGGGTGAGTGAACTAGCACTGTATATACTGGTCTGTACTGGGGGTGAGATGAACTAGCACTGTATATACTGGTCTGTACTGGGGTGAGATGAACTAGCACTGTATATACTGGTCTGTACTGGGGGTGAGATGAACTAGCACTGTATATACTGGTCTGTACTGGGGGTGAGATGAACTAGCACTGTATATACTGGTCTGTACTGGGGGTGAGATGAACTAGCACTGTATATACTGGTCTGTACTGGGGGTGAGATGAACTAGCACTGTATATACTGGTCTGTTCTGGGGGTGAGATGAACTAGCACTGTATATACTGGTCTATCTGGGTACCATTGTATAAACTGTTCTGTAATGGGGATAAGATAAAGTATAAATGTAACAGTTTAGAGTGTTTCTGATGCCTCTGAATTGCTTGGAACTGCATGAAAATTTCCCTTGACCGCACTTAACTATAGGTAGTTGTCCTCGGCTAAAGGACATTTTCTCCCTGTGCTTGGGACTGTGTCTAGGGGGATCTGTAATGACAAAAAGAATCTTAAAGGCATGTTATAAAATTTCTTATCGTTAAAAATGGTGCTTATTTTGCCCCAACCAATTAAATGTTATTTAGCATTTGAAAGCTAACATCTGATTGGTTGGGGCAATTGTTTTTAAGTATAAGAACTTTTATTACATCTCCCTGTCTGTCATCTTTTAAAGATATGTGTACCTACCTTTAAGCTGGGTACACACTTAAAGGATTTTTGAAAGATGACAGACAGGATCTTGCAGACCTTGTCTGTCATATTTCAAAGATCTGCACACACAGTCCCGAGCTCTCCCCCTATACACAGCATATGCACAGCATTGGGAGAACGTTCGGGACTCTGTTCCCTCGGCCGCTGCCGACTCCCCTATAGGGAATCTACTGCGGCTGAGGGAAATTTTCCCTCTTTTCTGAACAAAAAAGTAAGGTACACCCAGTACCGATAAAGCCCAGATACCATTGGATCCGACGTGTGTACCCAGCTTTAGTAAGGAACCCTTTATTGCACCAGTTGCATTAACTGGTTTATTTGCATTTTTAATGCAGATCATTTACTGAATTGACAGTACAGTGACCAATCTACAACTCCCTAGGTCATACTCATATTCATGAATGTCATGTCGAACATTGATCTGATCTAATATCAGGCCAGCATAAGCCATTTGTTCTATGGGTGGAGTTGGCAGTGCTCTTGGCTTACTGACTTCAATACAAAAGCCAATACATATAGTTATATGTGTGTGTAGGAATGTGTGGAATGTTCACTGCACTATGCTTGCCCTTGTGTGTTGTGACCTTCAATAAGAGTGTTTAGGAACTATAACCACATAGTGTACATACCTCTAGTATAAATGTATCTGGGAGATAACAGAAGGTGGGTAAAACCCGGCAGAATGATTAGATATTGGCACATTTGCATGAGCCTATCAATCGAACTTCTTTTGAGTACGCTGCTTTCCTCTTAGGTAGCGAATACCTTTTCCCGGTACTTAACGTTGTGTAAGAACGTTCGTTTCGCCCGATAATCGGCCCGCGTATGGGCACTTTATCAGCCAAAATGGCCGTTCGGTCAGGGATCGTTGCCCGACCGACCCGATCTCCGAACGTCCGGCCACTTCGGCCGATAAAGGGCCCATACGCTGGCCGATTATCGGGCGAAACGAACGTTCGGACACATCGTGCGTCGCAGTGCAGTCAATCAGGATGACATTTCGGCCTGTGTGCCATGCCTAAAAGATGGATAGATGATAGGTGAAAAGGGCTTATAATTGTAGGGATAGAAGCAGCTAGAAGGGAAAGGAAGGAGGGCAGGGGGGTGTAAGGCTCAACAAGGAAGCAGCAGGCATCCGGATGACTCACAGACACCTCCTACTCTTCACTTTCTGGAATTTTGGACAGTCAATGCAGAAGAACCACAAGGAGTAGAGGTGTATGGTAAGGATTTGTAAATACTACACAGTGGGGCCAGTAGTGGGCAAACCCTTTAAGGCTAATGGAATAGGAGAGAAAATATTTGTACTTTAAGTTCCATTTATGCTCTCCCATTATATAATTATAATGTGCTTCAAGAAACAGAACAAGGCATACATTCAGTAGTTTCAGATTTCCTGCTTGATAGCACAAAACTCCAAAATATTCCTAAACCATCAGGCATGCTCAGAAACGGGTTGGGCATAAAGTATGGACGTATGTGTTTATTTAACTCCAATACTATATATATGTAATATATCCCTTATCCCTTCATATATTATATAAATATATTTATATCTTCATAGGAGATTGCATTGAGTTTTTAGAAGTTTTTAGTGGGGGGTATAGGTTATTACATATAGGATGGGTGGCATTTCTCACTATTACCATTTAAATGACCATCAGTAAATGTATATAAAGAATAGCACTGACTTATATTAGGTACAACACAAAATATACAAATTACATAAACTTACAGAGCTGAGATCCCTATTTCAACATGGAATGGTCAAATGGCAGCTTAAACCACACCTCTGTGTCTGCTCCAACACTGAAAGGAAGTGTAATCCAGAAAAAGTTTCTATCTGCTACACAGGATGTAATGTGTATTGTAATGGACATATACACCAAGGCTCCTTATATACCACCTTCAGCCTGCAGGTGGTGTCAGTGAGTAACAAGAGACAAGACATGCCTGCTCTCTATGGCTAGGAGGAGAGGAAGTCAAGGTAAATTGTGGTGTGGGACTGATCTATTTGGAAAGATATTGAATGCAACACAAGACCCTGTGTATAAGACCCTGTGTATAAGACCCTGTGTATAAGACCCTGTGTACAAGATCCTGTGTATAAGACCCTGTGTATAAGATCCTGTTACCACCTGTTGGGCGGACAGATTATTGGACAGACAATTTACCTTATTGGATACAAACTCTGAGACAACAGATAAGTGTACAGCAACTTAAAAGGACACACAATATACAGGCCTAGTCAATATTCAAAGTGGTGCACCATAGACAGGGACACACATAAACAGGTTCCTCACATAACGTGCAGTAATCAGGAGTGTCCCTGTCTAATTTGCCTGTCCAATAATCTGTCCTCCCAATAGGAGGTTACAGGATCTTATGTTCCATTCAATATCTCTCCAATGCACACACCACAATCTACTTTCACTTTCTCTTCTCCTAGCCATAGAGAGCAGGGATGTCTTGTCTTTTATTACTCACTGACACCCTCTGCAGGCTAGAGGTGGTATATAAGGAGCCTTGGTGTAGATGTCCATTACAATACACATCACATCCTGTGTAGCAGACAGAATTTTTTTGGGGATTACACTTCCTTTCACATGGAGCAGACACGTGGGGTCTGGTTGACCATTCCATGTTGAAATAGGGATCTCATCTCTGTAAGTAAGTTTATGTATTTTGTATATTTTGTGTTATACCGAATATAAAGCTGGGTACACACGATTAGATATTTCGGTCCGATCGACCGATAGTTCAGTGTATCGGTCGATCGGACCGAAATTATCGCATTCGAATGTGCCCATGTCCGATCGACCGTTCGTCCAAATCGGACGAAAGTACGATCGGACAGGGTGGAAAACCTCGTCCGATCGTGCGGTCCATAGAGGATTGGTCGTGGTGACTATCGGACGCGGCTGCTTTTGCCGCGACCGACAGTACTTCCTCCTGGCCGACCGTTCGAAAGTATCGAACGGTCGGCCAGGAGGAAAAATCGCTAGGTGTGTACCTAGCTTAAGTCAGTGCTATTCTTTATATGCATTTACTGATGGTCATTTAAATGGTAATAGTGAGATAGTACACATATATACATATACACCTTTCCTATATGTAATATCCTATACCCCCCACTACAATGGTAGCTCCTAAAAACTCAATGCAATCTCCTATGAAGATAAAAATATATTTATATAATATAAGGGATTTATATGAATATGAATATTTGGCCTTTTGTGGTGTCTTCAGATATCCATGGCAACTACAAAATACATTAAAATTCAAATCACTTTTTCAACAAATCTATAAAACAAATATCTTTAAAAATTGTGCTAATTTTGCCCCAACCAATCAGATGTTGAAGCTTTCAAATGTTAAATAACATCTAATTGGTTGGGGCAATGTTAGCACCATTTTTAACGATAAGATCTTTTATTGAATCTCCCTGATAATGTTTTAGCAGACTTTACACTTTGACCCTGCGCATGGAAGGACTGAGGAAGAGCCTAGCAGACTTTGCTGTAGATGTCCTTCTTAATCATTGTATCTCTGTGATTTGCAATTATGTGGTCACAGCTTGAGCTGCCTGGTGTCTGCCAAGAATTAATCTTCAATCCCACAAAGCAACAACTATTTTTTCTTTATAGGTAAAAAAACGATCATCGTTAGCACTGTTTGTGAGACAGCGTAGGCCCCTCTTTTTATGGCATACAAAGTAAGGCAGCTTCTAATGTGATTCTTGGGTTGTGGGATCGGAATGCAACTAAATACCTGAAAAATAAGAAAGAAGCTAGGATTTAGGACTTAACAGAGAGATTTAAAAAGGGGGGGGGGGAAGAAGAGAGTTAGATGACTGCAGAAATAAATTATAGTTCTATAATATTCCTTACTCAATGAATGTGTCCTGTTTTGTGTGTACCCCAAAGTCTCTGTCGTTTCTACTCCCAGAGACCTCCTAGGATGCGAAATTCAGCAAGAACCAGACTTGGATTCCTCGTGTTCTACTAGAGACGGAGTGATTTCTTTTTATTCTGGTCTTGATGATACTGCCAGCAGCACAAAGACTTGTACCCAACCTATGGCACTGGTTGTTGTTGGGAAGAATTCTGAAAGAGGACCGATGATGTAGAGCTATCAGAAAGGAAATATGGTGCCCAACCTGCCAAAGCACTGCACAAACATGTCATCATCATGTCATCATTTAATGTAAATCAGACTGGGGTGCATGACGTAATCCGGACAATACAAGGAGAAACAACACCTGAATACCCAAATCATGGCCTGCGTTTTATACAAACATGCACGCAAGATTACATTTAGAGGATTCTCTTGAATATACAAGGAAAATCCCTATTGGACAAGAGATTGCAAAGCAGAAAACAGCTTGAAAATAAACAACCGCCCAGTTCATCTCTTGAAACCGAACTTCTAATTACTGGCGCCACCTGTGACAAGATGCTCCATCAACACTTTTTGGCCAAACTGTAACCGATGGGTGATCCGAGCTAGTGTCCACCTTGCAGACAAAAGGTAAGAAAGGAAAACTGCATTTGTATGTAAAGATGTGAAACTGAGAAATGATCTATGGACACGTATAATATCTTTCCATACACTAGTAGCTTACCTGCGACATTCCCCAAACAGGCTTTCCCCATCCACTTTGCAACCAACATTAAAGCTGTAACATTATTGTAAAGTGTATTACGGCCGGGGAACGTTGCAGGTAAGATGCCAATTAGACTTTAGTCAGATCATCTTATCAGCTTTAACATCTAATTAGTGTATTGTGGGTTTAAAGGGCATGTCCATGCTTAAAACAAAAACTGGTGACTTGTCAGTTATCTGTCCGCACCCCAAACTGCTATTTTCCCCAGTTTATTACATGGATTTGTAACCAGATATTTAATGATACGTTCTATTCCTTTCTGGCAAAGGGATCTGCCTCCTTCCTCTGCTCAAAGAGATTTTAATGATTGAACATGTGCAGAGGAGGCAGCAGGTGAAACAGCTGTCAATCATTGGTTGTGATGTCAGCAGTTACAGCCTTGATTGACCAACATTTTCAAATTTGATTCTGGGGCAAAGGATCAGTAAGAAATGTCATGAAAAGTCAAGAGGTATAAAAAAAACAAACAAACTTACAAGTAGAAAGAAGAAGAAATATTCAGTGGGCCCCGATCTTCTATTTCCTTGTGGGCCCTAAGACCCCAGTCTGACATAGATTACTGACTAGTTCAACCAGACAGTGAAGATGTGGAAATTCTAGCAGAAAGGCTTCTACTTCTATTGTACAAATCAGTGTCCCAGAACAATTGTATAATCCCCAAAGCTCAGCCTAAAGGAAGGGAACATGGTTATTTTATAAGTAGAAGGACCCATATATGTATAGATTAAAGAAAATGTCCTCCACAAGGCATGTGATAGAGTAAAGTTCTCAGGCATACAAATCCTGACAAGGTAAACCAGAAGCAGTTAATAATTCACATACATGTCATATGAGCAATTCTATGTATACGTACACCGTGCCATGTGTGCCTATAAATGTATATGTAACATGTATATTTTGAGTAGTGGTTTAAAAATGTGACATAATCAGAGGACAACTCTGTGTTCTTGCTCTGTCCCCCTTTTGGCCAGGGGTGTAACCAATGGGAATACACGCTCTACAAGAAGCGTTTTGCTCTATTAGATCACAGACTAAGGGGGGTGGAGCTTGCACAGTACAGCTGTCCGTCAACAACTGGTACTAATATGTGGTCAAATATGACTGAAAACTTGTTTTCATAATGTGTTTTTCCTTTAAATATGGATTTTTTTTAACATATTGAAAACAAAAGCAACAGTTCATATGTCAGATAGTAAAGGAACAAATGATATTGTTATTTTACGACTGTGCTGACAATTGTTGATCATGGCATCACTGCGTACGATTGCCGTGCTGGCAATATCACTGTTTTACCCTTGCAAAGTTTTATCAAAGCCGTCCATGTAGCCTGTGTTTTTCTATATACCGTACTGTCTATTTATATCAATACAATTAGGAACAGCTAGAGGCAAAAATAGGCTAGTTAGCTGTTTCTAATTGTATTGATATATATGTTTAGAGGTAGGTTCTTTTGATTATTTATGAGGTTTTTGATGTTTTTGGTACTGTCTATTTATGGTAAGACAGGTAAGGACAATTATACTCACCTTCCCTCCGCTCCTCTTCTTTGTTCCATTACCTTTTACCCAGGGTGAGGACCTGAACCGCTAGGTCCTCCCTGCTGGGTTCGCGTAACTTAAAGCAGAGTCTTAGAGCAACGCTGCTCTGGTAGGCTCCGCCCCCCCTCCCTGACGGCGACATGGCCAATAGGAAGGCACGCTCTGCAACAAGCGTGCCTTCCTATTAGCCTCGTCGCGCAAGGAGAGTAGGGGGCAGAGCCTATCAGAGCAGCGTTGCTCTAAGACAGTGCTTTAAGTTACGCGAACCCAGCAGGGAGGACCTAGCGGTTCAGGTCCTCACCCTGGGTAAAAGGTAATGGAACAAAGAAGAGGAGCGGAGGGAAGGTGAGTATAATTGTCCTTTAAGACTGAACCCCAATAAGTACTGGAATCTGGGGTATATTTATCAAAGTGCAGTATGGAAAATAAGGCACTACTGGCTGCTATTTAACACTATCGAGTGTTATTTTACACTACTGGTTGTTATACACCGTAGGGTTATATTTTACCATAACAATAAATCAAAATAATAGTTATTATTTTACATCCACGTTATTAAAAACTATAAATAGATACACATGGTACCTCCCAGGGGTCCAGTCCCTTCTGGCCACCTCACTGCCAGACAGACAATACTGGAAAATGAAAAGAATAGGGCTGTCCAGTCGTTTAGAATGTACAAGGGGTAATCCCTCTTTATTGCAGTTACACCAACACACAACGTACAAACGACCGGACAGCCCTATTATTAAAAACTATAACAACCGGTATTTTATATCCATGTTGTTAAAATACCAATAACAATCATCAGTTTACATAACGATAACACTCGTTACAGCTTGTGGTTACGTTATTTTACAATACCACGGGTATAAAGGTTGAACTAGATGGACGTATGTCTTTATACAACCTCCAATACTATGTTACTATGTAACTGTTATACAGACATATGGGTAGGGTATAAAGTTGGACTAGGGACGTATGTCTTTATAACAACCCCAATACTATGTTACTATGTAACTGTTAACAGACATTATGGGTAGGGTATAAAGGTGGACTAGATGGACGTATGTCTTTATACAACCTCCAATACTATGTTACTATGTACAATGTTATACAGACATTATGGGTAGGGTATAAAGGTTGACTAGATGGAGTATGTCTTATACAACCTCCAATACTATGTTACTATGTAACTGTTATACAGACATTATGGGTAGGGTATAAAGGTTGGACTAGATGGACGTATGTCTTTATACAACCTCCAATACATGTTACTATGTAACTGTTTACAGACATTATGGGTAGGGTATAAAGGTTGGACTGGATGGACGTATGTCTTTATACAACCTCCATACTATGTTACTATGTTAACTGTTATACAGACATATGGGTAGGGTATAAAGGTTGGACTAGATGGACGAATGTCTTTATACAACCTCCAATACTATGTTACTATGTAACTGTTATACAGACATTATGGGTAGGGTATAAAGGTTGGACTAGATGGAGTTATGTCTTTATACAAGCTCCAATACTATGTTACTATGTAACTGTTAGACAGACATTATGGGTAGGGTATAAAGGTTGGACTAGATGGACGTATGTCTTTATACAACCTCCAATACTATGTTACTATGTAACTGTTATACAGACATTATGGGTAGGGTATAAAGGTTGGACTAGATGGAGTTATGTCTTTATACAAGCTCCAATACTATGTTACTATGTAACTGTTAGACAGACATTATGGGTAGGGTATAAAGGTTGGACTAGATGGAATTATGTCTTTATACAACCTCCAATACTATGTTACTATGTAACTGTTAGACAGACATTTTTGGTAGTGTATAAAGGTTGGACTAGATGGACATATGTCTTTATACAACCTCCAATACTATGTTACTATGTAACTGTACTTGTAACTGTTATACAGACAATATGGGTAGGGTATAAAGGTTGGACTGATGGACGTATGTCTTTATAACAACCTCCAATACTATGTTACTATGTAACTGTTATACAGACATTATGGGTGGGTATAAAGGTTGGACTAGATGGACGTATGTCTTTATACAACCTCCAATACTTGTTACTATGTAACTGTTATACAGACATTATGGGTAGGGTATAAAGGTTGGACTAGATGGACGTATGTCTTTATACAACCTCCAATACTATGTTACTATTGTAACGTTATACAGACATTTGGGTAGGTATAAAGGTTGGACTAGATGGACGTATGTCTTATACAACTCCCAATACTATGTTACTATGTAACTGTTATACAGAATTATGGGTAGGGTAAAAGGTTGGACTAGATGGACGTATGTCTTTATACAACCTCCAATACTATGTTACTATGTAACTGTTATACAGACATATGGGTAGGGTAAAAGGTTGGGACTGGATGGACGTATGTCTTTATACAACCTCCAATACTATGTTACTATGTAACTGTTATATAGACATTATGGGTAGGGTATAAAGGTTGGACTAGATGGACATATGTCTTTATACAACCTCCAATACTATGTTAATGTGTAACTGTTATACAGACATTATGGGTAGGGTATAAAGGTTGGACTGGATGGACGTATGTCTTTATACAACCTCCAATACTATGTTACTATGTAACTGTTAGACATTATGGGTAGCGTATAAAGGTTGGACTAGATGGACGTATGCCTTTATACAACCTCCAATACTATGTTACTATGTACTGTTATACAGACATTATGGGTAGGGTATAAGTTGGACTAGATGGACGTATGTCTTTATACAACCTCCATACATGTTACTATGTAACTGTTACAGACATATGGGTAGGGTATAAAGGTTGGACTGGATGGACGTATGTCTTTATACAACCTCCAATACTATGTTACTATGTAACTGTTATACAGACATTATGGGTAGGGTAAAAGGTTGGACTAGATGGACGTATGTCTTTATACAACCTCCTAACTATGTTACTATGTAACTGTTATACAGACATCATGGGTAGGGTATAAAGGTTGGACTGGATGGACTATGTCTTTATACAACCTCCATACTATGTTACTATGCAACTGTTATACAGACATTATGGGTAGGGTATAAATTTGACTAGATGGATTTATGTCTTAATACAACCTCCAATACTTTGTTACTATGTAACTGTAAAACAACATTATGGGTTGGGTTTAAAGGTTGTATTAGATTGAGGTATGTCTTTATACTACCTCCAATACTATGTTACTATGTAACTGTTAGACAGACATTATGGGTAGAATATAAAGGTTGGACTAGATGGACTTATGTCTTTATACAACCTCCTATACTATGTTACTATGTAGGCAGACATTATGGATAGGGTATAAAGGTTGGACTAGATATACGTATGTCTTTATTCAACCTCTAATACTATGTTGTTATGTAACTGTTAGACATTATGGGTAGGGTATAAAGGTTGGACTAAATAGATCTAGGTCTTTATTCAATCTCCAATACAATGTAAAAATGACCAATGCAAAGTGAATGAACAGATCTAAATAAAATTATTATCAGGTGTTCAATTCTTCTATGTTCACTTGCATACAGTTTTTGAAGGAGCTTGGCAGTTATGTTGTAGCAAAAATCCTTCTGTCTCTTTATGTTATCCTAGACACACTTAATATGTTATGTTATATCCGAGTTGTGTGCAGGCCATACTATCACTTCCAGGACTGAAGAAACTTTCAAGAACTAAACTTGAATGCCACAGGTATACACCAACCTATTGATAATGGCCTTATGTGTGGGGTTGGTGTCCTGCTGCAAAACATATATACCGGATATACTCATGTATAAACCGAGGTACCTATTTTTACCCGAAAAAAGGAGTAAAAACGATTGATTTGAGTATAAACCGAGAGTAGAAAATATGAACACTTATGTTCAATATATGGTACCATAAAAATAGCAGAATGCAGTAACCAACTATTCCATGGCACTCCAGATGTTTGTAAACTACAACTCCCAGCATGCTTTGGTTGCTGGGAGTTTTCTGCAATCGGTAGGCTGCTTCTTCCTATGCGTATGACCCGAGTATAAACCGAGGCCAGGTTTTTAAGGTATTTTTAAAACCTAAACCCCCCGGTTTATACTTGAGTATATACGGTATATATACCAATAAGAAGTCTTCATGATGGTATTGCATGATAGATAAGGACATGCTTGTATTTCCTAGCATTGAGGACACCATTTATCCTGAATATCCCATATCTATTAGCAGAAAAACATTAAATGCAAGAACCCACACCAGCTCCACTGTTGCCTGAAGGAACTCATTATTGTTCCTCTGTCCAGTCCTTCGAAATAAAACTGCTCTCCACTACTATTAAATATTTTAAAGTTTTACTCATCAGTCCTAAGCATCTGCTGCCATTTTGCTGCCCCCTAGTTCTTATTTTTCTATTGCATAGTTGAGTCTCTTGGCCTTGTTTCCACTTTGGAGATCTGACCTTTTAGCAGCAATTCTTCTATTTATCCCAAGACCTTGTCTAGCCAGACATCTCCAGGTATAGATGGGTTTACCTTGGTAAGGTCTGAGACGGTGGCTCGGCTACAGTAGATTTGTTTCGATTTCAATGGGAAGTAAGATTAAAATCTTTCACCTGTAGCAATTTGTTTTTTGACCAGCCACTAGTTTACAGTCCTCAAATGGCACAATTCTTCGTTCCTCTTCCAAAGAGATTGAAAAATACATCTTGAAACCCCAGTCTGGTTATTTGCACCTGTTTGATATAATTGGTTAATCAAACGCTGGAATAAAATCCTAAAAGAACCCTTGAATTTGTGCAAGTGTCCCTATAAGAATTGATGTTAGCTGGAAGACAAAACATTGTCATACCAAATATTGACTGGATTTACATTGTTCTTCTTACTTGCATTTTGTTAGTTGCTAAGAATAACCAATTAGAATTTACATTTGTCATATCAATCTCACTTTACAGCATTGCACAGTAAATATATATCGAATTGCTTTATTTAACTTTTACATCAATTTGTTAGATAAAGTGAGTGTTAACCGAAAACGAATCATAGAATCATATGCGAGAAACAATGATCCATTTTTTACTGATAATCCAAACATTCTATCAAAATCTGCCTAATTCTACAACTTGACCAATCAAAGATGTTTAATGGAGAGCAGCAATTTAATCTATTAATTATTCTATAATTCCTAAGAGCAATTACTGCATGTGCCCCAAGGTTAGATATAGGGGATGTGTCGGAGAGAACCTGTGTCACAAGGAGCTTTCAGTTCCTGACATTGGGGGCTTTTAAGTACAAGTGGAAGGAAGGGGTAAAAACAGTTAAGTGCCATTTAAAGGGCAAGTCCAGCCCTCAAATGTAAAATTATTTGGAGATAAACCTCCCAAACCCCAAAGCTGCATTAGTTAGAAAGCTGAAATATATAAGACTAATATGAAATGCTGCACATTTCAGTTTTTTTCTGCTTCCCAGTTCTTCAAGTTAGCAACCGTCATTCATGGATCTGAGAGATGACATCACAGCCAATAACTGACTGCTAATTCCCTAGCTGCCTCTTCTGAGCATGCTCAAGCTCATAACCAACACACTAAAAAGACTGATGAACTAAAATTACCGTATATACTCGAGTATATACGGTAATGGGTACTGTGGTTATAAAAAGCCTTTGTATTACCTTGAAATAGATCCAATGCTGACCCTTCGAGCTGCAGTTGCAATCAAGTAATGAAGATCTGACAGTCTGGGGAGTCCTCCCTCTCTCCATCCCCAAAGGAGCTCCGTTACTTTCCACTGACGCCAGGGAATGCGTCATTGCTTCTTATTCTATTCCTCGTCCATCGTTAGAGTGTGGAGCAAACAAACCAGTGACGTTGACTTGCTGGAGAGCTGTAGGATTCCCCCAGATCTTCCAGTTTTCATAACTTGATTGCAGTTCCTGCATGTTTGCATTCACCAGTTACCATTACATGCAGGTGATTGCCAACCATATGGGGATTTACATGGCCAAGGTTAAAAATTACTTTAAAAAACTCTTAATCTTTAATTGAATGGGCATTGTTACCCAACTTATCTCTACCATAGTCTCTGAAACCTGGTGACATGGTCTCCATCTACTCATATAATGGTATCCATTGATGTCTCTGGTCTCCCTACCAAAAGGACAACGGGTAAAATAGTAAAGGAAGCGCCAAACTTCAGAATGTGGCTTAAAGTGCATGTCCACCTCCATATCTAAAATTAGTATTCTGCAAGGGTACCTCTTCAAACCCTGGAGCGGCAATACTTCCGTATCCACCAAGGTCTACTTCCAACAACTTTACTCCTCACGTCGTTTCTTCCAGGTTGCATCGGTCATTCACGGCCATGACAATGATGACACGGCCAATGATTTACAGCCGCCTCCTTTGCAGCTAAGTGAGCTGTGTAACAAGTTCGCAAAGCCAGCAAAGGATGCTGTAGATTCAGCAGGGGGATCGTGGACATTTGGTTATTATTATTTTTTTTAGGATTTATCTTTCACTTTTAGATATCCCTTTTTATATAATTCCTTAGGAAAGACATAGCTGTGTACAATCAATTCACTTTTGGATCAATCAATGGGAGGGAAAACAATCAATCAATTGTTTATTCCCTCTCCCTAAAGCACTCAAAGATATCTGATTGAAGAATTCCTTTGGTGAATCCCACTGAGCATGTCTGAGATCACTGAGCTAGCAGAGGATTAGTAACCACAGGTCTTTGTAACAAAATACATGCATATCTTTGGTTAGGAATTACTTAAAAAGACATGTGATACATTATATTAATCAACAGTATCTGGACTATAAAGCTGAGTTGCACACAGCAACAACAGAACGCAAACAATGTTTGCACAATGTGTGCAATTAAAGACTTTCAACCTACAAGTGGATATTCTGTTTTGGTGAAACATGGAAGGACAATATAGTTGAAAGATTATGTTATTGTTTACTAATACACTTGTGGACTGTGTTGTTTCTAATTGTTGTTTTTACTTACAGTTTAAAGATACATGAAGGACAATTTGGCGGCCTACACTTTCAAATCAGGAAAAGTTTTCATTGAAATACTGTATCTACACCACAGTATTATTCTGTGATAAAAAGCATTACTGGATCCCTTACACCTGTAAATGCTGCTGACTCAATGATGCCACCAAGACGCGTGTATATTAGCCGTTTCTAAAGAATGGCAGACACACATACAGAGGAACTACTTAGGAAGCCAATAAAGTATCATCCAATACCCAAACAAGAATTGCCTTTGAAGAGTTTGAAGTCATTTGTCAAGGTCAAAAAAGATGGAACCTCTAAAGGGAAAAAAAAGTATTTTCAGGGGGAAAAAATGTATTTAAACAAATTTAATAAAAGAAACTCTGGAATATAAAGAATATCTGTATGGGTTGTATCATTGTTACACATGTTCCACTGTACTTTTTTAATGGGCAGTTGAAAAAGGAGTTTAGCTGTGGGGTATACAAGGGTTGGACAAATCCCAGGTAGACAATTTGACTAAAATTTCACAACTGTTGACTAAGATTTTAGACTATTCATGTCTATTTTAACTGGCTACAAAAGAAAGCTAGGTTGGCTTTACAATAGAGGGATACACACCATGTATATATTATTGTGCTGGATGCAATACAGAAAACAGAAAAACCCAATTGAGGAAAAATATCTGTCTACCCCTGGCTAACACATCCTATTTCTGTCAATACAAGGTACATTGATCCGGCAATCCTGTGTGAAATTACTTTTACTACTAGTGCTTCTAGTGACACGTTTATGGCGGAAATAAAAGCTTATAACAATTTATAAAGATTTCCCCATTTAATGGGACCTGTATTTATTGTTCTATTTATGGTTTGTGAATGAGCAATACAAGGAATATCCTTAATCCTAATGTTTGCTGATGCCTATCTGCCTCTTTCCCATGGTCCTCTGCATCTGGTAATGCCAGTAAGATCAAAGCTTATGTGGATGTTGTCATGAATAAATCAATATAGATGCACGGGATGTTGGGAAGAATAGAAGGAGCAGCATTCAATATCACACCAGCTATTAGGTAATTGTGTTATTTAAAGGAGTCTTTTTTTTTAATTTAGTAAATTAAAGATGTTTGAGAATGAATGAAAAGCAACTATAGGTTATGTAATGCGTTGTAGGGGACCAATGGCTCAGTTACTGGACAGGTCTAGTGGCTTTGTATAGGGTCCACCATTCTGATCTGACAACAAAAATACATCAGGCAATGGTTTACATTAGCAGTATTGTGATTAGTTGTAGTAGTCCCAACTAGACAGCACAAAAAGATGATTTAAAGGAGAACTTTTGACATATTTTCCTTATACACTAGAAACTACAAATTTAAATGTCATTATTTGTGTTTTTATGTCATTTCTAACTAAAGATATACCTGTTTTTAAATAAAATATTTAGCTACAGAAGCCTTTCCACATTCACTGCCATATTTACTAGCCATCCCTTTAACACAAACAGATACAAAGTAGCTGCCTTGAGTATTTCTCTCTTTCTTAATGAATTAATCACATTGCTCACATCTCTGAGCTCTCTGAGCTAAGTAAGGAGGCAGTGACTGCAGGGCTCTCTGTACTGATTTAGTTTGTATGTTTGATTAGGGATTACATAGAAAAGGAAGTTAAAAAAATAACAATTAGCAGCTTCTGTCCGGTAAGTCAGGGATAAAATGTATTTTAGGACAGAATCTACCTATTTATATAATAATATATATATATATATATATATATTTATATAATCTTGTTTAGCAGATTAACAAGCTCAGAGAATGGGCTAACCTCATTTCATTGGCTAGAATCTAGCCCCAGTTTCTTTTAGATACAGTTTACCATCTCACCTCACAATAACAGGTCTCAAGGACTATATAAGGCTATAAAAGTTTAATAATAAAATATAAAATTTGTCCGTATTTCTTTTTGAACATTTTTTTTTTTCTTTTGAGCTTTACATAAATCCTAAATAAATTCTTACTGTGTCTTCGTCTGTAAATAAAATCTTGGTTGCTGTAATCATGCGGTCACATTTACTTATGACCGATTATAACTTATTATGGGGTAGTAGATATTTGTATTAAAATTTATTTTTTCTAATAATTTCTCCTAAAGCTACTTCTGGTTTTGTGGAACGTTACAGCTTTATTTTAAATAGAGATGGGATCTACTTTGTTTTGTTATTGGGGTTAATACCAGGAATTGGGTTTAACATTACCCTGATCTGCCCGACACCCCTTTGTATGTACTATTAACCTGCAGCCACCAAAAAGATGTGGTCTAACTGCAGTGGTCCAGTAAGAAGATACAATATTATTGGCATTTGTTAGTACATAAGCCCCTAGTTTTCAGCATTCCTGTGTGCAGGGCACCATTCATTGTAGTCCTTGCCCATTCTCCATCCCTCCATCTTGACCCAACTGTTTTCTCAACACAACACCCGGAGAAATCTAACATCCAAGAACACATATGATCCCCACTTTATAACGATATAAAGGCAAAGCATTTAGTGCTTTTGATGATCACCTGATCTAATGTTACAAATAAAGTCTCTGTACCATTTGTTATGTATTGTCAGGTCAAGATGATGTCATCATTGTATTTGCATGAACATTATTTATATTGTGATGTATTGAAATTTTACATAGACAAACACCTACAATAAAAACCCTAGTTGTTGTAGTAGAAAAGTTAAAACAAATACAATGCATTACATTTTTTTGCAGTTTGACCATAAGGCCCCACTTTATGCTTCTCCCTACCTGATGTTCAGTGACTGAATTCCAAATGACACTTCCGTCTAATTGCTCCAGCCTTCAGCTGTAGTTTAGATATGTGCTAAGACTGAGGCTGCATTCAAACACAGACTATGCATTGCACTTTTCACAAAGCCTTTTCGGGTTTTTTCGTTGTTTTTCAAATGCGTCACTATTGCTATTTATATTATTGAAACGCTTGTGATCTGCATTTAATTTGCACATAAATTGCAATACATTTTTAGATAACAAGCAAAAACGTACACATCATTCCCATGCGTTTACCGATTGCAGTATAGCACATCTATAGGATGGGTGCAAGTAAATATTTAAATATTGTATTGACATTAGTATTTCTAGGGACAGTTGTGTCCTCTGAGCCTTTGAAGTAGAACACTGCAGTCCTAATAAGCCAATATAATATGCTCTGCTGCCCCCCAGTGGGAAATTTATAGTAAGGCTGGTGTTAAACCAGGGTTGGTTGTCCCATAGTTGGTTATGGAAATAACTGCAATGGAGATTGACAAAGCACCCAATAGAGTCTTAACTCATTAGTGTGTAATCAGGAAAGGTCAACCTAACATGTCCCTGCAATCTGCTGCTTGCACGGGGGAAGATATCCGATTTAACAGATGTTTTCTAACAGTGTTCTTAACCTTGTAAATGTACTATCGTGGTTTACGACCATTAACGGCGTGGCCCTTAATCATCAGCAGCCAATCAGATGTTATTAAATATTTTTTACTGTTGTAGACCGGCAAAAAGATAACATCTGATTGGTTGCTGCAAATTAACATCACGGGCAAATTTTTGCACTTCTTGAAGCAGCTAAAAAATGCATATTCACGATCTGTAAAGGGAAATTGTTTGTGTGGCCACACACTGAAATGATTGCTATTAACTTCCTGTAATAGAGGGAGCCAATAGTGACTAATGAACATTTTTTGGTTAAAACAAACTGATCCTGTGGCAGACAACAGTAGTTCGTACACACAGACATTAGGCTGTGTTTACATGGGGAGAAAGTAGCCCGATATTCCTCAAATACTAAACCACTTGGTAGTGTGTTAGCCAGGGAAGTGTCCACTCCACTACAGACCACACTGACTATGATTCACCAACAGGACCGATAGCTTGGAACAACTGATTTCATCTAAAAGACAAAACTAAATTAGATGCAGTGACGACTCGGGCCATAATAGTGCTTACACAGCATTAGATGCTCATCATGTTTATTAACATGACACCAGGCAAACTACATGACTCGTAAGTGCTACCAATCAATTTAACTGTTTTAAATCCTCAAGAGGACATATATAGTGGAAAATACAACATCCATGTGATTACAAACATTCTTCACACAATATAAACCTGCCATTGACATAACATGTAGGACAACTTTGTCTGAGCTGATTCTACATTTATAATGTATTAACTAACCTGAACCATAATCTGATTGCTGACTGTTTATTTCTACTCAACCTCATCCATCATCTTCCTTCCAAGTTAAAGTTAATTTGTCTTTCAAGTTCGGTAGTTAAGAGAACAATAATGGAAGTAATGTGTTTCTAGATAATACACCTGTCACTTTATAACCATTCCTCCCACGCGGTGCTGGCACATAATGATAAGAGTCCCTATGTACACCTATTAGGTTGCCAGCGGAGTTGTCCTTGTGTCTTAACAATCTTTTATGTCCTATTTTTGCCAGCTGCCATACACGGGAAGATCTTCCAATCGGAAGAACCGATCGATGTTCCTACCAGGAGCCTGACTCGTGGTGGGAAAACTTCCACCTGTTTTTCCAATAAACCGCTGGACATTGTAGATCCCGTGTATGGGAGCCTTGTATGAAAACTGTACACGGAGCTTCATGGATTGCTTTATTAAATCAGATTTTCTTTCAACCAGAACTCTCTGAACTGCGAATATCCGAGCTGTGACCTCTGGTTTGTCCCCTTCTCGGCCAACGTGGTGGGAGACGGGGAGTTTGTGTTCTCAGATACCTGCGGGGAAGAAATGGGGCCTCTGCACCCTGAAATATGAAAACTCGTCAGAACAAAGACTCCGTAAGTGTTCATCCTTCCCAATATTATTACCATAATGTCATCCCAATCCTCTAAATTCCAAACTTGCACTGGAAATAAAGGCCATGGGACTTGGGGAAGTCAGAGGGCTAACGGGGTTTAATCTGGTTGGGAATCTAATAATCTTTAATAGGGGCAGCCACAGATTCCTGAAAATCCTAGAGATTTGCCTATTTCTACTGATCTCTCTTTTCTTTCTAATAAGATGTCAATGAGGAGCGGAAGGAAAAAGGAGAGCGCGGGTCCAAGGGAGGAGCGCAGAGCGAGGGGGAGAGCTTCCCCGGGTGCAATCAGCACCTCTAGCAGTGACAGCAAGAGTGAGAAGGCAAGGCCAAGTGGAAAGGTAACAGATGAAATCTAAAAACATTCAGGGTTATTCAATAAAAGTTCTTATTGTTTAAAATGGTGCTAATTTTGTCCCAACCAATCAGATGTTAGCTTTCAAATGTTAAATAAGATCTGATTGGTTGGGGCAAAATTAGCACCATTTTAAACTATAAGAACTTTTATTGAATCTCCCTGACAGTCTAACCAATGGCGTTTAGCAGTGTTGCATGCAACAAATAACTAATGCTTTAATGAAAAGCTTGATCCTTAGTGAATAACTTCATCAAAATCTACTTTTAGGTAAGACAAGGCAATGAAACTATGTTGCTTTCAGGCTTAAGCTAACAGTAAAAGGGTTGCCTTTTGAATGGCATTTGTCTTCACTTTAAGACTTCAGTTTAGTTTCTAGCATGCAAGTAAAAAGCATGACCTCATAACTCGTAATGTGACATCATTCATATCATGACACTGAAAGGTGTTGGAGCACATTACTGCATAGTCTGGAATTGGACAGCCATGATTAAATCCTTCACAATGGAAGGCAGTAAATGTTGTGTTTGATCTACTAGTTTCTACTGATTTGAGTGGTAGAATTGAATGGAAGGCGCTAATGATGTCAGTTGTCTATGACAGAAGGGAAGAATGGACGACTCTGTCCCAAAGAGCAACAAAAGGGATCGCGTTAAGGATTCTTCTGAAAGTGAGGGGGAGGCCGGGAAAACCAAGAAAACCAAGATGGAGGTGAGAAATAAATGTTCTTTGTAATGGATGATCTTATCAATGCCAAGTTGGAATCCATCTTGTTTCACCTGGGGATTAAAACGGGTTGGTTTAAAGCTAGTTCAGGCTTAGAATTTATTTTATCTGACTCCATTTACTAATGAGGTGCTGGTTGATATTATAAGATGATATTACAGAGGCTGTGCCCTGTGTTCACCGATATTTTATCCAATTGACCCAACATGGAAAAATTGGACAAAAAATGGTGGAATTTTTCATGCAATTGCATGAGTCTGTCCATCCATTTTATAACTGTCTTACTGAAGAACAGGAGGTAAACGCACTATCTCTTACCTCCCGCTCTTCTGTAAATCTTATAGGAGAGTAGGAGACACTTACCCGGATCATACCAGCGCTGAAGAGAGACTCCGCCACGGCTGCATCCCCAATCCTTTACAATGTGCGCACACGGTGCAAAGCAGCTTGGACGCTGTCAGAGAAGCCGGCGCTGTAGCGGGTCCGCGGGTAAGTTTCTCCTGCGAGATTTACTGTGGAACGGGAGGTAAGGGAGTGCGTTTCCCCCCTGTTCTTCAGTAAGACAGTTGTAAAATGGATTGACAGACCCTTTAATTTGGGTTTGTCGATAGGTAGTCTGTCTGATGCGTAAAATTGTCTGGTGTTTACACAGTCTAAAGGGTGATAATGCCAATAGTTTTTCAACAGATTGCATGTTACGTGAAAATAACACGCGTCAAAGGATAATTTGAAATAAGCAACCCATCATTCCTCACACAAGTCATATAATAAGGATTTTCAGAATCCCGGACCCCCCCGGCAGCTTCACTGCTTATCCCAGAATCCGGGACACTCCTGAAACTACTGGGAGGGGTAGGATAATTTTGCCCCAACCAATCAGATGTTAGCTTTCAAATGTTAAAGAAGTTCTGATTGGTTGGGGCAAAATTAGCACCATTTCAAACGATAAGAACTTTTAGTGAATAACCCTGTTAATTTTTTTTTTCTGTTGTTTTCCTACAAAGCCTATTTATTAGTTTATCTGTTGTATTCAATTAGATCAACTGGACTTGAAATGTAGTTCTTGAAGACGTTTCGCTAGTTATCCGACTGGCTTTCTCAATTCAGAATGACTTGTACAAGAATCTGTGGCAATTATGTACCCTGGAAAATCCCAATTAGCATATCACAGCCAGGTGTTAAGGGTGTGATTGGATAGTGGCTAAGAGGTGTTATAGGAACGCCCAGAGTAAGGTGTTAAAACAGCATTGTACATGGCAGACAGTTGGTGTCGAACCCCCCCACCTCTATTTAGGCTTGGTTTCTTTATTTTCACATATCCTTAAGATGCCGTGTACCTGCATCTTAAGGATAAAGGACATACCTTTGAAGATTGTAATGTTAACATACTGGCGAAGGAACGTGACTGGTTCAAGAGAGGTGTTAAGGAGGCCATTTATGTGAAAATAAAGAAACCAAGCCTTAATAGAGGTATTATTAAGCATATTTATTAGTTTGTTTTACGTATTGACTTTCCCACAAGGCCTTCTCTGATTGTTCACTACAATTTAAGGAAAATTAAACCTAAGCCTGAAGTTTGCAGATCACACAGCACTCAGGATTGGCACCTTATTTAGTTTTAGGCCCATAAAGATATCTCCAATTTAACGCTCCATAGGCGCATGACCCTTTGGTTTTTCATGCCATTTTTCTTCTTCCTCTTATAGTCTCCTGAGGTTCCGCGACCTCCCCCAGATGATGAAAGCCTCGATGGTCAGAGTGGAAATGAGGATGGTGGTAGTGACCCACGTGACATTGATCAGGATAACCGAAGCACATCACCAAGCCTACACAGTGGAGACAGTGAAAGTGATGCTTCTTCTGTCCCATCCCCCAAATCGTTCCCTTTAATTTACCGTGGAGCTTCTCCTCCACGACCTTCCTCTTCACCAACACCTGAGCCACCCATTTTGCCACCCCCCTCTCAAACACAGCCACAGTTAGCTGGTCAAGTTGATCCCCAGGCACCTCGACCTTACCAAACAACACACCTTCCACAGTTGTATCCCAGTAATGGTGGAATGGTCAAAGCTGGGCCTCCACAGCCTTCTCAGGTCAAGCCTCCACCCACCACTCCTATTGCTGGGCTGGGATCCCCCCGGCCATTGGGCTCTCCTACTGCCTCCACTTCTGTACCAAGTAATTGTTCCTCCAGTGCTGCCTATCCCCATGTAACCCACAATTTGCCTCCTCCCCCTGCATTACGTCCCCTCAATGCATCACCTGGACTTCAAACCCCAGTGGGAGAAAAAGCAGGGCAGCCACTACCCCCTGCATCTTGCTCCCTCCGTTATCCCCCTTATCCTGGACAATACCCATCTAATTATCCACATCCATATCCTGCACAGAACAAGTATGGACAACCACAGCAAAGCTCACATTCTTCTTGGGGACAGAGCGGCATGAACTATGTGCGTGGAGGAGTGGGGGCCCCGTTCCCACAACAAGCTCCTCAAAATGGACAAGCAGGTGGTGGGCAAAATCTTGCTGGTGGATTTCCACCTTCGCACCATGGAGGTGGGAGGGCTCAATCTCCAGTAAATAATCACACCCCTCACCCAGCCCCTACAACTGGAGGAATCCAGTCCCCGGGCTCTCAGACCAATGTTCTTCACTCTCATGGTGGAGCAAGTACTAGAGGGCAATCTCCGAATAACCCACCAAACAATGCTCACCACCCTCATATTCTGCCAAACAGAGGACGCTCTCCCACTGCACAAAGCAATCTGAATGCAGGGAGCACAACTCAAGGACACCAACCACCTCACATTTTACCTGGTGGAATTATCTCCCCAAATCCTGCATCACAGAACAATACTCAGATCACATCTTTAGTGGGAGAAAAGGCAAGAGGTCAATCTCCTGCCCCAGCCCTGCCTCAGCCCCTCCCCCAGTCTACTCCTGCAGGAATTAATCTAGCATATCCTTCGCCAGCAGAGCCCACAAATCAACCACCCTCTAACCCCATCTACCCACCACATTCATCACCTTCTATGTGCCAATACCCACCCAGCTCTCAGGCGTACCCTAATTACCCCTTTCAGGGCTACAAAGGGGCACCTCCATCTGCTCCACCTTATAAAACTGCTCCTCCACCACCGTACAAGGCCGGATCTTTCCCTGCTTCCACGCCACCACCTCCTCCTTCCCAGGGATTCAAGGAAGCATCCCCTCCAGCAACGGCACCAGCCCCTCCACCTATTCCTCCACCGCCTGCTCCAGCTCCAATACAAATAAAGCAGGAACCCCTAGAGGAGTGTGAAGGTGAAGGAGAAAGTCCTGTCCCTCCTGCTAGCAGCCCCTCACCACCGCCTAAGATAGTGGATACACCAAGTCATGCCAGCCAGTCTGCCAGGTACATGTGAATGGGAGTAGGATGGGGATTGTAGCAATATAATTCAAACCAAGCAAGTTAAACTGATCCTACATATATGGAAGATAAAGAATGCCATATAATAATGTTATTGGTGGTAATAATGATGCTGTTGTATGCATTAACTGTCAATACAAAGAAGTCTGGTCACAGAATGCATGAAGTGGTGGGAAACTTACATTGTCATAAAATAGGAAGGTGAAGAAGAATCCTAATGGTTTGGTCCAGTTCCACACCCTTCCTCAGCCCAGGTCCTGGCCTATTAGAATATGTGCTTCTTGTTGTGTATCTTCCCAAAGGCCTGATGCTAGACACAAGTAGAGGATGGGGGTGGATCAGCCAGTGTAACTTTAAAGGGACAGTTCAGTGGAAATGATCGATATTTGTTAAATTGTTAGTTTGTGTAATGTCTTCTTAGTTATTCTACATATTCTCTCCCATTTTGAGAAATCAGTTGATTTCATTCCCTTTGCTGTTCCCTGCTGTTCACATTACTGAGCTGACATTTCAGGTTCTAACGGCCCTTCTTCTTCCCAGGATGCACCACTTCCTTGGAATGTTCCTAACAGTCATTTCTACTGATTGGCTGTTGGGTGGGTCACACATGCTCAGATCTCTACTGAGCAACTGAATCAACCCAGGCGCTGGGTCAAGGGCATGACCATAAAGGTCTCTACTAGGGGTCCTGCAAACAGGAAGTCAGTATTTCGGTTACATTTATTTATACACAGACAGTGCTGAATGGGCAGACATTTGCTTTTCTGAAAAGCTAATGTATTTGCACTGAAATTCCCCTTTAAGTATTCCCACAACTTAATGTACCCCAGGGGTGAAGACCCAGAATTTAAAATACTTATTCTGGGTACATAAAAAAGGAGAGGGTAGTTTTTTTGCCCATAAAGATTACTTTTACTGGTCATTTGGTGCTTTCATTCCTGTAAATGTTTCAGTTGATCCTTTGAGAGTTTTGTTATATCCACAAGGAATTCCCTGATGCTGTATAACAAAATACAGAACTGAATGATTTCATCTAAGTTGGGGGAGGTGAACTGGCATAAACCCAGAGCTCAACACAATGGAATCAGATGAGAATAATACATGGGTTTCTGCCAAAAATATCTGGGATGGTAACTTAAAGGGATAGTTCACTCGAAAAGTGAACTTTTCCTTTTTTAAATTAACGGAGGAACGGGAGGTAAAGGAGCTGTTTCTTACCCCCTGCTCTTCAATTACTGTTACAGGAGACGGGATCGCAGTGTTAAAATGTACTTGCGAGCACGATATCTCGCAATCGCCGCTGACAGTTCCCACTGCTTCTGGCATATGCTATACTATAGCGCGCAAACGCACAATTATTATTATTGTGGATTGATATAGCGCTAACATCTTCCGTAGAGCTTTACAATTCCATGTATACATTCACATCAGGCCCTGCCCCGAAGAGCTTACAATCTAAGCACATATGACACATACAACCTATCAGTATGTCTTTATGACATAGTTAGTATAGTTTAAAGGGACAGTTCAGTGGAAATGATCAATATTTGTTAAATTGTTAGTTTGTGTAATGCCTTCTTAGTTATTCTACATATTCTCTTCCATTTGAGAAATCAGTTGATTTCATTCCCTTTGCTGTTCCCTGCTGTTGACATTAGTGAGCTGACATTTCAGGTTCTAACGGTCCTTCTTCTTCCCAGGATGCACCACATCCTTGGAATGTTCCTAACAGTAATTTCTACTGATTGGCTGTTGGGTGGGTCAAACATGCTCAGATCTCTACTGAGCAACTGAATCAACCCAGGTGCTGGGTCAAGGGCAAGACCATAACGGTCTCTACTAGGGGTCCTGCAAACAGTCAGTATTTTGGTTGTATTTATTTATACGCAGACACAACGCTGAATGGGCAGGTTAAGGTCATTGGGATAAAAACACACTGCTATTTTTTCTGAAAAGTACATGTATTTGCACTGAACTTCCCCTTTAAGCCGGAACAGTCTAAGTTTTAAAACTGCAATCCCACTCCTGTAGCAGTAATTGAAGAACGGGAGGTAAGACATAACTCACTTTTTGAGTGATCCTATCCTTTAAAAAGAAAATAGTGGAGCGACCAATAAACATTTATATGGATGAAAAGATTCATTTTTTATATTGATTTAGTTAATATAATATAATACCATAAGATCGTGTGACATATTAATTCCTTTTTGCGTGTTCAGGTTTAACAAGCACTACGATCGAGGCTACAACTCCTGTTGCCGTACTGATCTTTATTTCGTACCCCTGGAAGGCTCCAAGCTGTCTAAGAAAAGGTCAGAGCAGGTGGAACGGGCACGCAGAGAGAGCGAACAGAAAGCACGAGAAGAACGAGAGAGAGAGAGGGAAAGAGAAAGGGAACGTGAGCTGGAAAGAAGCGCAGTATGTCAATCCTAATTCTACAATTCTACGGTTAAAATTGTTATATGGTTAGAACAAGGCTTCGTCTTGTGGTCCAGGGCTGGAGAAATCCCAGGAGCCAAATAATCATTCTGAACAATAAATCATCCGGATTAAATTCGATTAATGGGTCAATCAGATCCCCTCTTTAAAGCATAATCTCTTTATTGTAGGTTTATGATCTATGATCGCTATTGTGATTAAAAAGCATGTCCAGCCTTAAAATAACATTTTATATTTAGGCCAACAAATAAATAAATGGATACTTCTGCACTTGTTCCAGGCGTTATTTTCCAAGTGCCTCCATGCTGTGTATGTTCAAACAATAAACTGTTAAAGATTCCCAGACACACTGTTTCTCAACAGTAACCAAATAGGCTTTTATTTCAACGTTTCTATGTCTCACAGGGCGTCTTCTTCAGATGTTTGTCCTGATGAAGACCCTGGGAGATGTCGATACATTGAACTATAAACCTATTTGGATATTGTTGAGAAACCGTGTGCCTGGGAATCTTTTACAGTTTGTTATTTTTTATTTAGGTTCATCTACCCCCCAGACCCCATTTTCAAGGTTTTGGGTCCTGAAGGGACTTACCTGATCTGGTCCCTCACTCTTCTGCCACGCTACTCTCTCTGCTTCCTGGTTGCAAAAACTGTTGCAGTGAAGAACTTCCTGGTGGTGGTTGTCACGTAGTTGGGCGTGACGTCACTGACCGCCACGAACAGGAAGTGCCCCACTGCTGCTGTTCTAGTTTGAAATGAGCTTGCAACAGCAGCAGGGGGCAGTATCCAGTAGGCGAAGGACCGGGTCATGTAAGTACATTCTGGGGCATCTTAAGAACTATTCAATAATGTGAAAATGGGGTTTGGGGGGTAGCTGAACCCCAATATATAATGTTATATATCTACAATAAAAGCACCTACCTACAGCTGATTACCCTGTACAAAGCTATGATTTGCCTGTCTCCAGGACACAGAGCCTATGAGGCTTGTATAATGGTCAAGGTGTAAATATTACAACACATTGAAAACGATAAATCTGAACTGAACATGTTGGAAACAAGCAGCCAAATGGGTCAAAATATTGTTGGGAATTTCCATCTAAGAAATGGATCAGACGTGTTTCTGGCGATCACATGGTCTTCCATATTGGGATTAGTTGCAGCACTATTGTGGTATGGCTTTAATTTCCAACCAGCAGGCCACAATCTATTTATGAGCTCTTAAATTTGACTTAAATCACCGTCTTCTAGAATGCATATGATTGTCATCATTGTGACATCATTATATAAATGTCATCATTGTGACATCATTATATAAATCTGCAGTATAAGGGAAATCCATATTTCCTTGTGTATAAGTTTATTCGGTTGGTGTTGCCTAACATTTTCTGTTATCTATTCTGTTATGTGGTGATGGGACTGGTACACACCATGCAACTTTTCCACCTGACCGACTGTTCAGCTTTTACGACCAGTCGGCCAGGAGAAAGGACTGTCGGTCGTGACAATAGAGCCCGTGGCCGACAGTTTGCAGAGCGTGCGTTCTTCTATGATCGGCTGTGGATTTCCAACCTGTCCGATCGTGCGTTCGTCCAATACAGACAATGGAACGGTTGTCGCGTCCGAAGACCCATACAAGGATATTACTTCACCTCTGAGTTCCCTGACCTCTATAAAAACACTCGACCTAACGGCCTCATGTTTATATGGTCAGGGAACTCCTCAGTGGCGTATTGTCCCTTATATATTACACTGTAGGAAGCGTATTGTCCCTTATATATTACACTGTAGGAAGCGTATTGTCCCTTATATATTACACTGTAGGTAGCGTATTGTCCCTTATATATTACACTGTAGGTAGCGTATTATCCCTTATATATTAACTGTAGGTAGCGTATTGTCCCTTTATATTACACTGTAGGTAGCGTATTATCCCTTATATATTACACTGTAGGTAGCGTATTATCCTTATAATAGACACTGTACGTAGCGTATTATCCCTATATTGACACTGTAGTAGCGATTATCCCTTATATATACACTGTAGGTAGCGGATTATCCTTATATATACACTGTAGGTAGCGTATTGTCCCTATATATTACACTGTAGGTAGCGTATTATCCCTTATATATACACTGTAAGTAGCGTATTATCCTTATATAATGAAAGTCGTAGCGGATTATCCCTTATATATGACACTGTAGGTAGCGGATTATCCCTTATATATGACACTGTAGGTAGCGTATTATCCCTTATATATTACACTGTAGGTAGCGGATTATCCCTTATATATTACACTGTAGGTAGTGATATCCTTATATATTACCTGTAGGGGAGCGTTATTTCCCTTATATATTACCATGTAGGTAGGTATTATCCCTATATATTACCTGTAGGGAGCGTATTTCCCTTATATATACACTGTAGGAGCGTATTATCCCTTTATATAGACACTGTAGGTAGCGTATTATCCCTTATATATTACACTGTAGGTAGCGTATTATCCCTTATATATTACACCCTAGGTAGCGTATTATCCCTTATATATTACACTGTAGGTAGCGTATTATCCCTTATATATTACACTGTAGGTAGCGTATTATCCCTTATATAATACACTGTAGGTAGCGTATTATCCCTTATACATTACACTGTAGGTAGTGTATTATCCCTTATATATTACAATGTAGGTAGTGTATTATCCCTTATACATTACACTGTAGGTAGCGTATTATCCCTTATACATTACACTGTAGGTAGCGTATTATCCCTTATATATTACACTGTAGGTAGCGTATTATCCCTTATATATTACACTGTAGGTAGCGTATTATCCCTTATATATTACACTGTAGGTAGCGTATTATCCCTTATATAATACACTGTAGGTAGCGTATTATCCCTTATACATTACACTGTAGGTAGTGTATTATCCCTTATATATTACAATGTAGGTAGTGTATTATCCCTTATACATTACACTGTAGGTAGCGTATTATCCCTTATACATTACACTGTAGGTATCGTATTATCCCTTATATATTACACCCTAGGTAGCGTATTATTTCTTATAATACATAAGACCAGCCATAAAAAATAAATAAATAACCCAGCACAGACACAGTCTCCCCCTTTCCTTCCATTGTCTCCCCCTCCCTCTATTAGTCGATTATATAGCAATTCCTGTTAAGTGTATAAATAGTTAATTACCGTTCCAATTGAAAATAGAAAGAAAAACACCGTCTGTCAATAATAAACAGGGATTCCTATATAAATGACTAATACAGGGAGGGGAGAGACAGGGGGAGGGGCAGAGGAATATAGAAAGTCACTCAGTGACATCACTAAGTGACTGTTATATAGATTTTCACCACTGCACCGTCCCATTGAAAATGCCTATCTTTGTGTATTATATCCTTATAAACCATTAAGTTAGTGATTACCTGGAAAACAACAGGAACATCCTTAGTCCTGCACATGGTAAATGGTGCAACCACAGCAGTAGCAGAAAAATACAGACAAAGTTAGGATAGGAGCCGAGGGTCATAAGCGGTAAGTCAGTCAGCCAAACATGGTACCAGGGATAGAGAGAGGAGCATTGTAAGTCAGCAACCACAAGCAAAGACAAACCAAAAACTTTAAAGGGCAATGAAGAAGTAAGACAGACCACCCAGAACAAGAGGAATAAGACCAAGGAAAGGCTCCAGAAATTCAAATTTGCCGAATAAACGTAAAAGTACCAATCAGAACGGGAGAATTCCAAAGATGGCTGATGTCACAGGAGACCGAACCACTAAAATGAATGAAGAACCGGATGGCGGAAAGAGCCACGGACGCACAAAGTCTACCTGAAACGATATGGTTGTGCGAGTGTAGAGGGATCCCCCGGGATAGGTTTAAAGGAATCTCAACTATTCTTGATAATGTCCCTTATATGGGATTCCAAAACAGGAGCACATGTTCCTAATGAGACCTTACCACTGCCTTGTAAAGAGGGAGAGTACTATCTTCTAACTGTAGTAGCGTATTATCCCTTATATATTACAACTGTAGGTAGCGTATTATCCCTTATATATTACACGTAGGTAGCGTATTATCCCTTATATATTACATTACTGTAGGTAGCGTATTATCCCTTATATATTACACTGTAGGTAGCGTATTATCCCTTATATATTACACTGTAGGTAGCGTATTATCCCTTATATATTACACTGTAGGTAGCGTATTATCCCTTATATTACACTGTAGGTAGCGTATTATCCCTTATATATTACACTGTAGGTAGCGTATTATCCCTTATATATTACACTGTAGTGTAGCGATTATCCTTATATTTCACCTAGGTAGCGTATTATCCCTTATATATTACACTGTAGGTAGCGTATTATCCCTTATATATTACACTGTAGGTACGTATTATCCCTTATATATACATACACGTAGGTAGCGTATTATCCCTTTATATTACACTGTAGGTAGCGATTACCTTATATATTACACTGTAGTAGCGTATTATCCCTTATATATTACACTTTAGGTAGCGATTATCCCTTATAATTACACTGTAGGTAGCGTATTATCCCTTATATAATTACCTGTAGGTAGCGTATTATCCCTTTATAATTACACTGACTGTAGGTAGCGTATTATCCCTTATATATTACACTGTAGGTAGCGTATTATCCCTTATATTACACTGTAGGTAGCGTATTATCCCTTATATATTACACTGTAGGTAGCGTATTATCCCTTATATATTACACTGTAGGTAGCGTATTATCCCTTATATATTACACTGTAGGTAGCGTATTATTCCTTATATATTACACTGTAGGTAGCGTATTATCCCTTATATAAATCATAGGTGCCCAACACATGGCCCATGGGTGATCCAATCGAGAATATGGCATCCTGTAAAGCCATGGGGCAGGCTGGATGTGGAGCTACACAAAGTGGACCGGTAATTAAAGAAAGTGCCATTGGCTTGCAAGCATGGGAAGGTTGGGCACAAGATGAGCACCACTGATTTAATTCCATAACAATTGTATAGGAATTGCCCTATTTGCTGGAATAACTCAATTACCCTCCTAGAAATCTGTTCATTGTGTCATTCAGGGGACCAACATTCCCCATTTAACCCGACACCAAATCCTGTGCCACTTCCTCCTGTGATAATTCATTATCTGTCTTTTTCAGAAACTGGACTCCCGCTCCCATGAATGCCCTCAGCTGTGCCCTCAGCCCCCATCTCACCATCCATCCTTGGCTTTACCTTCACCTTCCTCTGCTTCCCGCCCTCCTCACTTTGAACCCCCAGGAGCAGTGGCAGCTGTTCCACCCTACCTCGGACCTGACACTCCTGCTTTGCGCACCTTAAGTGAATATGCCCGCCCTCATGTACTCTCACCCGCAGGGCGAGCTCCGCAGCCGCCTGGCCACCCACAACATCATCCTTTTTACTTGCCCCTGGGAGATCCAATTCTTGCCTACAATCTGCCTGCTGTGTTTGCTAGCGACCCATCTCGAGCAGAACGAGAGCTACGAGAGAGGCTGAAACCTGGGTATGAAGTAAAACCAGGAGAGCTTGATCCACTGCACCCATCTTCCATTCCCCTGCCACCACCTCCACCACCTCACCACGCTGTCCCTCCACAGCACCCTCCTGCAGCTGCAGGAGTTCCTCCACAGATGGGTTTGCATCATGCCTTCCCCTATCATCATGGGCAACATACACACGCCCATGCTCTTGAGAGGGAAAGACTGGCACTTGGGGCAGCTGGAGCAGGGCCTGGGGGTGCACCAGGAGGAACTGCAGCAGCAGGCGCAGGTCGTGGGGAACTGTCCTATGCAGAGCGCCTGGCTGCAGAGAGGCAGCATGCAGAGAGAGTGGCAGCACTAAGTGGAGACCCCCTGACAAGACTCCAGATGTTAAATGTGACCCCACATCATCATCAGCACTCGCATATTCACTCACATCTTCACCTGCATCAGCAAGATGCCATCCACGCAGGTAAGTGTCTGTAAAAATCTGCTAGAAAAATATTAAAACACGATTAATTGCTTTCCTCACCAGCGACTGGTATCTCATCCCTTTAGCTTCGGCTGCTGTTCACCCACTTATGGATCCGCTAACATCAGGCTCCCACCTTACGCGGATCCCGTATCCAGCAACTGCCCTGCCGAACCCTTTAATTCCTCATCCCCTGCACGACAGTGATGTGCTTCGGCAACAAATATTTGGTGAGCAAATTAGGCGTAGAGTGTAGGTTGCTCATAAATTGAGCAGGATAAAAGACCGTAGCCTGAATATCATCAATTGAATTAAATTGTAAAAGGGTTATATGAAGTAAGGGCAGTAAGAGATCACCATGTAAGAAACCTACTACACATAGTCTTACTTTGACCCAATATTCCCTCATAACGTATTTACCGATCGATGTGTCAATCAGTTGTCTGTTGGTCAGAATTAAAGTGAAAGTAGATATATTGGATTTATTGACATATCATCATTAGTGTCTGCAGGAAATTGAGTGAAAACAATTAGTCATGCACCAAAACACACTTGATCACCCGGCCAATCTGAACAAAATATCCATGCTAGACGTAGCAGAAATGCGACTGATGAACTAAAGGCACCAAAGCTAGTACCATATTCCAACCAATCGGTAGTGTGTCTTATGGGTATTACAGCGGTACCATGGATATTTTGGCACGACCAATCACATGGCCTAATAAAGTCCACACAATCAAGCATATTTTCAATCCGTCCAGACCATTTATTGTCTTATAAATTATTGCCCTTAAATATCAAGTCACTATGGCTGATCAGACCTTGTGTGCACAGTCAAAAATGTATCAGTGCAATCTCTCATTTATCACTCAATGCACTTATCTGTTCCCAGTCTTAAGGTGGCCATACATGTATACAATTTTCTTACCCAACCGAGCAATCCCGTGACCTTCGACCCGATCCTGCCGAAACCGCCTCTCCCGTTCTTCTATGCGACCGGCATGCGATCGCAAAATGAATGGGATTTGCGATCGCATGCCGGTCGGATAGAAGAACGGGAGAGGCGGTTTCGGCAGGATCGGGTCGAAGGTCACGGGATTGCTCGGTTGGGTAAGAAAATTGTATATATGTATGGCCACCTTTACAGACTAAAGACTAAGTCTGTGTACACACCATGCAATTTTTCAGCCTGATCTAACAATAATAGTTCAGTGTTTGGCCAAAAATGGCCGATATTGTATTGGCTCATTACTGTGCTAGTAAATAGTAATCTACTGTTCCTACTTCTGTGCTGCAAACAATCATTATATTTATTGGTATGTCGATCAGGTGCCAGGGTTAAACTGGGGTTGACCTGTGTGTACCAGGGGTAAGAGACGAAACTTAAATGGGGCAATAACTGAGATTGTAATTATGATTTATGGCTTTATGATTGGTTACATCTTAGGAACATGGATTTCTTACATAACAACTTATTTACACTATATTTGCACTTATTTACACTATATTTTATATAGCACCACTTGGGGACACAGCGCTGTACATTATAACAATACAGATTATACAGTATGTATGTATATGTTTATTTATATAGCGCCACTTGGGGACACAGCGCTGTACATTATAACAATACAGATTATACAGTATGTATGTATATGTTTATTTATATAGCGCCACCTGGGGACGCAGCGCTGTACACTATTAAAATACAATAAAGTCATACAAGGGGGATAAACACATAGATAGTTCAGTACATAAATATATAACTTATATAAATAGAAGTGCTAGGGCTTTGCCACAAGAAGTATGAGGTCCCTGCACTGTAGAGCTTACAATCTAGTTATTTGATTGTTGAGATTTATTTTCCCCAATGCTAAGGCAAAGCAAACTGTAAAAAAGCCTTTTGTTTTTAGGTCACAGTTCCCCTTTAAAAGGAGACATATTGCTCGCTGTAAATAATGGTATAGTAAACCTATCGTAATCTGCTCTATGGTCTCGAAAGCCTCATAAATACATACGTTCAAGATGGGCCCCACCTGTGTCTTCATCCAGCAGGACAGGTCACAAACAATGATGCCACCAAAGTGTGAGCATTCCTCAGGATCTAATGTGTCTATCTAATCTTATGAATTATGTCTGTATATCAATGCAACGACTACGAACTCCCAAACTAGATCTGCACTGGACCATGGAGGGAGTGTTTATCTCTTTATTCTGGACCATGGAGGGAGTGTTTATCTCTTTATTCTGGACCATGGAGGGAGTGTTTATCTCTTTATTCTGGACCATGGAGGGAGTGTTTATCTCTATTCTGGACCATGGAGGGAGTGTTTATCTCTTTATTCTGGGCCATGGAGGGAGTGTTTATCTCTTTATTCTGGGCCATGGAGGGAGTGTTTATCTCTTTATTCTGGGCCATGGAGGGAGTGTTTATCTCTTTATTCTGGACCATGGAGGGAGTGTTTATCTCTTTATTCTGGACCATGGAGGGGGTGTTTATCTCTTTATTCTGGACCATGGAGGAGTGTTTATCTCTTTATTCTGGACCATGGAGGGAGTGTTTATCTCTTTATTCTGGACCATGGAGGGAGTGTTTATCTCTTTATTCTGGACCATGGAGGGAGTGTTTATCTCTTTATTCTGGACCATGGAGGGAGTGTTTATCTCTTTATTCTGGACCATGGGGAGTGTTATCTCTTTATGGACCATGGAGGGAGTGTTATTCTCTTATTCTGGACAGGAGGGAGTGTTTATCTCTTTATTCTGGGCATGGAGGGAGTGTTTTCTCTTATTCTGGGCCATGGAGGGTGTTTATCTCTTTATTGCCTGGAGGAGTGTTTATCTCTTTGGACCATGGGGAGTGTTATCTCTATTCTATAGCATTAATTATCACAGAAACATTGACTTAATATGTTAATCAGTTTTTCTTCTACTGGAAGGTGATTAGGAAAGAAGTTAATGTTTCCTGTGTATTTGTTAATCCTTTTCAACTCACTACTGCTGGGTATAAACACAACAGATATGTTTTCCTATACTTTCCCATAAGGGGTTCCAAGTGGCAAACTAAACCCAAGATATCAACTTTAGTGTAAGGCAAATCTGTTTTAAAGGACAACTATACTCCCCTCCCCCAAGCTCTGCACAAACATGAACCAAGGGTGAGGACCTAAACCGATAGGTCCTGACCCCTGGGTACGCTCCACCCCCTCTCTCCATTGGTGACGAGGCCAAAAGGAAGACGCGCTCTGCAAGGACGCATCGCGGATCCAGGGGGGAGCGGAGTATACTGGTGTAACTTATAAGAACACCAAGCCGTTTAGGGCCTCACGTTGGGTACAAAGCACAGATAAGAGAGGAGTGAGGGGGAGGTGAATAGAATTGTCTAATTAAATGATTACCTCTGGGGAAGCAGCTATTTGCAAATTATACTAACCTGGTCTCCTGCTGCTCTGTCCATTCTGGTCTGCTTTGCTGTGCCCCATCCCCTGGAACTGCAAGCACAGGGATTCAGGATGCAGGCAGCATTCTACACTGCAGTCCTTCTCAGAGGTTGGCCCTCTGTCAATTAAGGGTGTGTGGGTCAAATAGGACCGAGCTGAAAATGAGTAGAAAACATTGGGTGAATAAAGAATATTGGAAAAATCACAGCACAAACGCACAGTAATATGCGTGAAACATGCTTTTAACATGCATTACTGTACGTTGTAATGTGGCCACAGCCTTACCTTGTACCACCCAGTACTGTTAAATCTAATTGGTACAAAAAAACCTGTCCCTGTCTTGGGAAAATTCCCTGTGTTTTGAAGTATATCACGATTCTCTGCCATAGTTATATGAAGGAGCATGGAGGAAATGTGTTGTTTTTAAGAGGATAAATAGCAGCAAAATTCATAGTATTGGAGGTTGAATAAAGACATACGTCCATCTAGTCCAACCTTTATACCCTACCCATAATGTCTGTATAACAGTTACATAGTAACATAGTATTGGAAGTTGTAAAAGACAACTCCATCTAGTCCAACCTTTACCCTACCCATAATGTCTGTCTAACAGTTACATAGTAACATAGTATCGGAGTTGTATAAAGACATACGTCCATCTAGTCCAACCTTTATACCCTATCCATAATGTCTGTATAACAGTTACATAGTAACATAGTATCGGAGGTTGTATAAAGACATAACGTCCATCAGTCCAACCTTTATACCCTACCCATAATGTCTGTATAACAGTTACATAGTAACATAGCATGGAGGTTGTATAAAGACATACGTCCATCTAGTCCAACCTTTATACCCTACCCATAATGTCTGTATAACAGTTACATAGTAACATAGTATCGGAGGTTGTATAAAGACATACGTCCATCTAGTCCAACCTTTATACCCTACCCATAATGTCTGTATCAGTTACATAGTAACATAGTATTGGAGGTTGTATAAGACAAGTACACTCACTCAGTCCAACCTTTATACCCTAACCCCAATGTCTGTATAACAGTTACATAGTAACATAGTATTGGAGGTTGTATAAAGACATACGTCCATCTAGTCCAACCTTTATACCCTACCCATAATGTCTGTATAACAGTTATTAGTAACATAGTATGGGGTTGTATAAAGACATACGTCCATCTAGTCCAACCTTTATACCCTACCCATAATGTCTGTGTAACAGTTACATAGTAACATATATTGGAGGTTGTATAAAGACATACGTCCATCTAGTCCAACCTTTATACCCTACCCATAATGTCTGTATAACAGTTACATAGTAACATAGTATGGAGGTTGTATAAAGACATACGTCCATCTAGTCCACCTTTATACCCTACCCATAATGTCTGTAACAGTTACTTAGTAACATAGTATCGGAGGTTGTATAAAGACATACGTCCATCTAGTCCAACCTTTAACCCTACCCATAATGTCTGTATAACAGTTACATAGTAACATATTATCGGAGGTTGTTAAAGACATACGTCCATCTAGTCCAACCTTTATACCCTATCCATAATGTCTGTTAACAGTTACATAGTAACATAGTATCGGAGGTTGTATGAAGACATACGTCCATCTAGTCCAACCTTTATACCCTACCCATAATGTCTGTCTAACATTTACATAGTAACATAGTATTGGAGTTGTATAAAGACAACGTCCATCTAGTCCACCTTTATACCCTACCCATAATGTCTGTATAACATTACATAGTAACATAGTATTGGAGGCTGTATAAAGACAGGTCCATCTAGTCCGACCTTTATACCCTACCATAATGTCTGATAAAGTTACATATAACATAGTATTGGGTTGTATAAAGAGGTCCATCTAGTCCGACCTTTATACCCTACCCATATGTCTGTGTAACAGTTACATAGTAACATAGTATTGGAGGTTGTATAAAGACATACGTCCATCTAGACCAACCTTTATACCCTACCCATAATGTCTATATAACAGTTACATAGTAACATAGTATTGGAGGTTGTATAAAGACATACGTCCATCTAGTCCAACCTTTATACCCTACCCATAATGTCTGTGTAACAGTTACATAGTAACATAGTATTGGAGGTTGTATAAAGACATACGTCCATCTAGTCCAACCTTTATACCTACCCATAATGTCTGTGTAACAGTTACATAGTAACATAGTATTGGAGGTTGTATAAAGACATACGTCCATCTAGTCCAACCTTTATACCTTACCCATAATGTCTGTATAACAGTTACATAGTAACATAGTATTGGAGGTTGTATAAAGACATACGTCCATCTAGACCAACCTTTATACCCTACCCATAATGTCTATATAACAGTTACATAGTAACATAGTATTGGAGGTTGTATAAAGACATACGTCCATCTAGTCCAACCTTATACCCTACCCAATGTCTGTGTAACGTTACATAGTAACATAGTATTGGGGTTGTATAAAGACATACATCCATCTAGTCCAACCTTTATACCCTACCCATAATGTCTGTATAACAGTTACATAGGCCCTATTTATAAAAGATCGTTATCATAAAATACCGATCGTTATCGTAAAATAACGACCGGGTTTTTACCGATAACGACCGGTATTTACTGATAACGAACGGTATTTACAATATCGGTAAATACCGGTCATTATCGGTAAAAACCGGGTCGTTATTTTACGATAACGGTCGGTATTTTACGATAACGATACCGATCTTTTATAAATAGGGCCCATAGTAACATAGTATTGGGGGTTGTATAAAGACATACGTCCATCTAGTCCAACCTTTATACCCTACCCATAATGTCTGTATAACAGTTACATAGTAACATAGTATTGGAGGTTGTATAAAGACATACATCCATCTAGTCCAACCTTTATACCCTACCCATAATGTCTGTATAACAGTTACATAGTAACATAGTATTGGAGGTTGTATAAAGACATACGTACATCTAGTCCAACCTTTATACCCTATCCATAATGTCTGTATAACAGTTACATAGTAACATAGTATTGGAGGTTGTATAAGACATACGTCCATCTAGTCCAACCTTTATACCCTACCCATAATGTCTGTATAACAGTTACATAGTAACATAGTATTGGAGGTTGAATAAAGACATACGTCTATCTAGTCCAACCTTTATACCCTACCCATAATGTCTGTATAACAGTTACTTAGTAACATAGTATTGGAGGTTGTATAAAGACATACGTCCATGTAGTCCAACCTTTATACCCTACCCATAATGTCTGTCTATCAGTTACATAGTAACATAGTATTGGAGGTTGTATAAAGGCATACGTCCATCTAGTCCAACCTTTATACCCTACCCATAATGTCTGTCTAACAGTTACATAGTAACATAGTATTGGAGGTTGTATAAAGACATACGTCCATCTAGTCCAACCTTTATACCCTATCCATAATGTCTGTATAACAGTTACATAGTAACATAGTATCGGAGGTTGTATGAAGACATACGTCCATCTAGTCCAACCTTTATACCCTACCCATAATGTCTGTCTAACAGTTACATAGTAACATAGTATCGGATGTTGTATAAAGACATACGTCCATCTAGTCCAACCTTTATACCCTACCCATAATGTCTGTCTAACAGTTACATAGTAACATAGTATCGGATGTTGTATAAAGACATACGTCCATCTAGTCCAACCTTTATACCCTACCCATAATGTCTGTATAACAGTTACATAGTAACATAGTATTGGAGGCTGTATAAAGACAGGTCCATCTAGTCCGACCTTTATACCCTACCCAAAATGTCTGTATAACAGTTACATAGTAACATAGTATTGGAGGTTGTATAAAGACAGGTCCATCTAGTCCGACCTTTATACCCTACCCATAATGTCTGTATAACAGTTACATGGTAACATAGTATTGGAGGTTGTATAAAGACATATGTCCATCTAGTCCAACCTTTATACCCTACCCATAATGTCTGTATAACAGTTACATAGTAACATAGTATTGGAGGTTGTATAAAGACATACGTCCATCTAGTCCAACCTTATATACCCTACCCATAATGTCTGTATAACATTACATAGTAACATAGTATTGGAGGTTATATAAAGACATACGTCATCTAGTCCAACCTTTATACCCTACCCATAATGTCTGTATAACAGTTACATGTAACATAGTATTGGAGGTTGTATAAAGACATACGTCCATCTAGTCCAACCTTTATACCCTACCCATAATGTCTGTGTAACAGTTACATAGTAACATAGTATGGGGTTGTATAAAGACATACGTCCATCTAGACCAACCTTTATACCCTACCCATAATGTCTATATAACAGTTACATAGTAACATAGTATTGGAGGTTGTATAAAGACATACGTCCATCTAGTCCAACCTTATACCCTACCCATAATGTCTGTGTAACAGTTCATAGTAACATAGATTGGAGGTTGTATAAAGACATACGCCATCTAGTCCAACCTTTATACCCTACCCATAATGTCTGTGTAACAGTTACATAGTAACATAGTATTGGAGGTTGTATAAAGACATACGTCCATCTAGTCCAAACTTTATGCCTACCCATAATGTCTGTATAACAGTTACATAGTAACATAGTATTGGAGGTTGTATAAAGACATACGTCCATCTAGACCAACCTTTATACCCTACCCATAATGTCTATATAACAGTTACATAGTAACATAGTATTGGAGGTTGTATAAAGACATACGTCCATCTAGTCCAACCTTTATACCCTACCCATAATGTCTGTGTAACAGTTACATAGTAACATAGTATTGGGGGTTGTATAAAGACATACATCCATCTAGTCCAACCTTTATACCCTACCCATAATGTCTGTATAACAGTTACATAGGGCCCTATTTATAAAAGATCGTTATCGTAAAATACCGATCGTTATCGTAAATAACGACCGGGTTTTTACCGATAACGACCGTATTTACTGATAACGAACGTATTTAACAATATCGGTAAATACGGTCATTATCGGTAAAAACCGGTCGTTATTTTACAATAACGGTCGGTATTTTACGATAACGATACCGATCTTTTATAAATAGGGCCCATAGTAACATAGTATTGGGGTTGTATAAAGACATACGTCCATCTAGTCCAACCTTTATACCCTACCCATAATGTCTGTATAACAGTTACATAGTAACATAGTATTGGAGGTTGTATAAAGACATACATCCATCTAGTCCAACCTTTATACCCTACCCATAATGTCTGTATAACAGTTACATAGTAACATAGTATTGGAGGTTGTATAAAGACATACGTACATCTAGTCCAACCTTTATACCCTATCCATAATGTCTGTATAACAGTTACATAGTAACATAGTATTGGAGGTTGTATAAAAGACATACGTCCATCTATTCCAACTTATACCTACTCATAATGTCTGATATAGTTACATAGTAACATAGTATGGAGGTTGTAATAAAGACATACGTACATCTAGTCCAACTTTATACCCTATCCATAATGTCTGTATAACAGTTACATAGTAACATAGTATTGGAGGTTGTATAAAGACATACGTCCATCTAGTCCAACCTTTATACCCTACCCAGAATGTCTGTAAACAGTTACTAGTAACATAGTATTGGAGGTTTGAATAAAAACATACGTCTATTAGTCCAACCTTAACCTACCCATAATGTCTGTATACAGTTACTTAGTAACATAGTATTGGAGGTTGTATAAAGACATACGCCATGTAGTCCAACCTTTATACCCTACCCATAATGTCTGTCTAACAGTTACATAGGGCCCTATTTATAAAAGATCGGTATCGTTATCGTAAAATACTGATCGTTATCGTAAAATAACGACCGGGTTTTTTACCGATAACGACCGGTATTTACCGATAACGAACGGTATTTAACGATATCGGTAAATACCGGTCGTTATCGGTAAAAACCCGGTCGTTATTTTACGATAACGGTCGGTATTTTACGATAACGATACCAATCTTTTATAAATAGGGCCCATAGTAACATAGTATTGGGGGTTGTATAAAGACATACGTCATCTAGTCCAACCTTTATACCCTACCCATAATGTCTGTATAACATTACATAGATAAATAGTATCGGAGGTTGTATAAAGACATACGTCCATCTAGTCCAACCTTTATACCCTACCCATAATGTCTGTATAACAGTTACATAGTAACATAGTATTGGAGGTTGTATAAAGACATACGTCCATCTAGTCCAACCTTTATACCCTACCCATAATGTCTGTATAACAGTTACATAGTAACATAGTATTGGAGGTTGAATAAAGACATACGTCCATCTAGTCCAACCTTTATACCCTACCCATAATATCTGTATAACAGTTACTTAGTAACATAGTATTGGAGGTTGTATAAAGACATACGTCCATCTAGTCCAAACTTTATACCCTACCCATAATGTCTGTCTAACAGTTAATAGGGCCCTATTTATAAAAGATCGGTATCGTTATCGTAAATACTGATCGTTATCGTAAAATACACGACCGTTTTTACCGATAACGACGCGTATTTACCGATAACGAACGGTATTTAACGATATCGGTAAATACCGTCGTTATCGGTAAAAACGGTCGTTATTTTACGATACGATACCGATCTTTTATAAATAGGGCCCATAGTAACATAGTATTGGGGGTTGTATAAAGACATGCATCCATCTAGTCCAACCTTTATACCCTACCCATAATGTCTGTGTAACAGTTACATAGTAACATAGTATTGGAGGTTGTATAAAGACATACGTCCATCTAGTCCACCTTTATACCCTACCCATAATGTCTGTATAACAGTTACATAGTACATAGTATTGGAGGTTGAATAAAGACATACGTCCATCTAGTCCAACTTTATACCCTACCCATAATGTCTGTATAACAGTTACATAGTAATAAGTATTGGAGGTTAATAAAGACATATGTCCATCTAATCCAACCTTTATACCCTACCCATAATGTCTGTATAACAGTTACATAGTAACATAGTATTGGAGGTTGTATAAAGACATACGTCCATCTAGTCCAACCTTTATACCCTACCCATAATGTCTGTATAACAGTTACATAGTAATATAGTATTGGAGGTTAAATAAAGACATATGTCCATCTAATCCAACCTTTATACCCTACCCATAATGTCGTATAACAGTTACATAGTAACATAGTATTGGAGGTTGTATAAAGACATACGTCCATCTAGTCCAACCTTTATACCCTACCCATAATGTCTGTCTAACAGTAACATAGTATTGGAGGTTGAATAAAAACATGCATCCATCTAGTCCAACCTTTATACCCTACCCATAATGTCTGTAAACAGTTACATAGTACATATATTGAGGTGTATAAAAGACATACGTCCATCTAGTCCAACCTTTATACCCTACCCATAATGTCTGTATAACAGTTACATAGTAACATAGTATTGGAGTTGAATAAAAACATGCGTCCATCTAGTCCAACCTTTATACCTACCATAAGTCTGTTAACAGTTACATAGTAATATAGTATTGGAGGTTAAATAAAGACATATGTCCATCTAATCCAACCTTTATACCCTACCCATAATGTCTGTATAACAGTTACATAGTAACATAGTATTGGGGTTGTATAAAAGACATACGTCCATCTAGTCCAACCTTTATACCCTACCCATAATGTCTGTATAACAGTTACATAGTAAATAGTATTGGAGGTTAAATACTAAGACATATGTCCATCTATCAACCTTTATACCCTACCCATAATGTCTGTATAACAGTTACATAGTAACATAGTATTGGAAGTTGTATAAAGACATACATCCATCTAGTCCAACCTTTATACCCTACCCATAATGTCTGTCTAACAGTTACATAGTAACATAGTATCGGAGGTTGTATAAAGACATACGTCCATCTAGTCCAACCTTTATACCCTACCCATAATGTCTGTATAACAGTTACATAGTAACATAGTATCGGAGGTTGTATAAAGACATACGTCCATCTAGTCCAACCTTATACCCTACCCATAATGTCTGTATAAAGTTACATAGTAACATAGTTTGAGGTTGTATAAAGACATACGTCCATCTAGTCCAACCTTTATCCCTACCCATAATGTCTGTATAACAGTTACATAGTAACATAGTATGGAGTTGTATAAAGACATACTCCATCTAGTCCAACCTTTATACCCTACCCATAATGTCTGTTAACAGTTACATAGTAACATAGTATCGGAGGTTGTATAAAGACATACGTCCATCTAGTCCAACCTTTATACCCTACCCATAATGTCTGTGTAACAGTTACATAGTAACATAGTATTGGAGGTTGTATAAAGACATACGTCCATCTAGTCCAACCTTTATACCCTACCCATAATGTCTGTATAACAGTTACATAGTAACATAGTATTGGAGGTTTGTATAAAGACATACGTCCATCTAGTCCAACCTTTATACCCTACCCATAATGTCTGTATAACAGTTACTTAGTAACGTAGTATTGGAGGTTGTATAAAGACATACGTCCATCTAGTCCAACCTTTATACCCTACCCATAATGTCTGTATAACAGTTACATAGTACATAGTATGGAGGTTGTATAAAGACATACGTCCATCTAGTCCAACCTTTATACCCTACCATATGTCTGTATATACAGTTACTAGTAACATAGTATCGGAGGTTGTATAAGACATACGTCCATCTAGTCCAACCTTTATACCCTACCCATAATGTCTGTATACAGTTACATAGTACACATAGTATTGGAGGTTGTATAAAGACATACGTCCATCTAGTCCAACCTTTATACCCTACCCATAATGTCTGTATAACATTACATAGTAACATGTATTGGAGGTTGTATAAAGACAGTCCATCTAGTCCACCTTTATACCCTACCCATAATGTCTGTATAACAGTTACATAGTAACATAGTATTGGAGGTTGTATAAAGACATAGTCCATCTAGTCCAACCTTTATACCCTACCCATAATGTCTGTTAATTACATATAACATAGTATTGGAGGTTGTATAAAGACATACGTCCATCTAGTCCAACCTTTATACCCTACCCATAATGTCTGTATAACAGTTACACTAGTAACATTAGTTGGAGTTGTATAAAGACATACGTCCATCTAGTCCAACCTTTATACCCTACCCATAATGTCTGTAACAGTTACATAGTAACATAGTATGGAGGTTTGTATAAGACATACGTCCATCTAGTCCAACCTTTATACCCTACCCATAATGTCTGTTAACAGTTACATAGTAACATAGTATTGGAGGTTGTATAAGACACAGTCCATCTAGTCCAACCTTTATACCTACCCATAATGTCTGTATAACAGTTACATAGTAACATAGTATTGGAGGTTGTATAAAAGACATACGTCCATCTAGACCACCTTTATACCCTACCCATAATGTCTTAATAACAGTTTACATAGTAACATAGTATTGGAGGTTGTATAAAGACATACGTCCATCTAGCCAACCTTTATACCCTACCCATAATGTCTGTGTAACAGTTACATAGTAACATAGTATTGGGGTTGTATAAAGACATACGTCCATCTAGTCCAACCTTTATACCCTAACCCATAATGTCTGTATAACAGTTTACATAGGCCCTATTTATAAAGATCGTTTATCAAAAATACCGATCGGTTATCGTAAAATAAACGACCGGGTTTTACCGATAACGACCGTATTTACTGATAACACGGTATTTAACATATCGGTAATCCGGTCATTATCGTAAACCGTCTATTTTACGATAATCGTATTTTACGATACGATACCGATCTTTTATAAATAGGGCCATAGTACATAGTATTGGGGGTTGTATAAAGACATACGTCCATCTAGTCCAACCTTTATACCTACCCATAATGTCTGTATAACAGTTACATAGTAACATAGTATTGGAGGTTGTATAAAGACATACATCCATCTAGTCCAACTTTTAACCCTACCCATAATGTCTGTATAACAGTTACATATAACATGTATTGGAGGTTGTATAAGACATACGTACATCTAGTCCAACCTTTATACCCTATCCATAATGTCTGTTAACAGTTACATAGTAACATAGTATTGGAGGTTGTATAAGACATACGTCCATCTAGTCCAACCTTTATACCCTACCCATAATGTCTGTATAACAGTTACATAGTAACATAGTATTGGAGGTTGAATAAAGACATACGTCTATCTAGTCAACCTTTATACCCTACCCATAATGTCTGTATAACAGTTACTTAGTAACATAGTATTGGAGGTTGTATAAAGACTACGTCCATGTAGTCCAACCTTTATACCCTACCCATAATGTCTGTCTATCAGTTACATAGTAACATAGTATTGGAGGTTGTATAAAGCATACGTCCCATCTAGTCCCAACCTTTATACCCTACCCATAATGTCTGTCTAACAGTTTACATAGTAACATAGTATTGGAGGTTGTATAAAGACATACCCATCTAGTCCAACCTTTATACCCTATCCATAATGTCTGTATAACAGTTACATAGTAACATAGTATCGGAGGTTGTATGAAGACATACGTCCATCTAGTCCAACCTTTATACCCTACCCATAATGTCTGTCTAACAGTTACATAGTAACATAGTATCGGATGTTGTATAAAGCATACGTCCATCTAGTCCAACCTTTATACCCTACCCATAATGTCTGTCTAACAGTTACATAGTAACATAGTATCGGATGTTTGTATAAGACATACTCCATCTAGTCCAACCTTTATACCCTACCCATAATGTCTGTATAACAGTTACATAGTAACATAGTATTGGAGGTTGTATAAAGACATACTCCCATCTAGTCCAACCTTTATACCCTACCCTAAATGTCTGTTAACAGTTACATAGTAACATAGTATTGGAGGTTGTATAAAGACATACGTTCCATCTAGTCCAACCTTTATACCCTACCCATAATGTCTGTTAACAGTTACATAGTAACATATTATGGAGGTTGTATAAAGACATACGTCCATCTGCCAACCTTTATACCCTACCCATAATGTCTGTATAACAGTTACATAGTAACATAGTATTGGAGGTTGTATAAAGACATACGTCATCTAGTCCAACCTTATAACCCTACCCAATGTCTATGTATACAGTTACATAGTAACATAGTATTGGAGGTTGTATAAAGACATACGTCCATCTAGTCCAACCTTTATACCCTACCTACCCATAATGTCTGTGTAACAGTTACATAGTAACATAGTAATTGGAGGTTGTATAAAGACATATCCATCTAGTCCACACCTTTATACCCTACCCATAATGTCTGTATAACAGTTACATAGGGCCCTAATTTATAAAAGATTTTATCGTAAAAATACCGATCGTTATCGTAAAATAAACGACCGGTTTTTACGATAACGACCGTAATTTACGATAACGACGGGATTTACAATATCGTAAATACCGGTCATAATCGTTAAAAACCGGGTCGTTATTTACAATAACGGCGGTATTTTACGTAACGATACCGATCTTTTATAAATAGGCCCATATTAACATAGTATTGGGAGTTGTATAAGACATACGTCCATCTAGTCCACCTTTATACCCTACCCATAAGTCTGTATAACAGTTACATGTAACATAGTATTGGAGGTTGTATAAGCATACATCCATCTAGTCCAACCTTATACCCACCCATAATTCTGTATAACAGTTCATAGTACATAGTATTGGAGGTTGTATAAAGACATACTTACATCTAGTCCAACCTTTATACCCTATCCATAATGTCTGTATAACATTTACATAGTAACATAGTATTGGAGGTTGTATAAAGACATACGTCCATCTAGTCCAACCTTTATACCCTACCCATAATGTCTGTATACAGTTACATAGTAACATAGTATTGGAGGTTGAATAAAGACATACGTCATCTAGTCAACCTTTATACCCTACCCATATGTCTGTATAACAGTTACTTAGTAACATAGTATTGGAGGTTGTATAAGACATCGTCCATGTGTCCAACCTTTATACCCTACCCATAAATGTCTTTCTCCAGTTACATAGGGCCCTATTTATAAAAGATCGGTATCGTTATCGTAAAATACCGATCGTTATCGTAAAATAACGACCGGGTTTTTACCGATAACGACCGGTATTTACCGATAACGAACGGTATTTAACATATCGGTAAATACCGGTCGTATATCGGTAAAACCCGTCTTTATTTTACGATAACGGTCGGTATTTTACGATAACGATACCATCTTTTATAAATAGGGCCCATAGTAACATAGTATTGGGGTTTGTATAAAGACATACGTCCATCTAGTCCAACCTTTATACCCTACCCATAATGTCTGTATAACAGTTACATAGTAACATATTATGGAGGTTGTATAAAGACTACGTCCATCTAGTCAACCTTTATACCTCTACCCATAATGTCTGTATAACAGTTACATAGTAACATAGTATTGGAGGTTGTATAAAGACATACGTCCATCTAGTCCAACCTTTATACCCTACCCATAATGTCTGTATAACAGTTACTAGTAACATAGTATTGGAGGTTGAATATAAAGACATACGTCCATCTTCCAACCTTTATACCCTACCCATAATTCTGTATAACAGTTACTTAGTAACATAGTATTGGAGGTTGTATAAAGACATACGTCCATCTAGTCCAACCTTTATACCCTACCCATAAGTCTGTTAACAGTTACATAGGGCTATTTATAAAGATCGGTATGTTATCGTAAATACTGATCGTTATCGTAAATACAACCGGTTTTTTACCATAACGACCGGTATTACCGATAACGAACGTATTTACACGTATCGGTAATACCGGTCGTTATCGGAAAAACCCGGTCGTTATTTTACGATAACGATACGATTCTTTTATAAATAGGGCCCATAGTAACATAGTTTGGGGGTTGTATAAAGACATGCATCCATCTAGTCCAACCTTTATACCCTACCCATAATTTCTGTTAACATTTACATAGTAACATATATTGGAGGTTGATAAAGACATACGTCCATCTAGTCCAACCTTTATACCCTACCCATAAGGTCTGTAATACAGTTACATAGTAACATAGTATTGGAGGTTGTAATAAGACATACGTCCATCTAGTCCAACCTTTATACCCTACCCATAATGTCTGTAACATTTACATAGTAATAGTATTGGAGGTTAATAAAGACATATGTCCATCTAATCCAACCTTTAACCCTACCCATAATGTCTGTATAACAGTTACATAGTAACATAGTATTGGAGGTTGTATAAAGACATACGTCCATCTAGTCCAACCTTTATACCCTACCCATAATGTCTGTATAACAGTTACATAGTAAATAGTATTGGAGGTTAAATAAAGACATATGTCCATCTATCCAACCTTTATACCCTACCCATATGTCTGTATAACAGTTACCTAGAACATAGTATTGAGGTTGTATAAAGACATACTCCATCTAGTCCAAACTTTATACCCTACCCATAATGTCTGTCTAACTAACATGTATTGGATTGTTGAATAAAACAGCATCCATCTAGTCCAACCTTTATACCCTACCCATAATGTCTGTATACAGTTACATATAACATAGTATTGGAGGTTGTATAAAGACAACGTCCATCTAGTCCAACCTTTTACCCTACCCATAATGTCTGTATAACAGTTACATAGTAACATAGTATTGGAGGTTGAATAAAAACATACGTCCATCTAGTCCACCCTTTATACCCTACCCATAATGTCTGTATAACAGTTACATAGTAATATAGTATTGGAGGTTAAAATAAGACATTGTCCATCTAATCCAACCTTTATACCCACCCATAATGTCTGTATAACAGTTACATAGTAACATAGTATTGGGGTTGTATAAAGACATACGTCCATCTAGTCCAACCTTTATACCCTACCCATAATGTCTGTATACACAGTTACATAGTAACTAGTATGAGGTTGTATAATAAAAAACGTCCATCTATCCACACCTTTATACCCTACCCATAATGTCTGTATAACAGTTACATAGTAACATAGTATTGGAGGTTGTATAAAGACATCGTCCATCTAGTCCAACCTTATACCCTACCCATAATGTCTGTATAACGTTACATAGTAACATAGTATTGGAGGTTGAATAAAGACATACGTCCATCTAGTCCAACCTTTATACCCTAAACATAGTATTGGAGGTGTATATAAAGACATACGTCCATCTATTCCAACCTTTATACCCTACCATAATGTCTGTATATACATAGTAACATAGTATTGGAGGTTGTATAAAGACTACGTCCATCTAGTCCAACCTTTAACCCTACCCATAATGTCTGTATAACAGTTACATAGTAACATAGTATTGGAGGTTGTATAAAGACATACGTCCATCTAGTCCAATCCTTTATACCCTACCCATAATGTCTGTATAACAGTTCATAGTAACATAGTATTGGAGGTTTGATAAAGAAATACGTCATCTAGTCCAACCTTTATACCCTACCCATAATGTCTGTATAACAGTTACTAGTAAACATAGTATTGGAGGTTGTATAAAGACATACGTCCATTAGTCCAACCTTTATACCCTACCCATAATGTCTGTCTAACAGTTACATAGGCCTATTTATAAAAGATCGTATCTATGTAAAAAATACCGATCGTTATGTAATTATACGACCGTGTTTTTTACCGATAACGACCGGTATTTACGATAACGAACGGTATTAACGATATCGTAAATACGTCTTATCGGTAAAACCCGTCGTTATTTTACGATAACGTCGTTTTACGATAACGATACCATCTTTTATAAATAGCCCATAGTAACATAGTATGGGGGTTGTATAAAGAACATACGTCCATCTAGTCCAACCTTTATACCCTACCCATAATGTCTGTATAACAGTTACATAGTAACATAGTATCGGAGGTTGTATAAAGACATACGTCCATCTAGTCCAACCTTTATACCCTACCCATAATGTCTGTATAACAGTTACATAGTAACATAGTATTGGAGGTTGTATAAAGACATACGTCCATCTAGTCCAACCTTTATACCCTACCCATAATGTCTGATAACAGTTACATAGTAACATAGTATTGGAGGTTGTAAAAGACATACGTCCATCTAGTCCAACCTTTATACCCTACCCATAATATCTGTATAACAGTTACTTAGTAACATAGTATTGGAGGTTTATAAAGACATACGTCCATCTAGTCCAACTTTATACCCTACCCATAATGTCTGTCTAACAGTTACATAGGCCCTATTTATATAAAGACGTATCGTTATCGTAAAACTGATGTTATCGTAAAATAACGACGGTTTTTACCGATAGACGGTATTACGATAACGAACGTATTTACATATCGGTAATACGGTCGTATCGGTAAAAACCGGTCGTTATTTTAGATAACGATACCGATCTTTTATAAATAGGGCCCATAGTAACATAGTATTGGGGTTGTATAAAGACATGATCCATCTAGTCCAACCTTTATACCCTACCCATAATGTCTGTGTAACAGTTACATAGTAACATAGTATTGGAGGTTGTATAAAGACATACGTCCATCTAGTCCAACCTTTATACCCTACCCATAATGTCTGTATAACAGTTACATAGTAACATAGTATTGGAGGTTGAATAAAGACATACGTCCATCTAGTCCAACCTTTATACCTACCCATAATGTCTGTATAACAGTTACATAGTAATATAGTATTGGAGTTGTTTATAAAGACATATGTCCATCTAATCCAACCTTTTACCCTACCCATAATGTCTGTATAACAGTTACATAGTAACATAGTATTGGAGGTTGTATAAGACATACGTCCATCTAGTCCAACCTTTATACCCTACCCATAATGTTCTGTATAACAGTTACATAGTAAATAGTATTGGAGGTAAATAAGACATGTCCATCTATCCAACCTTTATACCCTACCCATAATGTCTGTATAACAGTTACATAGTAACATAGTATTGGAGGTTGTATAAGACATACGTCCATCTAGTCCAACCTTTATACCCTACCCATAATGTCTGTCTAACAGTAACATAGTATTGGAGGTTGAATAAAAACATGCATCCATCTAGTCCAACCTTTATACCCTACCCATAATGTCTGTATAACAGTTACATAGTAACATAGTATTGGAGGTGTTGATAAGACATACGTCCATCTAGTCCAACCTTATTACCCTACCCATAATGTCTGTATAACAGTTACATAGTAACATAGTATTGGAGGTTGATTAAAACATCGTCCATCTAGTCCAACCTTTATACCCTACCCATAATGTCTGTATAACAGTTACATAGTAATATAGTATTGGAGGTTATAAAGACATGTCCATAATCCAACCTTATACCCTACCCTAATGTCTGTATAACAGTTACATAGTAACATAGTATTGGAGGTTGTAAAAGACATAGTTCCATCTAGTCCAACCTTTATACCCTACCCATAATGTCTGTATAACAGTTACATAGTAACATAGTATTGGAGGTTAAATAAAGGCATACGTCCATCTAGTCCAACCTTTATACCCTACCCATAATGTCTGTATAACAGTTACATAGTAACATAGTATTGGAGGTTGTATAAAGACATACGTCCATCTAGTCCAACCTTTATACCCTACCCATAATGTCTGTAACACCGTTACATAGTAAAATCTTATTGGAGGTTAAATAAAGACATATGTCCATCTAGTCCAACCTTTATACCCTACCCATAATGTCTGTATAACAGTTACATAGTAACATAGTATTGGAGGTTTGTATAAAGACATACGTCCATCTAGTCAACCTTTTACCCTACCCATAATGTCTGTTATACGTTACATAGTAACATAGATTGGAGGTGAATAAACATAGTCCATCTAGTCCAACCTTTATACCCTACCATAATGTCTGTATAACAGTTACATAGTAACATAGTATTGGAGGTTGTATAAAGAAATACGTCCATCTAGTCAACCTTTAACCCTACCATAATGTCTGTATAACAGTTACATAGTAACATAGTATTGGAGGTTGTATAAAGACATACGTCCATCAGTCCAACCTTTATACCCTACCCATAATGTCTGTGTAACAGTTCATAGTAACATAGTATTGGGGTTGTATAAAGACATACGTCCATCTAGCCAACCTTTATACCCTAACCAATAATGTATGTTTATAACTAACAGTTACATAGTAACATAGTAATGGAGGTTGTATAAAGACATACGTCCATCTAGTCCAACCTTTATACCCTACCCATAATGTCTGTATAACAGTTACATAGTAACATAGTATTGGAGGTTGTATAAAGACATACGTCCATCTAGTCCAACCTTTATACCCTACCCATAATGTCTGTATAACAGTTACATAGTAACATAGTATTGGAGGTTGAATAAAGACATACGTCCATCAAGATACCATTAAGGGATACGTTTTGATTGCCATTTGGAGTCAGAAAGGAATCCTCACCCCTTCCCTTTTTTTTAGCTGTTTTTTTTTTGCCTTCATCTGAATAAACTATTTGGTGGGGTTATAGAGGAGGGCATAAATGTTATATATATATATATATATATATATATATATATATAAAGGTTGAACTAGATTTATTAGATGCCTCAATCACTATTTCACTATGTCCGACCAATCGGCTACACTCTTGCAATAACAATCTGAATAACCCATATGATGCACACTCGTTAATTGTGCAACAAATCAACTATGTGCACAGAGCATGTAGAGAAGTATAACAATACAATAAAAATGAATGCAATTATAGTTGTAGACGATAGTAAAATGGGGGTATTTCATTTGCTCCAGAGACTGTCAGCCTTATCCAAATTCTATGCACAATACTTTAATTTATCAGGTGTGGGCCCTCGCATATGGTAGAGGCAGGGTGTTGCTGAACTACGGAACAATATAAGAGTCCTCTGCACTCGTACCAAGTGTGGGTGCTCACTCCTCCAAACAATCCAACCCTTAATGGATTTTAGACACGGGAATTCCTCACCTGAGGAAGGGGGCACTTACCCCCCGAAACGTTGTGAGATGTTTGTTGGTCTATATTAATAAAATTACTGTTTGGAGTGCCCCCCTTACGATTTCATTATTCCTGTTGCTGAACTACCACTCATGATAGAATGAAATAAATGGGCACCAGTGGTTCTTGAACTTAAACAGTATCTCATTTATTACAAGAAGAATATTAATAAAGCATTGCATGTAGCACAATAGAGGTGGCATGGCACAGATATCACATAAATACTCACAAACAAGAAACAACATAAATAACAATCAGATTGTTAGTTCCACCCCAGCTCTCAGGTCACTGTAGTGGAATCTTCTACCCCTATGTCTGGCACTATGTCCCTATTATTGGGTGGTATACCCAGGAGGACTCTCACTTACCCAATAAATATCGCTAATCACACGGGATCATTAACCTGGACCGACCCTGCTTCTCCCCTCACACTCACACACCCAATAAATATCGCTAATCACACGGGATCATTAACCTGGACCGACCCTGCTTCTCCCCTCACTGCACCGCATGTGACAGACATTTCCCGCTGAGTGACGTCTCATAACCCAGGTAGTCAACGTTACGTATTCCGATTGGCCAGGGGTGTGTCACGTGACAGAATGGACCCCCTGGTGCTGCTAAATACATAATCCTGAGGCTCACCTTTCTGGTAGGTTCCAGATCTGAGTGGTTTGTTCCCTGTCATGCCATAGGGGACAGAAATATATCATTATATCATCCTTATATAGCACTGAATAATCACCAAGGGTCAGACAGGCACCTACCTACATAAATCATATGGACAACTAGATGGAGACACAGAAAACTACAACTCCCTGCTTTCCATGACAACTGCAACTCCCAGCATTCCATTACAACTCCCATCATTCCATTACAACTCCCATCATTCCATGAAAACTACGACTCCCAGCATCCCATTACAACACCTATCATTCCATCACAACTACAATTCCCAGCATCCCATTACAACACCTATCATTCCATGAAAACTACAACTCCCAGCATCCCATAACAACACCTATGATTTCATTACAACTATCATTCCATCACAACTACAATTCCCAGCATCCCATTACAACACCTATCATTCCATTACAACTATCATTCCATCCCAACTACAATTCCCAGCATCCCATTACAACACCTATCATTCCATTAAAAACTATTCTCTCAATCCCAACTACAATTCCAGCATCCCATAACAACACTATCATTTTCATTACAACTATCATTCCATCACAACTACAATTCCCAGCATCCCATTACAAAACACTATCATTCCATTACAACTATCATTCCATACACAATACATTCCCAGCACCATTACAACACCTATCATTCCATTACAACTATCATTCCATACAACTACAATTCCCAGCATCCCATTACAACACCCTATCATTCCATTACAACTATCATTCCATACAACTTACAATTCCCAGCATCCCCATTACAACACTATCATTCCATTACACTATCATTCCATCACAACTACAATTCCCAGCATCCCATTACAACACCTATCATTCCATTACAACTATCATTCCATCCCAACTACAATTCCCAGCATCCCATAACAACATCTATCATTTCATTACAACTATCATTCCATCACAACTACAATTCCCAGCATCCCATTACAACACCAGCGCCACTTGGGTACACAGCGCTGTACATTATAACAATACAGATTATACAGTATGTATGTATATGTTTATTTATATAGCACCACTTGGGGACGCAGCGCTGTACATTATAACAATACAGATTATACAGTATATATGTATATGTTTATTTATATAGCGCCACTTGGATACACAGCGCTGTACATTATAACAATACAGATCATACAGTATGTGTGTATATGTATATTTATACAGCGCTGTACAGTAACGAGATTCCCATACACAGGTATTTATTTATTAAACTGATTGGAATATTAATATTAACTATAAAGCAGCTGGCGAGGACATTACTGGTGGGCGCTGTGGACCAGAAGCAGGAGTTGTATGTATATGTTTATTTATATAGCACCACTTGGGGACACAGCGCTGTACATTATAACAATACAGATTATACAGTATGTATGTATATGTTTATTTATATAGCACCACTTGGGGACACAGCGCTGTACATTATAACAATACAGATTATACAGTATGTATGTATATGTTTATTTATATAGCGCCACTTGGGAACACAGCGCTGTACATTATAACAATACAGATTATACAGTATGTATGTATATGTTTATTTATATAGCGCCACTTGGGTACGCAGCGCTGTACATTATATAACCTGGATGGGCACATTGTACATTCTCCCATTCCAACTTGTTGTTATATTAGATCTCTGTAAATAAAAATCAATCACTAACTTTAGCTCGTCGCCTTTCATATATTTGTCTAGTATTAACTATTGGTTTGCTTGGTTGGAAAGCTGATATGAAGGGTCTGTGTCTGGGGTCCCAGCTATGTCCCGTGTGTGTGTGAGTTTGGATATTCGAGGGCGTGTCTAGGGTATTCTGGAGTGGTGACTGGATGGTCTATGGTCATAACTGGGCAGTTTGGAGTCAGGGCTGGGTAGAGTTCCCCGGTCCTGTTGGGAGAAATGATACTGTGCCACAGAAGTGATCTTATGGTTATTGTATAAACCAAGGTCTGTCGGTTGAAAGTACTTTTTTATCAGCACGGAAAGTATTGCCGCAACGATGTGCAGTGGTAGTATCAGCGTTGTGCGCCGGCGACATTAACATATTCATTGCGTTAAGTCCGGGATGGCGCCAAAAAGAGAAAACGACTGAGAGCGAAAGTAAAAAAATGATCTTGGTAAAATCGGTAAATGCTGGAAAATAGTCTCACATCCCCCGACCCTTATTAGTATTGTGCGCCGGCGACATTAACATATTCATTGCGTTAAGTCCGGGATGGCGCCAAAAAGAGAAAACGACTGAGAGCGAAAGTAAAAAAGTGATCTTGGTAAAATCGGTAAATGCTGGAAAATAGTCTCACATCCCCCGACCCTTATTAGTATTGAGACACACGTCACAATGTACTGACCCCTTCCAAGGACCCACTGACAGGCTGGATGGATAAGCCAAATGGCCATACGCAGCCGGAATGACTTTTCTACGCCGGTCATCACCGCTTTATAAGTTGCTTTAAGTCGGAATTTGGCGGTTGTAATTGAAAGACATACGTCCATCTAGTCCAACCTTTATAACCCTACCCATATGTCTGTTATACAGTACATAGTAACAATAGTATTGGAGGTTGATATAAGAAAGACATACGTCCATTCTAGTTCCAACCTTTAACCCTACCATAATGTCTGTTAACATATACATAGGTAAATAGTATTGGAGGTTAAATAAAGACATATTGTCATCTAATCCAACCTTTATACCTACCCATAATGTCGTTGTATACACAGTACTATCATAGTAACATAGTATTGGAGGTTTGTATAAAAAGACATAGTCCATCTAGCCAACCTTTATACTTATACCCTACCCATAATGTCTGTTTATAACAGTTACATAGTACATAGTATTGGGGTTAAATAAAGACATATCCATCTAATCCAAACCTTTATACCCCTACCCATAGTCTGTAAACAGTTACATAGAGAACATAGATTGGAGGTTGTATAAAAGACATACGTCCATCTAGTCACCTTTTATACCCTACCCATAATGTTGTCTAGTCTTTACAGTAACATAGTATTGGAGGGTTGAATAAAAACATGCATCCATCTTAGTCCAACCTTATACCTACCCTACCCATAATGTCTGTATAACAGTTACATAGTAACATAGTATTGGAGGTTGTATAAAGACATACGTCCACAGTCAACCTTTTATACCCTACCCATAATGTTGTATAACAGTTACATGAGTACATAGTATGGAGGTGAATAAAAACATGCGTCCATCTAGTCCAACCTTATACCCTACCCATAAGTCGTATTAACAGTACAAGTAATATAGTATTGGAGGTTAAATAAAGACATAGTCCATCTAATCCAACCTTTATACCCTACCCATATGTCTGTATAACGTTACAATAGTAACATAGTATTGGGGAGGGTGTATAAAGACATACGTCCATCTAGTCACCTTTTATCCTACCCATAATGTCTGTATAAAAGTAACATAGTATATAGGGATTGGGAGGTTAAAAAGGACTTGTCATTAATCCAACCTTTTACCCCTACCCATAATCTGTCTGTATAACAGTTACATAGTAAACATAGTATTGGAGGTTGTATAAAGACATAGTCTATCTAGTCCACCTTTAATACCCTACCCATAATGTCTGTATGTACAGTTACATAGTAACATAGTATTGGAGGTTGAATAAAGACATAGTCCATCTAGTCCAACCTTTATACCTACCCATAATGTCTGTATAACAGTTACATAGGAACATATGTATTGGAGGTGAATAAAGACATACGCCATCTAGTCCAACCTTTATACCCTACCCATAATGTCTGGTTGTATAACAGTTACATAGTATAACATAGTATTGGTGAGGTTGTATAAAGACATAGTCCATCTAGTCCAACCTTTATACCCTACCATAATGTCTGTATAAACAGTACATAGTAACATAGTATTGGAGGTTGTTAAAAGACATACGTCCATCTAGTCCAACCTTTATTACCCTACCCATAATGTCTGTATAACAGTTACATAGTAACATAGTATTGGAGGTGGTATAAAGACATACGTCATCTAGTCCCAAACTTTATACCCTACCCATAATGTCTGTATAAACAGTTACATAGGTAACATAGTATTGGAGGTTGATATAAAGACATACGTCCATCTAGTCCAACCTTTAACCCTACCCATAATGTCTGATAACAGTTACATAGTAACATAGTATTGAGGTTGTTATAAAAGACATACCGTCATCTAGTCCAACTTTTACCCTACCCATAATGTCTGTATAACAGTTACATAGGAACATAGTATTGGAGGTGAATAAAGACATACGTCCTAAGATACCCATTAAAGAGGATACGTTTATGACTGCATATTGGAGTCAGAAAGGAAAATCCCACACCCTTCCTTTTTTTTAGCTGGTTTTTTTTTTTGCTCATCATGAATAAAAACTATTTAGGTTGGGGTTATAGAGGAGGGCATAAATGGTGTTAATATATATATATATATATATAATAAGGATTTTGAAACTAGATTTATAGATGCCTCAATCACTATTTCACTATGTCGACCAATCGGCTACACTTTGCTAACAATTGAATAACCCATATGAGCACACCGTTAATTGTGCAACAATCAAAATATGTGCACAGAGCATGTAGAGAAGTATTAACAATACAATAAAAATGAATGCAATTATAGTTAGGTGTAGACGATAGTAAAATGGGGGTATTTCATTTGCTCCAGAGACTGTCACCTTATCCAAATTCTATGCGCACAATACTTAATTTTCAGGTGTGGGCCCTGCATATGGTAGAGGAGGGAGTGTGTTGCTGAACTACGGAACAATATAAGAGTATGCATCTACTAAGTATGGTGTCTTTTGTGTATCATTCTGTGTGCGCGGCTCAATCCTCCAAACACATCCAACCTTAATGGATTTTAGACACGGGAATTCCTCCTGAGGAAGGGGGCACTTACCCCCCGAAACGTTGTGAGATTTTGTTGGTCTATATTAATAAAATTACTGTTGGAGTGCCCCCCTACGATTTCATTATTCCTGTTGCTGAACTACCACTCATGATAGAATGAAATAAATGGGCACCAGTGGTTTCTTGAACTTAAACAGTATCTCATTTATTACAAGAAGAATATTAATAAAGCATTGCATGTAGCACAATAGAGGGTGGCATGGCACAGATATCACATAAAATACTCACAAACAAGAAAACTTAACAATAGATGTTAGTTCACCCATCAGTCATGTGTGTAGGGCTTCCTTCCACTATCCCTTATTGGTGCGTATCCAGGAGGACTTCACTTACCAATAAATACGTAATCACCGGGATCATTAACCTGGACCGACCTGCTTCTCCCTCACACTCACACACCCAATAAATATCGCTAATCACCGGGTATCATAACTGGACCGACCCTGCTTTCCCCTACACTCACACACCATAAATATCGCTAATCACCCGGGATCATTAACCTGACCGACCCTGCTTCTCCCCTCACACTCACACACCCAATAAATACGCTAATCACACGGGATCATTAACCTGGACGACCCGCTTCTCCCCTCACACTCACACACCCAATAAATATCGCTAATCACCGGGATCATTAACCTGGACCGACCCTGCTTCTCCCCTCACACTCACACACCCAATAAATATCGCTAATCACACCGGGATCATTAACCTGGACCGACCTGCTTCTCCCCTCACACTCACACACCCAATAAAATACGCTATCACCGGGATCATTAACCTGGACCGACCCTGCTTCTCCCCTCACACTCACACACCCAATAAATATCGCTAATCACACGGGATCATTAACCTGGACCGACCCTGCTTCTCCCCTACATCACACACCCAATAAATATCGCTAATCACCGGGATCATTAACCTGGACCGACCCTGCTTCTCCCTCACACTCACACACCCAATAAATATCGCTAATCACGCGGGATCATTAACCTGGACCGACCTGCTTCTCCCCTCACACTACACACCCAAATAATATCGCTAATCACCACGGGATCATTAACCTGGACCGACCCTGCTTCTCCCTCACACTCACCACCCAATAAATATCGCTAATCACCGGGATCATTAAACTGGACCGACCCTGTTCTCCCCTCACACTCACACCCAATAAATATCGCTAATCACCCGGGATCATTAACCTGGACCGACCCTGCTTCTCCCCTCACACTCACTCACCCAATAAATATCGCTAATCACCCGGGATCATTAACCTGGACCGACCCTGCTTCTCCCCTCACACTCACTCACCCAATAAATATCGCTAATCACACGGGATCATTAACCGGACCGACCCTGCTTCTCCCCTCACACTCACTCACCCAATAAATATCGCTAATCACACGGGATCATTAACCTGGACCGACCCTGCTCTCCCTCACACTCACTCACACAATAAATATCGCTAATCACCCGGGATCATTAACCTGGACCGACCCGCTTTCCCCTCACACTCACACACCCAATAAATATCGCTAATCAACCCGGGATCATAACACTGGACCGACCCTGCTTCTCCCCTCACACTCACACACCCAATAAATATCGCTAATCACACGGGATCATTAACCGGGACCGACCCTGCTTCTCCCCTCACACTCACCACCCAATAATATCGCTAATCACGGGATCATTAACCTGGACCGACCCTGCTTCTCCCCTCACACTCACCCACCAATAAAATCGCTAATCACGCGGTATCATTAAACCTGGACCGACCCTGCTTCTCCCCTACACTCACCACCCCAATAAAATCGCTAATCACCGGGATCATTAACCTGGGACCGACCCTGCTTCTTCCCTCACACTCACCACCCAATAAATATCGCTAATACACGGGATCATTAACCTGGACCGACACTCCGCTTCTCCCCTCACACTCACACACCCAATAAATATCGCTAATCACACGGGATCATTAACCTGGACCGACCCCTGCTTCTCCCCTCACACTCACCACCCAATAAAATCGCTAATCACCGGGATCATTACATGGACCGACCCTGCTTCTCCCTCACACTCACACACCCAATAAATATCGCTAATCAACCGGGATCATTAACCGGACCGACCCTGCTTCTCCCCTCCACACTCACACACCCAATAAATATCGCTAATCACACGGGATCATTAACCTGGACCGACCCTGCTTCTCCCTCACACTCACACACCAAAATATCGCTAATCACCGGGATCATTAACCTGGACCGACCCTGCTTCTCCCCTCACACTCACCACCCAATAAATATCGCTAATCACCCGGGATCATTAAACTGGACCGACCCGCTTCTCTCCCTCACACTCACACACCCAATAAATATCGCTAACACCGGGATCATTACCGGACCGACCCTGCTTCTCCCCTCACACTCACACACCCAATAAATATCGCTAATCACCGGGTCATTAACCTGGACCGACCCTGCTTCTCCCTCCACACTCACACACCCAAAAAATATCGCTAATCACGCGGGATCATTAACTGGACCGACCCTGCTTCTCCCCTCACACTCACACACCCAATAAATATCGCTAATCACGCGGATCATTAACCTGGACCGACCTGCTTCTCCCCTCACACTCACACCCAATAAATATCGCTAATCACCACGGGATCATTAACCTGGACCGACCCTGCTTCTCCCCTCACACTCACTCACCCAATAAATATCGCTAACCACGGGATCATTAACCTGGACCGACCCTGCTTCTCCCCTCACACTCACACACCAATAAATATCGCTAATCAACGCGGGATCATTAACCTGGACCGACCCTGCTTCTCCCCTCACACTCACACACCCAATAAATATCGCTAATCAGCGGGATCATTAACTGGACCGACCCTGCTTCTCCCCTCACACTCACACACCCAATAAATATCGCTAATCACACGGGATATTAACCTGGACCGACCCGCTTCTCCCCTCACACTCACACCACCCAATAAATATCGCTAATCACCACGGGATCATTAACCTGGACCGACCCTGCTTCTCCCCTCACACTCACACCCCCAATAAATATCGCAATAACGCGGGATCATTAACCTGGACCGACCCTGCTTCTCCCCTCACACTCACACACCCAATAAATATCGCTAATCAACCGGGTCATTAACCTGGACCGACCCTGCTTCTCCCCTCACACTCACAAACCAATAAATATCGCTAATCAACGGGATCATTAACCTGGACCGACCCTCTGTCTCCCCTCACACTCAACACACCCATAAATATCGCTAATCACACGGGATCATTAACCTGGACCGACCCTGCTTCTCCCCTCACACTCACTACCCAATAAATATGCGAATCCCGCGGATCATTAACCTGGACCGACCCTGCTTCTTCCCTCACACTCACACACCCAATAAATATCGCTAATCACGCGGGATCATTAACCTGGACCGACCCTGCTTCTCCCCTCACACTCACACACCCAATAAATATCGCTAATCACGCGGTATCATTAACCTGGACGACCCCTGCTTCTCCCCTCACACTCACCACCCAATAAATATCGCTAATCACCCGGGTCATTAACCTGGACCCTGCTTCTCCCCTCACACTCACACACCAATAAATATCGCTAATCACCCGGGATCATTAACCTGGACCGACCCTGCTTCTCCTCACACTCACACACCAATAAATATCGCTAATCACACGGGATCATTAACCTGGACCGACCCTGCTTCTCCCCTCACACTCACACACCCAATAAATATCGCTAATCACCCGGGATCATTAACCTGGACCGACCCTGCTTCTCCCCTCACACTCACACACCCAAAAATATCGCTAATCACACGGGATCATTAACCTGGACCGACCCTGCTTCTCCCTCACACTCACACCCAATAAATAACACGCTAATCACCCGGGTCATTAACCTGGACCGACCCCCTGCTTCTCCCTCACACTCACACACCCAATAAATATCGCTAATCACAGGGGATCATTAACCTGGACCGACCCTGCTTCTCCCCTCACACTCACTCACCCAATAAACATCGCTAATCACCCGGGATCATTAACCTGGACCGACCCTGCTTCTCCCCTCACACTCACACACCCAATAAATATCGCTAATCACCCGGGATCATTAACCTGGACCGACCCTGCTTCTCCCCTCACACTACACACCCAATAAAAATCGCTAATCACACGGGATCATTAACCTGGACCGACCCTGTTCTCCCCTCACATCACACACCCAATAAATATCGCTAATCACCCGGGATCATTAACCTGGACCGACCCCTTCTTCTCCTCACACTCACTCACCCAATAAATATCGCTAATCACACGGGATCATTAACCGGACCGACCCTGCTTCTCCCCTCACACTCACACACCCAATAAATATCGCTAATCACCGGGATCATTAACCTGGACCGACCCTGTTCTCCCCTCACTCACACACCCAATAAATATCGCTAATCACCGGGATCATTAACCTGGACCGACCCTGCTTCTCCCCTCACACTCACACACCCAATAAATATCGCTAATCACACGGGATCATAACCTGGACCGACCCTGCTTTCCCCTCATCACTCCACACACCCCAATAAATATCGCTAATCACCCGGGATCATTAACCTCGACCGACCCTGCTTCTCCCCTCACACTCACACACCAATAAATATCGCTAATCACCCGGGATCATTAACCTGGACCGACCCTGCTTCTCCCCTCACACTCACACACCCAATAAATATCGCTAATCACACGGGATCATTAACCTGGACCGACCCTGCTTCTCCCCTCACACTCACACACCCAATAAATATCGCTAATCACACGGGATCATTAACCTGGACCGACTGCTTCTCCCCTCACACTCACACACCCAATAAATATCGCTAATCACCCGGGATCATTAACCTGGAACGACCCTGCTTCTCCCCTCACACTCACACACCCAATAAATATCGCTAATCACCCGGGATCATTAACCTGGACCGACCCTGCTTCTCCCCTCACACTCACTCACCCAATAAATATCGCTAATCACCCGGGATCATTAAAACTGGACCGACCCTGCTTCCCCCTCACACTCACACACCCAATAAATATCGCTAATCACACGGGATCATTAACCTGGACCGACCCTGCTTCTCCCCTCACACTCACACACCCAATAAATATCGCTAATCACACGGGATCATTAACCTGGACCGACCCTGCTTCTCCCCTCACACTCACACACCCAATAAATATCGCTAATCACCCGGGATCATTAACCTGGACCGACCCTGCTTCTCCCCTCACACTCACACACCCAATAAATATCGCTATCCCGGGATCATTAACGGGACCGACCTGCTTCTCCCCTCACACTCACCACCCAATAAATATCGCTAATCACCCGGGATCATTAACCTGGACCGACCCTGCTCTCTCCCTCACACTCACTCACCCAATAAATATCGCTAATCACACGGGATCATTAACCTGGACGACCCTGCTTCTCCCCTCACACTCACACACCCAATAAAAATCGCTAATCACCGGGATCATTAACCGGAACGACCCGCTTCTCCCCTCACACTCACTCACCCAATAAATATCGCTAATCACCCGGGATCATTAACCTGGACCGACCCTGCTTCTCCCCTCACACTCACACACCCAATAAATATCGCTAATCACACGGGATCATTAACCTGGACCGACCCTGCTTCTCCCCTCACACTCACTCACCCAATAAATATCGCTAATCACCGGGATCATTAAACCTGGACCGACCTGCTTCTCCCCTCACACTCACCACCCCCAATAAATATCGCTAATCACAGGGATCATTAACCTGGACCGACCCTGTCTCCCCTCACACTCACACACCAATAAATATCGCTTAATCACCCGGGATCATTAACCTGGACCGACCCTGCTTCTCCCCTCACACTACACACCACCCATAAAATATCGCTAATCACCGGGATCATTAACCTGGACCGACCCTGTTCTCCCTCACACTCACCAACCCAATAAATATCGCTAATCACACGGGATCATTAACCTGGACCGACCCTGCTTCCCCTCACACTCACACACCCAATAAATATCGCTAATCACACGGGATCATTAACCTGGACCGACCCTGCTTCTCCCCTCACACTCACACACAAAAAAATATCGCAAATCACACGGGATCATTAACCTGGACCGACCCTGCTTCTCCCCTCACACTCACACACCCAATAAATATCGCTAATCACCCGGGATCATTAACCTGGACCGACCCTGCTTCTCCCCTCACACTCACACACCCAATAAATATCGCTAATCACGCGGGATCATTAACCTGGACCGACCCTGCTTCTCCCCACACTTACACCCAATAAATATCGCTAATCACCCGGGATCATTAACCTGGACCGACCCTGCTTCTCCCCTACACTCACACACCCAATAAATATCGCTAATCACCCGGGATCATTAACCTGGACCGACCCTGCTTTCCCCTCACACTCACACACCCAATAAATATCGCTAATCACACGGGATCATTAACCTGGACCGACCCTTCTCCCCTCACACTCACTCACAATAAATATCTAATCACCCGGGATCATTAACCTGGACCGACCCTGCTTCTCCCCTCACACTCACACACCCAATAAATATCGCTAATCACACGGGATCATTAACCTGGACCGACCCTGCTTCTCCCCTCACACTCACTCACCCAATAAATATCGCTAATCACGCGGGATCATTAACCTGGACCGACCCTGCTTCTCCCCTCACACTCACACCCCAATAAATATCGCTAATCACACGGGATCATTAACCTGGACCGACCCCCTGCTTCTCCCCTCACACTCACACCCCCATAAATATCGCTAATCACACGGATCATTAACCTGGACCGACCCTGCTTCTCCCCTCACATCACACACCCAATAAATATCGCTAATCACACGGGACATTAACCTGGACCGACCCTGCTTCTCCCCTCACACTCACAACACCCAAAATATCGCTAATCACACGGGATCATTAACCTGGACCGACCCTGCTTCTCCCCTCACACTCACACACCCAATAAATATCGCTAATCACACGGGATCATTAACCTGGACCGACCCTGCTTCTCCCCTCACACTCACACACCCAATAAATATCGCTAATCACACGGGATCATTAACCTGGACCGACCCTGCTTCTCCCCTCACACTCACTCACCCAATAAATATCGCTAATCACCCGGGATCATTAACCTGGACCGACCCTGCCTTCTCCCTCACAATCACACCACCAATAAATATCGCTAATCACCCGGGATCATTAACCTGGACCGACCTGCTTCCCTCACACTCACACACCCAATAATATCGCTAATCACCCGGGATCATTAACCTGGACGACCCCTGCTTCTCCCCTCACACTCACCACCCAATAAATATCGCTAATCACACGGGATCATTAACCTGGACCGACCTGCTTCTCCCCTCACACTCACACACCCAATAAATATCGCTAATCACCCGGGATCATTAACCGGACCGACCCTGCTCTCCCCTCACACTCACACACCCAATAAATATCGCTAATCACACGGGATCATTAACCTGGACCGACCCTGCTTCTCCCCTCACACTCACCACACCCATAAAATATCGCTAATCACACGGGATCATTAACCTGGACCGACCTGCTTCTCCCCTCACACTCAACACACCAATAAATATCGCTAATCACACGGGATCATTAACCTGGACCGACCCTGCTTCTCCCCTCACACTCACACACCCAATAAATATCGCTAATCACCGGGATCATTAACCTGGACCGACCCTGCTTCTCCTCACACTCACACCCAATAAATATCGCTAATCACCCGGGATCATTAACCTGGACCGACCCTGCTTCTCCCTCACTGCACCGCATGTGACAGACATTTCCCGCTGAGTGACGTCTCATAAACCAGGTAGTCAACGTTACGTATTCCGATTGGCCAGCAGGGGTGTGTCACGTGACAGAATGGACCCCCTGGTGCTGCTAAATACATAATCCTGAGGCTCACCTTTTTGGTAGGTTCCAGATCTGAGTGGTTTGTTCCCTGTCATGCCATAGGGGACAGAAATATATTCATTATATCATCCTTATATAGCACTGAATAATCACCAAGGGTCAGACAGGCACCTACCTACATAAATCATATGGACAACTAGATGGAGACACAGAAAACTACAACTCCTGCTTTCCATGACAACTGCAACTCCCAGCATTCATTTACAACTCCCATCATTCCATTACAACTCCCATCATTCCATGAAAACTACGACTCCCAGCATCCCATTACAACACCTATCATTCCATCACAACTACAATTCCCAGCATCCCATTACAACACCTATCATTCCATGAAAACTACAACTCCCAGCATCCCATAACAACACCTATCATTCCATTACAACTATCATTCCATCACAACTACAATTCCCAGCATCCCATTACAACACCTATCATTCATTACAACTATCATTCCATCACAACTACAATTCCAGCATCCCATTACAACACCTATCATTCCATTACAACTATCATTCCATCACAACTACAATTCCCAGCATCCAATAACAACCATCTATCAATTTCATTACAACTATCATTCCATCACAACTACACATTCCCAGCATCCCATTACAACACCCTATCATCCAGTACAACAATTCCATCACAACTACAATCCCAGCATCCCATACAACACCACAGTCCACAAAACACCACACAACACAACCCAGCCCCCAAAACACCGACACCATACCACAGCATTCCATACAACTACAATTCCCAGCATCCCATTACAACACCTAAGCCAACAACTATCACCATCAACAACTACATCCCAGCATCCATTACAACACCTATCATTCCAGACAAACTAGCATTCCATCACAACACATTCCCGCATCCCATTACAAACACCTATCATTCCAACAAACTAGTCATGCCATCACAACTACAACTCCCAGCATCCATTACAACACCTGATCAGGCCATTCAACGATTCAGGTCATTCCATCACAACTACAATTCCCAGCATCCCATTACAACACCTATTATTCCATTACAACTCCCATCATTCTATCACAACTACAACTCCCAGCATCCCATAACAACATCTATAATTCCATTACAACTCCAATTATTTCATCACAACTACAACTCCCAGCATCCCATGACAACTACAACTTCCAGCATCCTATTACGACGAGCACTTGGAAAAGTTGTGGATGGTCGGAATATTTCCCCTAGGTATCTTACCTATACTTGGTAAGCTGAAATCAGTAATCTGAATGGGGGAAACAGGTTTTCTCCTGGTTTTAGTAAAATGTGCACTGGGGCTGGTTTGTGTGGGAATCAGATTGAGAAGGGTGGGGCTGATTCCCAATTCGGAGGCCATCCCGTTGATTCCAACTGTCTGCCCAGTTCTTAATAGGTTCAGCTAGTTAATGAGGATCTTTCTCTCTCTGTCCTGCAGGCTGCTGGGGTGAGCTCTGCATCTAGCAGCATTGAAGGAAAAGACACTCAGGGTTATCCAATAAAAGTTCTTATGGTATAAAATGGTGCTAATTTTGCCCCAACCAATTAGAACTTATGTAACATTTGAAAGCTAACATCTGATTGGTTGGGGCAAAATTAGCACCATTTTAAACCATAAGAACTTTTTTTGAATAACTCCCAATATCCTTGAAGTACTGTGCTCAAGGTGAAACCCTGTACCTTATACCCTGGTTGTATGAGTAACATTGGACCTTATTGTGCCTATCTGGAAGATAAAGACTTTTTGTTTTGTTCTAACCCCCTGGCTGGTGGTTTCAGAGGAACCAATGGTTTTTCCCTGTTTGAATAAACTGTGTGGGGACAGAGGGAATTGGAAGCCTCCCTACGGTTTTCGGTTTAAAGACTTTTTTTCTATTTTTTTTTTTTGCCACAAATAAATGTTTGCCGTTTGCCTGTATTAAGCCAACCTTGGGTGTCTGTTCCCTTACTGGCAGAGTCGTGGTAAAAGAGCTACCAAGAGCTAATCCTCCCACAGCCGCCAGCATTCCATTTCAACTGCCACATTCCATGACAGATGACACAGTTCAGCCAATCAAGGTTTCAGTACTGCCGAGCAATCCTTGTTATGTACAAATCATGTATTGTGGGTCGTGTTAAGATCTTGGCCCACTTCTATGTTTTGTGCTTTAAATTTTTGGGGGATATTTAGGCAGAGCCACAGCCTTTCTGGGTAAGAGATTCTGGTAAGAAATTCACTAGTGGCTGTGAGTGTATTTCACCCAATGTAAGTATTAAATGCCAGCTGACCCTTAGTGTGACGAACAGGAGTGCAATGTAAAACCCCATAGACAATGTCTGAAATTGCCCTCCTAATTTTCTATTATTTCACCTTATTGGCATGGTCCAGCAGTATGGCAGCTTTCACCTTGTTTCCCTGTCATGGGTAATCACAGGATTAAATTCATGTTCAGTTGTAAGCTCTGCTTCCTTTCCCATAGCCATTCCCATTTGGTGTTGTTAGCTGACCTAGCAAGAGGTCTGACTTCAAAGGGGCAAGATGTAAAGTCCCTGTAATATGCATACACTGTTACAGGATAGTAGGCACCAGCTCAGCAGAGAATCTTCTAGTAGAGAATTGAGCAGAAAACAACTGACAGATCAAAGGTAATTCATATTCCTTAATAATTCAGGATGTAGAATTATTTCATGTTTTTATAAATACCCCCAGTTTATCCAGTAATTAATTCTGCATCTATAGATACCTGATATAATATGATAGCCCGAACCAAACTTGGGATATTATCCTTCCTAGGCCTTCGATATCCCAGATATGTATTTGGTCTTATTCTGTAGGGTAAAATTAGTTACGGACCATCATGCTATTATTTTGAATGTGACATGTATGGTACACGGATTATGGACTGGAGGGGAATTGGAGATTTAAAATTCCCTCCAAAAATAGGAACCAACCTTCGGGGGCAGAACCAAGTCCATCCCCTCTAGAGACCAGACCATTTTCTGACAAAGGATAAAATTAGGAGCCGGGTCTCAGCTCAGAGTTCGTCATAACATCTTCAATAACATCTAGCCAACAGGACGGACCGTATTGGCTTACAGCAGGAAATATTATTTGGACTTTTCCCATACCTGGATTAACAAGTTCTGGACTCAGCTCATGGACATTTCAGATGCCGATTATCTTTAAGTATTCCTTCTTTTATCCATTTCTTACCTGTGTGTTACCGTTTTTATGTTCAGTGAATTACTTTAGTTTTTCTTTATATTTTTATGCACTATTTTTGTCAACTTTTAATAAATGATATAAAATCATTTATAGGCTATTGTCCTATTCTGAGTATATATCCCAAAACAAACCTGTGTCTTCGAAGTACGCTACTATAGAGAAGTATTGTGTAGGTATATAGATATACTGTATAACGGTGTATAGAATATTAGGGGTGAATAACCAATTTCCTTACAGGTTGTTAGAAGTAGGGGTGTGGATATCCCCATAGATATAGGTAACAGGTCATTCCGCTGTTTAATCGGGATGTGGTGGCAGAGAGAGTATATTGATATTTAGTAATATTGTGTAATATATCGTTTGTTCACTAACCCCACCGCGTCCGATCTGTTCCATCCGACTGTTGGTTGCTTGGAGTGTGTTTTCCAGTAGCTGATAGGTGGATGGGCGTCGCGGCCCGGAGGGTTCCTGACACTTAGTACAAAGAGCGACTGGGGAATGAGTTTCAAGCAAGGGGGTTAAAGTCATGCTAATTGATTGTGAATCGGTTGGGGTAACTTTACCTTGTGTTTTAAGCGTCTGCGTCTCTGGGTGAATAATATAAATTGCTGGAATCAGGCCCCACCGCGTGCGACCCGTTGCAATTTACCAATGCGTGCGGTCACCACTCTTGGTCTGTTATTGTCACAATCGCACTTACCGGGGAAAAAGTCAATGTCTTTAGCAGCGTCAGGAATTTTGTTCTATTTCACTTGACATTCTCAGGGCCAACCGGAATCCAGCATTGACTGTCACCTCTGGCTCACTGAAGGCAAGGGATGATGACCAGGCTCCATTCAGGTATTTGATGTGTGGGTCCTAGTAGTCCAGATACTGTATAATTATCATTATTTACTGGTGTGCGTGTCAGGGTGGCAGCATCAACCCTACCACCACCACCTTATGATGGTGGTGAAATCACACCAACACACTAATGAGAATCAAGCCTAAATGTTTTTCAGTACTCTACACCACCATGTCAATTACTATTTATATAAATACCTGGAATAGTGTTTGCTGGATACCTGGTAGGGACAGCTGGCTAAGCACCAAGGAAATATGACAAATAGAGAAAGGGAATCCAAGGAGATTGAACTCCTACTAGGATACAAAATGCAACACTAGAAGCAGTGTTCCTAGGGTTTTAGACACCTGAAACAACCTTTAAATGCCGCCTATAGGTAGACGGGGGGACGGCACGTGAAGCGGACATGGCTTCATCAGGCGTGGCTTGTGGAGGTAGGTGTGGTGGGCTGAATAACACTGACTGGTAGACTGGAGGGCTGTCTTAACATTAATTCGTGGACTGGTATTGAAGGAAGATTTTTTTTAACTGTCGCCTTTTAAGTGTTCAGCAGGAGTGCGCCCTGAGCAAATGTTTCAGTTTGCTTCATGGTAGGGGCACCCCTGACTAGAAGGAAGATTATATTGTATTGGATATGATACAATAACATGGTGGTTATATGTGTATGGTAATATTGGTCAAAGCTACATTTAGTTCTTCTTTAATCTAAAGGGCCAAATGGCCTAATGTGTCTTTTTTCCCCCCTCTTTTGGCAATGCATTCCCCATTACATCTAGATATTCCCAAACATATATTGGATTGGACAGAAAGTTATTGCAATGCTGAGTCCATCAATCTTTACTTAAAGTTAAGGATTTCATTATTTGAGCTTTACACCAGTAGGTGGGGTGCACTGCCAGTCTTAGGTACTCATTTTAAGTGTGCACAAGTTTGCAGGACACTGTTACTTTAAACACACATCATAATTAATAACTATAAGGAGAACGTTTAAGTATAAACTTTGGCTTGAAAGGCTGCACAAAGCTCTATTAACGGGCATGTCCATCCCCAAAACTATAATTTTACCCACTACTGGCCCCACTGTGTAGTTAAAAAAAAAATCCTTACCTTCCATCTCTGCTCCTTATGGTTCTCCTGCAGAGTCTAGCCAAGTCCAGGAAAGTGAAGAGTAGGAGCTGTCTTCCTGTACACACCTGGCCCCTCTCTGCAGCTTCCAGTTTGCAGAGAAGAGGAGAGGAACATTACAGCAAAAAATTCAAATTAGGATGGACGTACCCTTAATTGTGAAGTGAGTTTTATAAAATGGGCCACAATCAATCATAACAGGTAATCAGCGCTGATTAGGTCTGCTCGCAGCTGAAAAAAAATGAATGAACTGCACATGTAAATGGGAATTTACCAACAATAATAAATCATTTGGTGTTTCGAAACTTTGAACATTTTCTTTAAGGATTTTTAAAGGTGATGAACACCTAAAGGGATTGCTATGGGTGTCTGAAACTTGTGTGTATTATACTATAGATAACAGCCGTAGTTCTTAAAAAATTAACAGTGTGGCCCACCTGGCAACTATATTGAATATCATAATATATATTTTTAGGGCTAGGCCACACTAGCACGTATTTCACGCGTTTCGCGCGCGCGGGATGGAAATGGAAATCGCGGCAACGTGAAAATTCCCGCGATTTCCGATGCGCATGCGATTCCATTCGCGTTTTGGTAACGCATGCGTTCACCATTTTTGGTGCGTTAACGCAGCGTTTCCATAACGCGAAAACGCATGCGCAAAACGCGTACGCACAAGAAAAGCGCACACTCAGACTCAGCCGGTATATATCCGGAATAGCAGAGTTTCCTTACCTTCCTTGCCCTTCACGATTCTGACTTGTGTAGTTCAGCTTTGGCTTGCGTAATCCTCAGACTTTTATTGCTTCTGATTGGTCCATTTGTTTTAGGCAATTTTAATTCCTTTTAGCCTACCTTGGTTGTGATGGAATTACAACCCCTTGGTTCCTGTTTTCTCTTGCTCTGATTCGTCCTTTTAGCCTTTTTAAGTTCCTGTTTTCTCTTCATTGGCAGTTATAGCTTTTGGTTCAAGTCTGCTGACACCCCCCCCCCCCCAACCTCTGCACATTTCTTGACTTTGCCTCTCTCTTCATCCTTGATAGCTCTTACTGACTTCCCGTGTAAAACACTTGGATCCATGTTCTCAATCTGCCCAGCAGGTAGCGCCCATTTCTGCCTAGTTTGTTTTGCACTACTTGAGCATCCTTGGCCTCCTGGGGCAACCGTGCCAAGCGTCCTGGCAAATAGGAGCTTGCTTAGGTCTCTCCTCCCTAACTTCCACCAAGGAAGCAGCTGATGGGGCTGGAGGGGGAGGAGGAGGAACGGTGGCTACCTGGGCATGAGGAAGGGAACGCCTTGGTGCCTGCATGTTCCCTGACCGCTGCTCCCACCGGGCAAAGTGGTGGAGCATCATATGCCTCCTCATAGAAGAGGTGCCCAGGGTTGCTGCATTCTTCCCACGGCTAACACACTGCAGGCACAGGCTGCACACTGCAACCGTGTTGTCACCGGGAGCCAATGAGAAGAACTCCCATACAGCAGAGCCACCGGCACTCACTGGAGCAGAGGTCACCTGCCGTTGTGGGGCACTGGCACCAGGTAGCATTGGTGCCGTACCTCCACGAGCAGCACTAGACGCACCGCCTCTGCCCCTACCCCTGACCCCAGTCCTGCCTCTGGGTTCAGGCTCATGCTCGCACTCTGAGGGCTCCCCCTCAAAGACACTATCATCCTCATCTCACTTGTGGCACCCATGGACGATCGGTGACCTCATCATTCACTTCCACCTCCTCAATACTGGAGGCTGTGTCACAAATAGCACCAGAAGCATCTGGGACCTCACCCCCTACAATAGTTCTGGCTGCTCACGGGCTGCTGCGTGACATCATCACACTCCTGTCCCCGTGCCTCGGGCCACAGGAAAGATTGTGCATCAGTGCACAGCTCCTCCTCAAGCACACTAGCCCCACACATAGTGTGCGAAAACATATCCTGAGACTCCTCCTCCGGATCCCCGAAGGTACGGGCCATGTGGGCAATGAACTCCTGATAGAGCAGATCAGGTTCCATGCCCACAGTAGGAGCCTCAGGTGAGGAAGGAGCACAGTATCTACAGTAGCAGCTCGGCTGCTCTGTGCCTGTGAGGAGGTGGATGAGGAAGGCTGGGTAATCCACTCTACTACCCGCCTTCCTTGATCAGAAGGGATAGCCCTAGCACGGCTACCCCTAAACATATCGGGTATAGACATCCGTCTGCCCTGCGAAGGGTCAGGTAGCTCCTGGCCAGAGCCCTCAGTAGGCTCTCCTCTCCCTCCACGTACAGAAGCACCCCTGCTCCTGGCTCTCCCTCTTGCCCTGCCAGGCATGTCCCTCTCCCAAATTTTTATAAAAAAAAATAAAATAAATATATATATACATATATATATACAGCGATAGATGTTCGTGCACACAAGGTCTTCTTACAATTCTTTTATTGGTTCATTAAAGTGCAATTACTGTGCAAATAAACAAGTAGCAACGTTTCGGCCTTTGTATGTGGCCTTTCTCAAGCTCAAACACAAGTGGACAACACACCCTCTTTTTATCAACCATCAAACTCCTCCCACTTGGCAATCACATGGATAAACATTTTTTTGGTGGTAACTTTTTTGTATATAGAAAAATGTGCAATATAATGTTCAATTAAAGCGACCGTGCTTTGCATAAATAAAGTTAAAAACATTACAGATGATACATATTTTTGCAGTATCTAAAATATTCTTTTTAGCAGTAACATGGCCACAAAGTTAAATTTTCAACACCAAACATTAAATATAGCACCAAACAATGAAAACAATTGAAATTGAAATATCTACTTACTCATGCTACCAATCAAATTTGAACATTGCACCCATTATTAAAACATACATAGTAGTTATTAATATCACACCTTGTTGAGAATACCAGGAACATATTCGTGTATTGCGCAATACCATGCATCCAGTCGTGTCTGTCATTATATGTCAGCAACGACTGCATGCAACAAAGATAGCTCATCTTTCATTTAAAAAACATTTGAATGAACAATTTTCATTTAGTCCTTTTGGCTTCAATGTGTCCAAATATTTAATCCAAAATACTTCTTTTTGTAGTAGTATTTTAGAACGATCCCCTCCTCTTCTTAGTGGTGGTACATGGTCTATCCCTATATACTGTAAGTCCGATATTGAATGCCCTCTCTCTAAAAAATGATTTGCTACCGGTTTCACAGTTTTTTTATCTCTGAAAGCTACATTAATTGCCGACCGGTGTCCATCAAATCGTAGTCTTAATGTTAAATCTGTTTTCCCCACATAATACAAGTTGCATGGGCGTTTTATTAAATATACGAAATGTGTGGTGGAGCAGGATATATGATGTCTTATTTTTATCTGTCTTCCTGTATGCGGGTGTAAAAAGCTTGCTCCAGGTGTCATGTTCCTACAAGACATACATTTTTGACATTTGAAACAACCCAAACTTTTCCTTGATAGCCAGTTATCAGATTGTTTGTATTTACTTACGGGATCTGTTTCCACTAGGATATCTCTCAGGTTGCTGGCTCTTCGAAACGCCACTGTAGGTTTTTTTGGTAGTTTTTTCTTCAAATTTTCGTCCGCTTTCAGAATGTTCCAGTTGTTCTTTATGCTCTTTTGTATCTCTTTACCTAGGTTTGAAAAAGAGGTTGTACAAATAAATTCTTGGTTGATTTCCTTTCTTTGATTTTCTGTTTTTTTAACTTTTATCCAGGCTTTTTTTTCAGCCCTTTTTAGTACATATTCAGGATAACCTCTTTGTAAGAAATGATTTTTCATCTCTTCCATCTGTCTATCTCTCTTACAAGGATCTGAATTATTTCTTATTACTCGCACAAACTGTGAGATATTTATTTATAGCACATAAGCACTTTTATGTATTTTGAAAATGCACTGACCCTTAGTGGTTTTATTGTAGTTTATGGCACCTTGATTCACACATGGATACACACATGTATTCACTTATAATAATGAGATCACTGGAAGAGGTGTGGTTTGTTTAACACTTAAATAAGCACAGGATACTTGTGTATTTGCACTGGCTTGAAAAAGGCTCTAGACGTGAGCCGAAACGTTGCTGTTATGCTATTTGCACAATAAATAATCTTTGAAAATTACCCTGAGTGCACTAAACTTTATATGGACTGTATTACTTATCTTTAGTAGCACCAGGGTGTATAATCTCTTTATACCTACTTTGTTGTGTGCCTACCATTTGGTCTGGACTATATATATATATACACATACACACAATACACAAACACAAAAAAACCAAGCGACAAAACACACAGTAACACACACAGAAGCAAACAAACACAAAGCTTTTTTTTTTTTTACACAAAGACAAATAGATCAGTTTTTTTTAAACACTAAAAGCACAAATATGACACATCAGTGTTAACAGATAATGATTGGATTATTGTTTGGTGCCTGGCTAGGAATGTGCATTGATTATCTTTTTTATGTTTATTAAAGTATGCCAGTGTAGGGCCGATAATAGATTATGTATGGCTGGCATAGATGGAAGTGATGGGGCCTACGGAATGTGCATTGATTATATTTTCTATGTTTATAAAGTATGCCAGTGTGCCAGATAATATGATTTGTATGGGGCTAGGAATGTGCATTGATTTATTTTCTATGTTTATAAAGTATGCCAGGTGCAGATGCAGAAATATGATATTGTATGGGGCCTAGGAATGTGCATTGATTATCTTTTCTATGTTTTTAAGTAATGTATGCCAGTGTGCAGATAATCATGATATTGTATGGGGGACTGCTGTTTTGTAGGTTAGATGTGCAATCAGATGTGCGATGTGCATTGATTATCTTTTCTATGTTTATAAAGTATGCCAGTGCGAATAATATGATATTGTATGGGGCCTAGGAATGTGTGCGATGATTATCTTTTCTATGTTTATAAGTATTGCCAGTGTGCAGATAATATGATATTGTATGGGGCCTAGGAATGTGCATTGATTATCTTTTCTATGTTTGAAAGATGCCAGGTGCAAATGTGCAGATAATATGATATTGTATGGGGCCTAGGAATGTGCATTGATTATCTTTTCTATGTTTATAAAGTATGCCAGTGTGACAGATAAATGATATTGTATGGGCCTAGGAATGTGCATTGATTATCTTTTATGTTTGTAAAGTATGCAGTGTGCAGATAATAGTATTGTATGGGGCCTAGGAATGTGCATTGATTATCTTTTTCTTTTTTTAAGTATCCAGTGTGCAGATAATATGATATTGTATGGGGCCTAGGAATGTGCATTGATTATCTTTTCTATGTTATAATGTATGCCAGTGTGCAAAAATGATATTGTATGGGGCCTAGGAATGTGCATTGATTATCTTTCTATGTTGTTAAAGTATGCCGTGTGCAGATAATATGATATTGTATGGGGCCTAGGAATGGCATTGATTATCTTTTCTATGTTTATAATGTATCCAGGTGCAGATAATTTGATATTGTATGGGGCCTAGGAATGTGCATTGATTATCTTTTCTATGTTTATAAGTATGCCAGGTGTGCAGAATATGATATTGTATGGGGCCTAGGAATGTGCATTGATTATCTTTTCTATGTTTGTAAGTATGCCAGTGTGCAGATAATATGATATTGTATGGGGCCTAGGATGTGCATTGATTATCTTTCTATGTTTGTTAATGTTATGCCAGTGTGCATGCAGAAAATGATATTGTATGGGGCCTAGAATGTGCATTGATTATCTTTTCTATGTTTGTAAAGTATGCCAGTGTGCAGATAATATGATATTGTATGGGGCCTAGGAATTGCATTGATTATCTTTTCTATGTTTGTAAAGTATGCCAGTGTGCAGATAATATGATATGTTATGGGGCTAGGAATGTGCATTGATTATCTTTTTTTTTTAATGCCCAGTGTGCAGATAATATGATATTGTATGGGGCCTAGGAATGTGCATTGATTATCTTTTCTATGTTTGTAAGTATGCGTGTGCAGATAATGATATTGTATGGGGCCTAGGAATGTGCATTGTTATCTTTTCTATGTTTTAAAGTATGCCAGTGTGCAGATATATGATATGTATGGGGCCTAGGAATGTGCATTGATTATCTTTCTATGTTTTATAAGTATGCCAGTGTGCAGATAATGATATTGTATGGGGCTAGGATTGCATTGATTATCTTTTCTATGTGTTATAATGTATGCCAGTGTGCAGATAATATGATATTGTATGGGGCCTAGGAATGTGCATTGATATCTTTCTATGTTGTATAAATGTTTGACCAGATCAGTAGCACTTCCGTAAATGTAGTTGTATAATTAGCCCAATTCGAGTGCTTCCACAATCCTTGATTGTATAGAACTCAAACGAACCCGAGTTGAAGTTGACTATCCCTGACTGGATTTCTCGGACTTTCGATAATTAATCGAATGTTCGACTGTTCAATGCTTGCGGATTTGAAAATTTAAAAAAAATGATGCCCACATGTCCAAAATCACCAATGGCAGCTAATTTGAGTTGCCAGCCCCCTGGGTATAAAAGGCAATGCGACCAGCGCCATTTGTCAGTGTGTTTAGTGGGAGACCTGACAGTGTAGGAGTTGGAGAGAGATTTTTGTGCTTTTTGAGCTTTCTGTGTGTGGATTTCTGTGTGGTGGTTTAGCAATTGTTGTTACCCACCCCTGTATTCACACATCTTGGGACCCAACAGTCCTTTTAAGGAGAACCCCCCTGTAAGTCCTTGTGACAAAATTTGTGTTAGACCTTTTAGAGGTCTAGGTGTCCGTTTTTGTTTGTTTTGTACCTGTGTGTCAGGTCTGTGTTGTGTTAACTGACAGTGATGCCTTTAGCAGCAATCAGCAGCTTTTGCTGTCGTCTATTGCTGTCAGTTGTGTTTGTTGTTTGTGTCAAATAGATCAGTTTTTTTTAAACACTAAAAGCACAAATATGACACAGACACAACTGACAGCAAATCAGACAGCAAAAGCTGCTGATTGCTGCTGAACGCAGCACTGTCAGTTACACAAACACACAGACGCTGACACACAGATACAGAAACAAACAAAGAGCTAAACCACCACACTGAAATCCACACACAGAAAGCTCAAAAAAGCAAGAGGTCTGACTTCAAAGGGGCAAGATGTAAGTCCCTGTAATATGCATACACTGTTACAGGTAGTAGGCACCAGCTCAGCAGAGAATCTTTCTAGAGAATTGAGCAGAAAACAACTGACAGATCAAAGGTAATTCATTCCTTAATAATTCAGGAGTAGAATTATTTCATGTTTTTAAATACCCCCAGTTTATCCAGTAATTAATTTCGCATCTATAGATACCTGATATAATATGATAGCCCGAACCAAACTTGGGATATATCCTCCTAGGCCTTCGATATCCAGATATGTATTTGGTCTTATTCTGTAGGTAAAATTAGTTACGGACCATCATGCTATTATTTTGAATGTGACATGATGGTACACGGATTATGGACTGGAGGGGAATTGGAGATTTAAAATTCCCTCCAAAAATAGGAACCAACCTTCGGGGGCAGAACCAAGTCCATCCCCTCTAGAGCCAGACCATTTTCTGACAAAGGATAAAATTAGGAGCCGGGTCTCAGCTCAGAGTTCGTCATAACATCTCAATAACATCTAGCCAACAGGACGGACCGTATTGGCTTACAGCAGGAAAATATTTTGGACTTTTCCCATACCTGGATTAACAAGTTCTGGACTCAGCTCATGGACATTCAGATGCGATTATCTTTAAGTATTCTTCTTTTATCCATTCTTACCGTGTTGGTACCGTTTTTAGTGTCAGTGAATTACTTTAGTTTTTCTTTATATTTTTATGCACTATTTTTGTCCACTTAATAAATGATATAAAATCATTTATAGGCTATTGTCCTATTCTGAGTATATATCCCAAAACAAACCTGTGTCTTCGAAGTACGCTACTATAGAGAAGTAGTGGTAGGGTATAGATATACTGTATAACGGTGTATAGAATATTAGGGTGAATAACCAATTCCTTACAGGTTGTTAGAAGTAGGGGTGTGGATATCCCCATAGATATAGGTAACCGGTCATTCCGCTGTTTAATCGGGATGTGGTGGCAGAGAGAGTATATTGATATTTAGTAATATTGTGTAATATATCGTTTGTTCACTAAACCCACGGTCCGATCTGTTCCATCCGACTGTTGGTTGCTTGAGTGTGTTTCCAGTAGCTGATAGGTGGATGGCGCGCGCGGCCCGGAGGGTTCCTGACACTTAGTACAAAGAGGACTGGGGAATGAGTTTCAAGCAAGGGGGTTAAAGTCATGCTAATTGATTGTGAATCGGTTGGGGTAACTTTACCTTGTGTTTTAAGGTCTGCGTCTCTGGGTGAATAAATAAAATTGCTGGAATCAGGCCCCACCGCGTGCGACCCGTTGAATACCAATGCGTGCGGTCACCACTCTTGGTCTGTTATTGTCACAATCGCACTTACCGGGGAAAAAGTCAATGTCTTTAGCAGCGTCAGGAATTTGTTCTATTTCACTGACATTTCAGGGCCAACCGGAATCCAGCATTGACTGTCACCCTTGCTCACTGAAGGCAAGGGATGATGACCAGGCTCCATTCAGGTATTTGATGTGTGGGTCCTAGTATCTCAGAACTGTATAATTATCATTATTTACTGGTGTGGCGTGTCAGGGTGGCAGCATCAACCTACCACCACCACCTTATGATGGTGGTGAAATCACACACAACACACTAATGAGAATCAAGCCAAATGTTTTTCAGTACTCTACACCACCATGTCATTACTATTTAATAAATACCTGGAATAGTGTTTGCTGGATACCTGGTAGGGACAGCTGGCTAAGCACCAAGGAAATATGAATAGAGAAAGGGAATCAAGGAGATTGAACTCCTACTGGATACAAAATGCAACACTAGAAGCAGTGTTCCTAGGGTTTTAGACACCTGAAACAACCTTTAAATGCGCCTTTAGGTAGACGGGGGGGACGGCACGTGAAGCGGACAGGCTTCATCAGGCGTGGCTTGTGGAGGTAGGTGTGGTGGGCGAATAACACTGACTGGGAGACTGGAGGGGTTCTTAACATTAATTCGTGGACGGATGGTATGAAGGAAGATTTTTTTAACTGTCGCCTTTTAAGTGTTCAGCAGGAGTGCGCCTGAGGCAAATGTTTCAGTTGCTTCATGGTAGGGGCACCCCTGATAGAAGGAAAGATATATTGGATTGATTGTACAATAACATGGTGGTTATATGTGTATGGTAATATTGGTCAAAGCTACATTTAGTTCTTCTTTAATCTAAAGGGCCAAATGGCCTAATGTGTCTTTTTTCCCCCTCTTTTGGCAATGCATCCCATTACATCTAGATATTCCCAAACATATATTGGATGGACAGAAAGTTATTGCAATGCTGAGCCATCAATCTTACTAAAGTTAAGGATTTCATTATTTGAGCTTACACCAGTAGGTGGGGTGCACGCCAGTCTTAGGTACTCATTTTAAGTGTGCACAAGTTTGCAGGACCTGTTACTTTAAACACACATCATAATTAATAACTATAAGGAGAACGTTTAAGTATAAACTTTGGCTGAAAGGCTGCACAAAGCTCTATTAACGGGCATGTCCATCCCCAAAACTATAATTTTACCCACTACTGGCCCCACTGTGTAGTTAAAAAAAAAATCCTTACCTTCCATCTCTGTCCTTATGGTTCTCTGCAGAGTCTAGCCAAGTCCAGGAAAGTGAAGAGTAGGAGTGTCTTCCTGTACACACCTGGCCCCTCTCTGAGCTTCCAGTTTGCAGAGAAGAGGAGAGGAACATTACAGCAAAAATTCAAATTAGGATGGACGTACCCTTATTGTGAAGTGAGTTTTATTAAAATGGGCCACAATCAATCATAACAGGTAATCAGCGCTGATTAGGTCTGCTCGCAGCTGAAAAAAAATGAATGAACTGCACATGTAAATGGGAATTTACCAACAATAATAAATCATTTGTGTTTCGAAACTTTGAACATTTTCTTTAAGGATTTTTAAAGGTGATGAACACCTAAAGGGATTGCTATGGGTGTCTGAAACTGTGTGTATTATACATAGATAACAGCCGTAGTTTTAAAAAATTAACAGTGTGGGCCCACTGGCAACTATATTGAATATCATAATATATATTTTTAGGGCTAGGCCACACTAGCACGTATTTCACGCGTTTCGCGCGCGCGGGATGGAAATGGAAATCGCGGCAACGTGAAAATTCCCGCGATTTCCGATGCGCATGCGATTCCATTCGCGTTTGGTAACGCATGCGTTCACCATTTTGGTGCGTTAACGCAGCGTTTCCATAACGCGAAAACGCATGCGCAAAACGCGTACGCACAAGAAAACGGCACACTCAGACTCAGCCGGTATATATCCGGAAAAGCAGAGTTTCCTTACCTTCCTTGCCCTTCACGATTCTGACTTGTGTAGTTCAGTTTGGCTTGCGTAATCCTCAGACTTTTATTGCTTCTGATTGGTCCATTTGTTTTAGGCAATTTAATTCTTTTAGCCTACCTTGTTGTGATGGAATTACAACCCCTTGGTTCCTGTTTTCTCTGCTCTGATTCGTCCTTTTAGCCTTTTTAAGTTCCTGTTTCTCTTCATTGGCAGTTATAGCTTTTGGTTCAAGTCTGCTGGACACCCCCCCCCCCCCCCAATCTCGACATTTCTTGACTTTGCCTCTCTCTTCATCTGATAGTCTTTATGACTTCCCGTGTAAAAACACTTGGGATCCATGTCTCAATCTGCCCAGCAGGTAGCGCCCATTTCTGCTAGTTTGTTTTGCACTACTTGAGCATCCTTGGCCTCCTGGGGCAACCGTGCCAAGCGTCCTGGCAAATAGGAGCTTGCTTAGGTCTCTTCCTCCCTAACTTCCACAAGGAAGCAGCTGATGGGGCTGGAGGGGGAGGAGGAGGAACGGTGGCTACCGGCTGGGAGGAGAAGCGTGAGCTGTCCTGCATGTTCCCTGACCGTGTCCCACCGGGCAAAGTGGTGGAGCATATATGCCTCCTCATAGAAGAGGTGCCCAGGGTTTGCTGATTCTTCCCACGGCTAACACACTGCAGAGCACAGGTGCACACTGCAACCGTGTTGTCACCGGGAGCCAATGAGAAGAACTCCCATACAGCAGAGCCACCGGCAATCACTGGAGCAGAGGTCACCTGCCGTTGTGGGGCACTGGCACCAGGTAGCATTGGTGCCTACCTCCACGAGCAGCACTAGACGCACCGCCTCTGCCCCTACCCCTGACCCCAGTCCTGCCTTGGGTTCAGGCTCATGCTCGCAACTCTGAGGGCTCCCCTCAAAGACACTATCCTCCTCATCTCACTTGTGGCACCCATGGACGATCGGTGACCTCATCATTCACTTCCACCTCCTCAATACTGGAGGCTGTGTCACAAAAAGCACCAGAAGCATCTGGGACCTCACCCCCTACAATAGTTCTGGCTGCTCACGGGCTGCTGCGTGACATCATCACACTCGTCCCCGTGCCTCGGGCCACAGGAAAGATTGTGATCAGTGCAACAGCTCCTCCTCAAGCACACTAGCCCCACCATAGTGTGCGAAAAAAATATCCTGAGACTCCTCCTCGGATCCCCGAAGGTACGGGCCATGTGGGCAATGAACTCTGATAGAGCAGATCAGGTCCATGCCCACAGTAGGAGCCTCAGGTGAGGAAGGAGCACAGTATCTACAGTAGCAGCTCGGCTGCTCTGTGCCGGAGGAGGTGGATGAGGAAGGCTGGGTATCCTCTAACTACCCGCCTTCCTTGATCAGAAGGGATAGCCCTAGCCACGGCTACCCCTAAACATATCGGGTATAGACATCCGTCTGCCCTGCGAAGGGTCAGGTAGCTCTGGCCAGAGCCCTCAGTAGGCTTCTCTCTCCCTCCACGTACAGAAGCACCCCTCCTGGCTCCTCCTCTTGCCCTGCCAGGCATGTCCCTCTCCCAAATTTTTATAAAAAAAAAATAAAATAAATATATATATACATATATATATACAGGATAGATGGCGTGCACACAAGTCTTCTTACAATTCTTTTATTGGTTCATTAAAGTGCAATTACTGTGCAAATAAACAAGTAGCAACGTTCGGCCTTTGTATGTGGCTTTCTCAAGCTCAAACACAAGTGGACAACACACCCTCTTTTTTACAACCATCAAACTCCTCCCACTTGGCAATCACATGGATAAACATTTTTTTGGTGGTAACTATTTTTGTATATAGAAAAATGTGCATATAATGTTAATTAAAGCGACCGTGCTTTGCATAAATAAAGTTAAAAACATTACAGATGTAAATATTTTTGCAGTATCTAAAATATTCTTTTAGCAGTATAACATGGCCACCAAGTTAAATTTTCAACACCAAACATTAAATATAGCACCAACAAGAATGAAAACAATTGAATTGAAATATCTACTTACTCATGCTACCAATCAAATTTGAACATTGCACCCATTATTAAAACATACATAGTAGTTATTAATATCACACCTTGTTGAGAATACCAGGAACATATTCGGGTATTGCGCAATACCATGCATCCAGTCGTGTCTGTCATTATATGTCAGCAACGACTGCATGCAACAAAGATAGTCATCTTTCATTTAAAAAACATTTGAATGAACAATTTTCATAGTCCTTTTGGCTTCAATGTGTGTCCAAATATTTAATCCAAAATACTTCTTTTTGTAGTAGTATTTAGAACGATCCCCTCCTCTTCTTAGTGGTGGTACATGGTCTATCCCTATATACGTAAGTCCGATATTGAATGCCCTCTCTAAAAAATGATTTGCTACCGGTTTCACAGTTTTTTTATTTCTGAAAGCTACATTAATTGCCGACCGGGTGTCCATCAAATCGTTAGTTAATGTTAAATCTGTTTTCCCACATAATACAAGTTGCATGGGCGTTTTATTAAATATACGAAATGTGGTGGAGCAGGATATATGATGTCTTATTTTTATCTGTCTTCCTGTATGCGGGTGAGTGTAAAAGTTGCTCCAGGTGTCTGTTCTACAAGACATACATTTGACATTTGAAACAACCCAAACTTTTCCTTGATAGCCAGTTATCAGATTGTTTGTATTTATTACGGGATTGTTTCCACTAGGATATCTCTCAGGTTGCTGGCTCTTCGAAACGCCACTGTAGGTTTTTTTGGTAGTTTTTTCTTCAATTTTCGTCCGCTTTCAGAATGTTCCAGTTGTTCTTTATGCTCTTTGTACTCTTTACCTAGGTTTGAAAAAGAGGTTGTACAAATAAATTCTTGGTTGATTTCCTTTCTTTGATTTCTGTTTTTTAACTTTTATCCACGCTTTTTTTTTCAGCCCTTTTTAGTACATATTCAGGATAACTCTTTGTAAGAAATGATTTTTCATCTCTTCCATCTGTCTATTTCTTACAAGGATTGAATATTTCTTATTACTCGCACAAACTGGGAGATATTTATTTATAGACATAAGCACTTTTATGTATTTTGAAATAGCACTGACCCTTAGTGGTTTTATTGTAGTTTATGGCACCTTGATTCAAACATGGATACACACATGTATTCACTTATAATAATGAGACACTGGAAGAGGTGTGGTTTGTTTAACACTTAAATAAGCACAGGATACTTGTGTATTTGCACTGGCTTGAAAAAGGCTCTAGACGTGAGCCGAAACGTTGTGTTATGCTATGCACAATAAATAATCTTGAAAAACCCTGAGTGCACTAAACTTTTATGGACTGTATTACTTCTTTAGTAGCACCAGGGGTGTAATATCTCTTATACCTACTTGTTGTGTGCCTACATATGGTCTGGACATATATTATATACACATACACACAATACACAACACAAAAAACCAAGCGACAAAACACACAGTAACACACACAGAAGCAAACAAACACAAAGTTTTTTTTTTTTACACAAAGACAAATAGATCAGTTTTTTTAACACTAAAAGCACAAAAAATTATCAAATAGATCAGTTTTTTTTAAACACTAAAAGCACAAATATGACACAAACACAACTGACAGCAAATCAGACAGCAAAAGCTGCTGATTGCTGCTAAAGGCATCACTGTCAGTTACACAAACACACAGACACTGACACACAGGTACAAAACAAACAAAAACAGGACACCTAGACCTCTAAAAGGTCTAACACAAAATTTGTCCAAAGGACTTACAGGGGGGTTAGTCCTTAAAAGGACTGTTGGGTCCCAAGATGTGTGAATACAGGGGTGGGTAACAACAAGTGCTAAACCACCACACAGAAATCCACACACAGAAAGCTCAAAAAGCACAAAAATCTCTCTCCAACTCCTACACTGTCAGGTCTCCACTAAACACACTGACAAAATGGCGCTGGTCGCATTGCCTTTTATACCCAGGGGGCTGGCAATGCTCAAATTAGCTGCCATTGGGTGATTTTGGACATGTGGGCATCATTTTTTTTTAAATTTTCAAATCCGCAAGCATTGAACAGTCGAACATTCGATTAATTATCGAAAGTCCGAGAAATCCAGGTCAGGGATAGTTCAACTCGGGTTCGAGTTTGAGTTCTATACATACAAGGATTGTGGAAGCACTCGAATTGGGCTAATTTACAACTACATTTACGGAAGTGCTACTGATCTGGTCAAACATTTATACAACATAGAAAAGATATCAATGCACATTCCTAGGCCCATACAATATCATATTATCTGCACACTGGCATACATTATAACACTAGAAAAGATAATCAATGCCATTCCTAGCCCCATACAATATCTATTATCTGCACACTGGCATACTTATAAAACATAGAAAGATAATCAATGCACATTCCTAGGCCCCATACATATCATATATCTGCACACTGGCATACTTTAAAACATAGAAAAGATAATCAATGCACATTCCTAGGCCCCATACAATATCATTATCTGCACACGCATACTTACAAACATAGAAAAGATAATCAATGCACATTCCTAGGCCCCATACAATATCATATTATCTGCACACTGGGCATTAAAAAAAAAAGATAATCAATGCACATTCCTAGCCCCATAACATATCATATTATCTGCACACTGGCATACTTTACAAACATAGAAAAGATAACAATGCAATTCCTAGGCCCCATACAATATCATATTATCTGCACACTGGCATACTTTACAAACATAGAAAAGATAATCAATGCACATTCTAGGCCCCATACATATCATTTTCTGCATGCACACTGGCATACATTAACAAACATAGAAAGATAATCAATGCACATCCTAGGCCCCATACAATATCATATTATCTGCACACTGGCATACTTACAAACATAGAAAAGATAATCAATGCACATTCCTAGCCCCATACAATATCATATTCTGCACACCTGGCATACTTATAAACATAGAAAAGATAATCAATGCACATTCCTAGGCCCCATACAATATCAATTATCTGCACCTGGATACATTATAAACATAGAAAAGATAATCAATGCCATTCCTAGGCCCCATACAATATCATATTATCTGCACACGGCATACTTTAACAAATAGAAAGATAATCAATGCACATTCCTAGGCCCCATACAATATCATTTTTGCACACTGGCATACATTATAACATAGAAAAGATAATCAATGCACATTCCTAGGCCCCATACAATATCATATTATCTGCACACTGGATACTTAAAAAAAGAAAAAGATAATCAATGCACATTCCTAGGCCCCATACAATATATTATCTGCACACTGACATACTTTAAAACATAAAAGATAATCAATGCACATTCCTAGGCCCCATACAATATCATTTATCTGTCACACTGGCATACTTTATACAACATAGAAAAGATAATCAATGCACATTCCTAGGCCCCATACAATATCATATTATCTGCACATTTGCACCTGGCATCTTTCAAACATAGAAAAGATAATCAATGCACATTCCTAGGCCCCATACAATATCATATTATCTGCACACTGGCAATACTTATAAACATAGAAAAGATAATCATGCACACTTCCTAGGCCCCATACAATATCATATTATTCTGCAACTGGCATACTTTATAAACATAGAAAAGATAATCAATGCACATCAGCCTTCGAGCATCTAAGCACATACAATCAGGCAGTCCCCATCAATATCATATTATCTGCACACTGGCATCTATTATTAAAACATAGAAAAGATAATCAATGCACATTCCTAGGCCCCATACAATATCATATTTCTGCATCTGCACCTGGCATACTTTATAAACATAGAAAATAAATCAATGCACATTCCTAGCCCCATACAAATCATATTATCTGGCACACTGGCATACTTTATAAACATAGAAAATATAATCAATGCACATTCCGTAGGCCCCATCACTTCCATCTATGCCAGCCATACATAATCTATTATCGGCCCTACACTGGCATACTTTAATAAACATAAAAAAGATAATCAATGCACATTCCTAGTCCTAGCACCATATACAATAATCCTTATTATCTGTTAACACTGACCGGGAGGGGGGATCCAGTAACCTGGACCGCGACCCTGCTTCTCCCCTCACACTCACACACCCAAATAAATATCGCTTAATCCACACGGGATCATTAACCCTGGACCGACCTGCTTCTCCCCTCACACTCAACACAACCAAATAAATATCGCTAATCACACGGGGATCATTAACCTGGACCGACCCGCTTCTCCCCTCACACTCACCACCACCCAATAAATATAATACACCCAATGGGATCATTAACCTGGAACGACCCGCTTCCTCCCCTCACACTCACCACCCAAATAAATATCGCTAATCACCACGGGATCATTAAACCTGGACCGACCCCTGCTTCTCCCCTCACATCACAACACCCAATAAATATCGCTAATCACACGGGATCATTAACCTGGACCGACCCTGCTTCTCCCCTCACACTCACAACCCAATAAAATATCGTCATCACCGGGGATCATTAACAGGACCGACCCTGCTTCTCCCCTCACACTCACAACCCAATAAATATCGCTAATCACCCGGGATCATAACCTGGACCGACCCTGCTTCTCCCCTCACAATCACCACCCAATAAATATCGCTAATCTACGGGGATCATAACCTGAGACCGACCTGCTTCCTCCCCCACAACCACACACCCAATGAAATATCGCAACACAACGGGATCTTAACCTGGGGACCGACCCTGCTTCTCCCTCACACTCACACACCCAATAAATATCGCTAATCACACGGGATATCATTAAACCTGACGACCCTGTTCTCCCTCACACTCACCACACCAATAAATATCGCTAATCACACGGGATCATTAACCTGGACCGACCCTGTCTCCCCTTCACTGCACCGCATTTGTGTCAGCATCCACCATGACTTCCATTTACCCATCTGAGACCTCTAGTGCTGAGTGCACGTCTCATAACCGGTAGGTAGTCAAATACGGTACGTATATTCGATTGGCCAGAGGGGTGTGTTCACGTGACAGAATGGACCCTGGTGCTGCTAAATACATTAATCTGAGGGCTCACCTTTCTGGTAGGTTCACAGATCAGAGTGGTTTGTTTCCCTGTCATGCACATAGGGGACAGAAATATACTCATTCATATCATCCTTATATAGCACCGACTAACACCAAGGGTCAGACAGGACACCTACCTACATAAATCAGTATGGACAACTAAGATGGAGACACAGAAAAACTACAACTCCCTGCTTTCCATGACAACTGCAACTCACAGCATTCCTAAAACTCCCAGCATTCCATTACAACTCCCATCACTCCATTGAAAAATACGACTTCCCAGCAATTCCATTACAAAACACCTATCATTCCATCACAATACCAATTCCAGCATCCCATACAACCACCTATCATCCATGAAAAACTTACAACTCCCAGCATCCATAAAACAACACCTATGATTTCATTACAACTATCATTCCATCACAACTACAATTCCCAGCATCCCATTACAACACCTATCATTCCAAACAAACTATCACCCCCAACTACAATTCCACCCCAAACATCATCATAAACATCATCCAGTCACAACTACAAATCCCACATCCCGACAACACATCATTCCATTACAAACTATCATTCATCACAACTAACAATTCCAGCATCCCTTACAACACCTATCATCTTCATTACAACATCATTCCTCACAACTACAATCCCAGCATCCCATTACAACACCTATCATTCCATTACAACATACATTCCATCACAACTACAATTCCCAGCATCCCTACAACACCATCATCCATTACAACTATCATTCCATACAACTACATTCAGCACCATACAAACACTATCATTCCATAATATCACCATCACAACTACAAATTCCCAGCATCCCATTACAACACCTATCATCCATTACAACTATATTCCCTCACAACTACAATTCCCAGCCTCCCATTACAAACACATATCATTCCATTACAAACTATCATTCCATCACAACTACAATTCCCGCACTCCCATTACCACACCTATTATTCCATACAACTCATCATTCTATCACAACTACAACTCCCAGCATCCCAAACAACCATCTATAATCCATTACAAACTCCAATTATTTCATCACAACTACAACTCCCAGCATCCCATGACAACTACAACTTCCAGCATCCTATTACGACGAGCATGGAAAAGTTGTGGATGGTCGGAATATTTCCCCTAGGTATCTTACCTATACTGGTAGGTAGCTGAATCAGTAATCTGAATGGGGAAACAGGTTTTCTCCTGGTTTTAGTAAAATGTGCACTGGGGCTGGTTTGTGTGGGAATCAGATTGAGAAGGGTGGGGCTGATTCCCAATTGGAGGCCATCCCGTTGATTCCAACTGTCTGCCCAGTTCTTAATAGGTTCAGCTAGTTAATGAGGATCTTTCTCTCTGTCCTGCAGGCTGCTGGGGTGGAGCTCTGCATCTAGCAGCATTGAAGGAAAAGACACTCAGGGTTATCCAATAAAAGTTCTTATGGTATAAAATGGTGCTAATTTTGCCCCAACCAATTAGAACTTATGTAACATTTGAAAGCTAACATCTGATTGGTTGGGGCAAATTAGCACCATTTTAAACCATAAGAACTTTTTTTGAATAACTCCCAATATCCTTGAAGTAATGTGCTCAAGGTGAAACCCTGTACCTTATACCCGGTTGTATGGTAACATTGGACCTTATTGTGCCTATCTGGAAGTAAAGACTTTTGTTTTGTTCTAACCCCCTGGCTGGTGGTTTCAGAGGAACCAATGGTTTTTCCCTGTTTGAATAACTGTGGTGGGGACAGAGGGAATTGGAAGCCTCCATCGGTTTTCGTTTATTTAAAGACTTTTTTTCTATTTTTTTTTTTTGCCACAAATAAAATGTTTGCCGTTTGCCGTATTAAGCCAACCTTGGGGTTGTCTGTCCCTTGGCAGAGTCGTGGTAAAAGAGCTACCAAGAGCTAATCCTCCCACAGCCGCCAGCATTCCATTTCAACTGCCACATTCCCTGACAGATGACACAGTTCAGCCAATCAAGGTTTCAGTACTGCCGAGCAATCCTTGTTATGTACAAATCATGTATTGGGTTCGTTGTTAAGATCTTGGCCCACTCTATGTTTGTGCTTTAAATTTTGGGGGGATATTTAGGCAGAGCCACAGCCTTTCTGGGTAAGAGATTCTGGTAAGAATCACTAGTGGCTGATGTGATGTATTTCACCCAATGTAAGATATTAAATGCCAGCTGACCCTTAGGGTGACGAACAGGAGTGCAATGTAAAACCCCATAGACAATGTCTGAAATTGCCCTCCATTTTCTATTATTTCCACCTTATTGGATGGTCCAGCAGTATGGCAGCTTTCACCTTGTTTCCCTGTCATGGGTAATCAAGGATTAAATTCATGTTCAGTTGGTAAGCTCTGCTTCCTTTCCCATAGCCATTCCCATTTGGTGTTGTAGCTGACCTAGCAAGAGGTCTGACTCAAAGGGGCAAGATTGTAAGTCCTGTAATATGCATACACTGTTACCGGATAGTAGGCACCAGCTCAGCAGAGAATCTTCTGTAGAGAATTGAGCAGAAAACAACTGACAGATCAAAGGTAATTCATATTCCTTAATAATTCAGGATGTTAGATTATTTCATTTTTTTATAAATACCCCAGTATCCAGTAATTAATTCTGCATCTATAGAACCTGATATAATATGATAGCCCGAACCAAACTTGGGATATATCCTTCCTAGGCCTTCGATATCCCAGATATGTATTTGGTCTTATTCTGTAGGGTAAAATTAGTTACGGACCATCATGCTATTATTTTGAATGTGACATGTATGGTACACGGATATGGACTGGAGGGGAATTGGAGATTTAAAATTCCTCCAAAAATAGGAACCAACCTTCGGGGGCAGAACCAAGTCCATCCCCTCTAGAGACCAGACCATTTTCTGACAAAGGATAAATAAATAGGAGGGGTTTCAGCTCAGAGTTCGTCATAACATCTTCAATAACATCTAGCCAACAGGACGGACCGTATGGCTTACAGCAGGAAATATTATTTGGACTTTTCCCATACCTGGATTAACAAGTTCTGGACTCGCTCATGGACATTTCAGATGCCGATTATCTTTATAGTATTCCTTCTTTTATCCATTTCTTACCTGTGTGTTACGTTTTTATGTTCAGTGAATTACTTTAGTTTTTCTTTATTTTATGCACTATTTTTGTCAACTTTTAATAAATGATATAAAATATTTATAGGCTATTGTCCTATTCGAGTATATACCAAAACAAACCTGTGTCTTCGAAGTAGCTACTATAGAGAAGTATTGTGTAGGTATATAGATATACTGTATAACGGTGTATAGATATAGGGGGAATAACCAATTTCCTTAAGGTTGTTAGAAGTAGGGGTGTGGATATCCCCATAGATATAGGTAACAGGTCATTCCGCTGTTTAATCGGGATGTGGTGGCAGAGAGAGTATATTGATATTTAGTAATATTGTGTAATATATCGTTTGTTCACTAACCCCACCGCGTCCGATCTGTTCATCGATGTTGGTTGCTTGGAGTGTGTTTTCCAGTAGCTGATAGGTGGATGGGCGTCGCGGCCCGGAGGGTTCCTGACAATTAGTACAAAGAGCGACTGGGGATGAGTTCAAGCAAGGGGGTAAAGTCATGCTAATTGATTGTGAATCGGTTGGGTGTACTTTACCTTGTGTTTTAAGCGTCTGCGTCTCTGGGTGAATAATATAAATTGCGTGGATCAGGCCCCACCGCGTGCGACCCGTTGCAATTTACCAATGCGTGCGGTCACCACTCTTGGTCTGTTATTGTCACAATCGCACTTACCGGGGAAAAAGTCAATGTCTTTAGCAGCGTCAGGAATTTTGTTCTATTTCACTTGAAATTCTCAGGGCCAACCGGAATCCAGCATGATGTCACTCTGGCTCACTGAAGGCACAGGGATGATGACCAGGCTCCATTCAGGTATTTGATGTGTGGGTCCTAGTAGTCCAGATACTGTATAATTATCATTATTTACTGGTGTGCGTGTCAGGGTGGCAGCATCAACCCTACCACCACCACCTATGATGGTGGTGAAATCACACCAACACACTAATGAGAATAAGCCTAAAAGTTTTTTCAGTACTCTACACCACCATGTCAATTACTATTATTAAATAACTGGAATAGTGTTGCTGGATACCTGGTAGGGACAGTGGCTAAGACCAAGGAAATATGACAATAGAGAAAGGGAATCCAAGGAGATTGAACTCCTATAGGATACAAAATGCAACACTAGAAGCAGTGTGTCCTAGGGTTTGTTTTAGACACCTGAAACAACCTTTAAATGCCGCTAGTGTAGACGGGGGGGGACGGCACGTGAAGCGGACAGGCTTCATCAGGCGTGGCTTGTGGAGGTAGGTGTGGTGGGCTGAATAACACTGACTGGTAGACTGGAGGGCTGTCTTAACATTAATTCGTGGACTGGTATTGAAGGAAGATTTTTTTTAACTGTCGCCTTTTAATGTTTCAGCAGGAGTGCGCCCTGAGCAAAGTTTCAGTTTGTTCATGGTGGGGCACCTGACTAGAAGGAAGATTATATTGTATTGGATATGATACAATAACATGGTGGTTATATGGGTATGGTAATATTGGTCAAAGCTACATTTAGTTCTTCTTTAATCTTAAGGGCCAAATGGCCTAATGTTTCTTTTTTCCCCCCTCTTTGGCAATGCCTTCCATTACATTAGATATTCCCAACATATATTGGATTGGACAGAAAGTTATTGCAATGCTGAGTCCATCAATCTTTACTTAAAGTTAAGGATTATTTTTGAGCTTTACACCAGTAGGTGGGGTGCATGCCAGTCTTAGGTACTCATTTTAAGTGTGCAAGTTTGCAGGACACTGACTTTAAACACCACATCATAATTAATAACTATAAGGAGAACGTTTAAGTATAAACTTTGGCTTGAAAGGTCGCACAAAGCTCATTAACGGGCATGTCCATCCCCAAAACTATATTTACCACTACTGGCCCCACTGTGTAGTAAAAAAAAAATCCTACCTTCATCTCTGCTCCTTATGGTTCTCCTGCAGAGTCTAGCCAAGTCAGGAAAGTGAAGAGTAGGAGCTGTTTTCCTGTACACACACTGGCCCCTCTCTGCAGCTTCCAGTTGCAGAGAAGAGGAGAGGAACATACAGCAAAAAATTCAATTAGGATGGACGTACCCTTAATTGTGAAGTGAGTTTTAAAATGGGCCACAATCAATCATAACAGGTAATCAGCGCTGATTAGGTCTGCTCGCAGCTGAAAAAAAATGAATGAACTGCACATGAAATGGGAATTTACAACAAATAATAAATCATTTGGTGTTCGAAACTTTGAACATTCTTTAAGGATTTTTAAAGGTGGAACACCTAAAGGGATTGCTATGGGTGTCTGAAACTTGTGTGTATTATACTATAGATAACAGCCGTAGTTCTTAAAAAATTAACAGTGTGGCCCACCTGGCAACTATATTGAATAACATATATAATTTTAGGGCTAGGCCACACTAGCACGTATTTCACGCGTTTCGCGCGCGCGGGATGGAAATGGAAATCGCGGCAACGTGAAATTCCCGCGATTTCCGATGCGCATGCGATTCCATTCGCGTTTTGGTAACGCATGCGTTCACCATTTTTGGTGCGTTAACGCAGCGTTTCCATAACGCGAAAACGCATGCGCAAAACGTACGCACAAGAAAAGCGCACACTCAGAATCAGCGGTATATATCGGAATAGCAGAGTTCCTTACCTTCCTTGCCCTTCACGATTCTGACTTGTGTAGTTCAGCTTGGCTGGTCGTAATCCTCAGACTTTTATTGCTTCTGATTGGTCCATGTTTTAGGCAATTTTAATTCTTTTAGCCTACCTTGTTGTGATGGAATTACAACCCCTTGGTTCCTGTTTTCTCTTGCTCTGATTCGTCCTTTTAGCCTTTTTAAGTTCTGTTTTCTCTTTCATTGGCAGTTATAGCTTTTGGTTCAAGTCTGTGACACCCCCCCCCCCCAAATCTTGCACATTTCTGACTTTGCCTCTCTCTTCATCTTGATAGCTCTTATGACTTCCCGTGTAAAACACTTGGATCCATGTTCTCAATCTGCCCAGCAGGTAGCGCCCATTTCTGCCAGTTTGTTTTTCACTACTTGAGCATCCTTGGCCTCCTGGGGCAACCGTGCCAAGCGTCCTGGCAAATAGGAGCTTGCTTAGGTCTCCTCCTAACTTCCACCAAGGAAGCAGCTGATGGGGCTGGAGGGGGGGGGAGGAGAACGGTGGCTACCTGGGCATGAGGAAGGGAACGCCTTGGTGCTGCATGTTCCTGACCGCTGCTCCCACCGGGCAAAGTGGTGGAGCATCCATAGCCTCCTCATAGAAGAGGTGCCCAGGGTTGCTGCATTCTTCCCACGGCTAACACACTGCAGGCACAGGCTGCACACTGCAACCGTGTTGTCACCGGGAGCCAATGAGAAGAACTCCCATACAGCAGAGCCACCGGCACTCACTGGAGCAGAGGTCACCTGCCGTTGTGGGGCACTGGCACCAGGTGACATTGTGCCGTACCTCCACGAGCAGCACTAGACGCACCGCCTCTGCCCCTACCCCTGACCCAGTCCGCCTCTGGGTTCAGGCTCATGCTCGCACTCTGAGGGCTCCCCTCAAGACACTATCATCCTCATCTCACTTGTGGCACCCATGGACGATCGGTGACCTCATCATTCACTTCCACCTCCTCAATACTGGAGGCTGTGTCACAAATAGCACCAGAAGCATCTGGGACCTCAACCCTACAATAGTTCTGGCTGCTCACGGGCTGCTGCGTGACATCATCACACTCCTGTCCCGTGCCTCGGGCCACAGGAAAGATTGTGCATCAGTGACAGCACAGCTCCTCTCAAGCACACTAGCCCCACATAGTGTGCGAAAACATATCCTGGACTCTCCTCCGGATCCCGAAGGTACGGGCCATGTGGGCAATGAACTCCCGATAGAGCAGATCAGGTTCCATGCCCACAGTAGGAGCCTAGGTGAGGAAGGAGCACAGTATCTACAGTAGCAGCTCGGCTGCTTCGTGCCTGTGAGGAGGTGGATGAGGAAGGCTGGGTAATCCACTACTACCCGCCTTCCTTGATCAGAGGGATAGCCCTAGCACGGCTACCCCTAAACATATCGGGTATAGACATGTCTGCCCCTGGAAGGGTCAGGTAGCTCCTGGCCAGAGCCCTCATAGGCTTCCTCTCCCTCCACGTACAGAAGCACCCCTGCTCCTGGCTCTCCCTCTTGCCTGCAGGCTGTCCCTCTCCCAAATTTTATAAAAAAAAAAAAATAAATATATATATACATATATATATACAGCGATAGATGTTCGTGCCAACAAGGTCTTCTTACAATTCTTTTATTGGTTCATTAAGTGCAATTACTGTGCAAATAAACAAGTAGCAACGTTTCGGCCTTTGTATGTGGCCTTTCTCAAGCTCAAACACAAGTGGACAACACACCCTCTTTTTATCAACCATCAAACTCCTCCCACTTGGCAATCACATGGATAAACATTTTTTTGGTGGTAACTATTTTTTGTATATAGAAAAATGTGCAAATAATGTTCAATTAAACGACCGTGCTTTGCATAAATAAAGTTAAAAAACTTACAGATGATACATATTTTTGCAGTATCTAAAATATTCTTTTTAGCAGTAACATGGCCACAAAGTTAAATTCAACACCAAACATTTAAATATAGCACCAAACAATGAAAACAATGAAATTGAATATAATATCTACTTACTCATGTACCAATCAAATTTGAACATTGCAACCATTATTAAAACAACATAGTAGTTATTAATATCCACACCTTGTTGAGAATACCAGGAACATATTCGTGTATTGCGCAATACCATGCATCCAGTGGGTCGTGTCATTATATGTCAGCAACGACGCATGCACAACAAAGATAGCTCATCTTTCATTTAAAAAACATTTGAATGAACAATTTTCATTTAGTCCTTTTGGCTTCAATGTGTCCAAATATTTAATCAAAATACTTCTTTTTGTAGTAGTATTTAGAACGATCCCCTCCTCTTCTAGTGGTGGTACATGGGTTCTCCCTATATAACTGTAAGTCCGATATTGAATGCCCTCTCTCTAAAAATGATTTGCTACCGGTTTCACAGTTTTTTTATCTCTGAAAGCTACATTAATTGCCGACCGGTGTCCATCAAATCGTAGTCTTAATGTTAAATCTGTTTTCCCCACATAATACAAGTTGCATGGGCGTTTTATTAATATACGAATGTGTGGGGGAGCAGGATATATGATGTTTATTTTTATCTGTTCCTGTATGCGGGTGTAAAAAGCTGCTCCAGGTGTCTGTTCCTACAAGACATACATTTTTGACATTTGAAACAACCCAAATTTTCCTTGATAGCCAGTTATCAGATTGTTGTATTTACTTACGGGATTGTTTCCACTAGGATATCTCTCAGGTTGCTGGCTCTTCGAAACGCCACTGTAGGTTTTTTTGGTGTAGTTTTTTTCTTCAAATTTTCGTCGCTGTTCAGAATGTTCCAGTTGTCTTTATGCTCTTTTGTATTCTTTACCTAGGTTTGAAAAAGAGGTTGTACAAAAATTCTTGGTTGATTCCTTTCTTTGATTTTCTGTTTTTTTAACTTTTCCACGCTTTTTTTTTCAGCCCTTTTTAGTACATATTCAGGATAACCTTTTGTAAGAAAGACACCCCACGTCACCCACAAGGATCTGAACTATACGCACAAACTGTGAGAATATAAGCAAAGCACCATGGAAAGCACGACCCAGGGTATGTAATGGCACCCGGCACACAGAGATCACACATGACAACAATAAGAGACACGGAAGAGGAACACAAAAGCACAGGTAACGGATGCACTGGCGAAAAAGGCCAGACGAGCGAAACCGGCATGCAGCACAAAAAACGAAAAACCCGAGCACAAACATAGGACGAGACAAGGAGCACAGGGTGTATAACCTTAACCACGGTGGCTAACATAGTGGTGTCGGACAAAAAAATACACATACACACAAACACAAACACAAAAAAAACCAAGCGACAAAACACACAGTAACACACACAGAAGAAACAAAACACAAAGCTTTTTTTTTTTTTACACAAAGACAAATAGATCAGTTTTTTTTAAACACTAAAAGCACAAATATGACACAAACACAACTGACAGCAATCAGACAGCAAAAGCTGCTGATTGCTGTAAAGCATCACTGTCAGTTACACAACACACAGAACTGACACACAGTACAAACAAACAAAAAAGAACCTAGACCTCTAAAGGTCTAACACAAATTTGTCAAAGGACTACAGGGGGTACCTAAAGGACTGTGGGTCCAAGAGTGTGAATACAGGGGGTAACAACAATGCTAAACCACCACACAGAAATCCACACACAGAAAGCTCAAAAAGCACAAAAATCTCTCTCCAACTCCACACTGTCAGGTCTCCACTAAACACAATGACAGAATGGCGCTGGTCGCATTGCCTTTTATACCCAGGGGGCTGGCAATACTCAAATTAGCTGCCATTGGTTGATTTTGGACATGTGGGCATCATTTTTTTTTAAATTTTCAAATCCGCAAGCATTGAACAGTCGAACATTCGATTAATTATCGAAAGTCCGAGAAATCCAGGTCAGGGATAGTTCAACTCGGGTTCGAGTTTGAGTTCTATACAATACAAGGATTGTGGAAGCACTACAATTAGGCTAATTTACAACTACATTTAGCGGAAGTGCTACTGATCTGGTCAAACATTTATACAAACATAGAAAAGATAATCAATGCACATTCCTAGGCCCCATACAATATCATATTATCTGCACACTGGCATACATTATAAACATAGAAAAGATAATCAATGCACATTCCTAGGCCCCATACAATATCATATTATCTGCACACTGGCATACTTTATAAACAAAGGGGTTTTAGTATACATTACTGTGATCACATGAATGAAAAGCCTTCCAACCATGTCAAGGTAACCCCAGTCTGGGAGGTCCTAACTTCTAACCTTTTTATGTCAATTACCATTAGCAAACTTTTGCATTTCTCATTCTTACACACTGGATCCATATAACAGGCTTTCTCACTTCCCCCCAGCCCTTTGGCTTTTCAAAATTAGGGAAGAGGCCATCCAGTGCTTTATATTAAAGGCATAGGACCTCCCATAAAAGGGGCGTGTTGGGGGTGCTATTACCACATGGAGGCTTGACCTGGCTCCCAATAAATACATACAATACAAGGATTGTGGAAGCACTCCAATTAGGCTAATTTACAACTACATTTAGTGGACGTGCTACTGATCTGAGTTCTACTTGGGTATTGTGGAGCATTACTCTCATATGTATTTCATTGCACTGTACCTCAAAAGTACTAAATGAAGTTTATAGTTCTCCCAATAGATTTGGGTAGCTGCCTGGGTCCAAGAAGTTGAGGGGTCCAAGGTTTGCACCCAGAAATCCACATTTGATCCCATATTAAAAATGTATTATATTGGATCAAAAACCATCTCCATTGGGCAATGCAATTGTGACATTCTGGTTTCCTCAATAATAAAAAAGACGTTACATGTTAAATCATTCACAGTGAAAGAACAAAATCAAGTGAAGCAATTTACCGGTGTTCACCACGGTGCCAAAGATGCATTACAATATTGTGTATTCAGGCGTATTGCATTGAAGTCTTCAACTCACCCAAATGTACATTGTGTCTCATTTTATTTGGAAAATAATATAAATACAAAGATAAGAACTGATCAATAAACATTCATAGTCCCCATAAAGTATCATAATAATGTGCTAGTGTATGCATAATAACATTATAAATAGAGGTTTTAGCTACAGGTTTATGAAAAGTCTCCCAAACACCGTCAAGGTGACCCAGGTATGGAAGGTCCTAAGGTCACCCCCCCCCCCCCCATGACAATAATGAGATTATTAATTAATGGGGCAGGCTGGGGGTAGATCATGTTCTAAACAAAGCTTTCCTTTTTTTTTTTGCATAATGTTTAGATGAACATGTCATCAGGGGCTGCCATGCTGTTTTCAATATTTACTAGCTCAAGAAAGATATGGGGAAGCACACTAATCAGGTGAATTCACAACTATTTATTGTAACAACACATACGTTTCAGGACGCCCTGTCCCTTTCTCAGGGCCTCCCGAAAACATTGTATGTGTTGTTACAATAAATAGTTGTGAATTCACCTGATTAGTGTGCTTCCCCATATCTTTCTTGTGCTAGAGAACTTTCTGGCCCCTTGGAGTGGAGGGCTAGGGGAACTGCACCTATCAACTTGTCTGGCATACAGCCAACGTGCTGGAGTGTTCCTTGGACTGTATTTCAATATTTACTACATAGGGTGAAAACATTTTGCCAATATATAAAAAAAAAATCTGCACCTATTCATGACAAAAGTCATTGGCCTTCATTTACCCAGAGACGTCACGCTAACCGATTCAATATCATTGTCAAATGTAGCAGTGTAGGGTCCGGGAAGGGACAATCGGGGTTCTGCAATAAAAGTTCTTATCGTTTAAAATGGTGCTAATTTTGCCCCGACCAATCAGATGTTAGCTTAGTTAAAGGGTATGTCCACCCTTGAAAATTTTTTTTTATATAACATTCCCCGTCCCCCCCAGCCCCAACCTCTCTATTTTTATTATTAGAAAGTGCCCCAAACTTTACTTACCTCCCCTCTTTCCTCCACCGCACTGCCAGGCCCTCTGCTTGCAATGCAAGCAGAGGGGCGGGACCGGCAGTCGTGTCTGTGATTGGCTGAGCGGGAGCCAATCACGGACGCGGCTGCCGGGAGTTCTGTGCAGCGGAGGAAAGAGGGAAGGTAAGTAATGTTTGGGGCACTTTCTAATAATAAAAATATAGCAGTTGGGGCTGGGGGGGACAGGGGGGGAATGTTATATGTAAAGGGTTGAAGCTAGGGGGAGGGAACCTAATCGAGACGGAGGGGGAGAAGAGCTGCAGTACACATGCCAAACTTCTCCGGAGGAGAGACGGAGGCAGAGTTCCTATAGGACTCTGCTATCCTCCTGGTGGGCAGTTTTGGGACTTTGGGGGGGGCTTACGGAGAAACCATATGGAGCTGGGATGTGAGGTAAGGATTAAACTACACTACATGGTGGGGCCAGTAGTTGGGGGGGGGTTATTAGTTTTGGGTGGACATGCCTTTAAATAAGATGATTGGTGGGATACAATTAGCACCATTTTTAATGATAAGAACTTTATTGAATCTCACCCTGTTAATGAGGTGCACTCTACAGAGCCTGTGCCACAGCAGGTAAGTACATCAATATAACAAAATTGGAGAGTGGTACTCTTTTCGGAAGCGTTCCACCTGGGAAGGGGGCACAGTCCCTCCGCACGTGGTTTTCAGCACTTAATAAATAGTGTATTCACTTCATCAGTGCGTTCTCTCAATTTGTTATATCCGTGGTCAACACAAACCCCATGAACTTGTGTACTATAGACAATAATGTCAATAAAGTCACTGCGACACGTTCCATGACCTTTATACCGGAGCCTGCAACTTCATACGGGCGTGGGACTTTTAATAACCGTTTATTTTAACAATAGGGGGGTTATTCTCTGTGTACTGTGTATAACCTCTTGGTTATCTCTGTGTACACTCTATCACCATTTAAGTTAGGATCAGATAGGAAGCGGTTTTTAGTTTGGCTCAGATAGAGCAGGTTTTTAGTTAGGCTCAGATAGGAGCAGGTTTTAGTAGGCCAGATAGGAGCAGGTTGTTGTAGGATCAGATAGGGCAGGTTTTAGTTAGGACGATCGGAAGCAGGTTTTTTTAGTTAGGATCAGATAGGAGCAGGTTTTTAGTTAGGCTCAGATAGGAGCAGGTTTTTAGTTAGGTCAGATAGGAGCAGGTTTTAGTTAGGATAGATAGGAGCAGGTTTTTAGTTAGGCAGTGCGGTTTAAGGATATAGGAGCAGGTTTTTTTTAGTTAGGCTCAGATAGGAGCAGGTTTTTAGTTAGGCTCAGATAGGAGCAGGTTTTAGTTAGCTCAGATAGAGCGCAGGTTTAGTTAGGCTCAGATAGGAGCAGGTTTTTAGTTAGGCTCAGATAGGAGCAGGTTTTTAGTTAGGCTCAGATAGGAGCAGGGTTTTTAGTTAGGCTCAGGACAGGAGCAGGTTTTAGTTAGGCTCAGATAGGAGCAGGTGTTTTAGTTGGCTCAGATAGGAGCAGGTGTTTAGTTAGGGACTCAGATAGGAGCAGGTTTTTAGTTAGGCTCAGATAGGAGCAGGTTTTTAGTTAGGCCTCAGATAGGAGCAGGTTTTAGTAGGCTCAGATAGGAGCAGGTTATTTTAGTTAGGCTCAGATAGGAGCAGGTTTTTAGTTAGGCTCAGATAGGAGCAGTATTAGGTAGGCTCAGATAGGAGCAGGTTTTAGTTAGGCTCAGGATAGGAGCAGGTGGGTTTTTAGTTAGGCTCAGATAGGAGCAGGTTTTAGTTAGGCTCAGATAGGAGCAGGTTTTTAGTTAGGCTCAGATAGGAGCAGGTTTTTTTTAGTTAGGATCAGATAGGAGCAGGTGCTTTAGTTAGGCTCAGATAGGAGCACGGGTTTTTTAGTTAGGCTTCAGATAGGAGCAGGTTTTAGTTTAGGCTCAGATAGAGCAGGTTTTTAGTTAGGCTCAGATAGGAGCAGGTTTTTTAGTTAGGCTCAGATAGGAGCAGGTTTTTAGTTAGGCTCAGATAGGAGCAGGTTTTTAGTTAGGCTCAGATAGGAGCAGGTTTTAGTTAGGCTCAGATAGGAGCAGGTTTTAGCTAGGCTCAGATAGGAGCAGGTTTTTAGTTAGGCTCAGATAGGAGCAGGTTTTTTAGTTAGGCTCAGATAGGAGCAGGTTTTTAGTCGGCTCAGATAGGAGCACGGTTTTAGTTAGGCTCAGATAGGAGCGGTTTAGTGGCCCGATAGGGAGCAGGTTTAGTTAGGCTGCAGATAGGAGCAGGTTTTAGTTAGGCTCAGATAGGAGCAGGTTTGTAGTTAGGCTCAGATAGGAGCAGGGTTTAGTTAGGCTCAGATAGGAAAGCAGGTTTTAGTTAGGCTCAGATAGGAGCGGTTTTTAGTAGGTCAGATAGGAGCAGGTTTGTATTAGGTCGATAGGAGCAGGTTTTTAGTTAGGCTCAGATAGGAAGCAGGTTTTAGTTAGGCTCAGATAGGAGCAGGTTTTAGTTAGGCTCAGATAGGAGCAGGTTTTTAGTTAGGCTCAGAGGAGCAGGTTTTTAGTTAGGCTCAGATAGGAGCAGGTTTTTGTAGGCCGATGAGAGGTTGTGTAGCTAGTAGGCAGGTTTTGAGTTAGGCTCAGATAGGAGCAGGTTTTAGTTAGGCTCAGAAGGAGCAGGTTTTTAGTTCTCAATCTCCAGCCACGCGTGCCAGGCCTACCAATTCTTCCCGAGAGATCCCTTTATCATCTGGCTCTGCCCCCCTTATGGCGAGTGTCGCGAGAGGTAGGCAAAGCACAGCAGGTTAAAAAAATAGGGCCAAATTCCCTATGTGCGGACGCCCATGAGACCAGTTACCCTGTAAGACACAATGGTTCTAGCTTTTTAACAGCTTTTAAACAAAATAATACAAAAAAACTATTTTGTGCCAGAACAAAGTGTAGTCCGGTAAACAAATTCCAAAGATTTCCTTTAAAGAGGATGTTGAAAATATCCAACATGGCTGCTCATCAACTCATCCTGAATGACAGTTCCCATCAATCCACAAATAAAATGCTTTGGCCTTTTTGGGGTCGGGTTTCACAGACAGCAGAATAACTGTAGAACAGACTCCATTGTTTCTTTCCATAATTGTCCACCAGCCCAAACTCCCCTTTCCTAATGTAGATCGAGTAAAATGACTATAACCAGGAGTCAGCAGTGTTTTATTGTCACCTTTCCATCTCTCTGCCTCTCTGCACATTATTGTCACCCATCGTTATCACATATCAGCCATCTCCAAGCCATGTCGTTGAGGCTGTGCTATTTTAGGAACCAGGAAGAGGTCAGGTTAGCTTTTTTTTTAGGAGGTTTTTATTTTCGCTCTAAGGAAGGAGTGATACCTATTAGATTTAAACAGTTGGTTTAAGTCTGGAATCCTTCTTTTTCCACTCATGTTATTGATAAATGAACCGTGCCTGAAACAATGAGTAGGATGTGAACTTTATGTATTTCTGAGCTCAATGTCATCAATAAGGCAATAAGTGATATTCTCTAGCGCAGTATTGCCATTGTTCATGGGATATTTTTGAACCTGATTGCAGGGGTGTAACTGCAGGGGCGCGATTGGAGGTCGGGCCCCTGACCCTACCTCCTTCCTATAGGTCCCAGATCAGCTGTTATTAAACTTTTGGTTCGGTTCCTATCTTTTAAACAGCTGATCGTGTGTATGTTTGAAAACAGCCGCAGATGGGGGAGGTTGTGGGCTTGTGGCGGGCCCTCTTACTGTCCGGGCCTCCCTAGGATCGGGGGGGGGGGTAGTTAGGCCATTGTGCCTTTTTGGGATACAATCTCCCAGACTACCCTAGATTGGTGAAACAAATAGCAGTGACCTGGTTGACCAAGCAAAGTCTCGTGCTACAGTGGACTGTGCCCTGACCCCGCCCTACGGCAACTTTATTCTGCCAATAAACACCCCATCAATCCCGTCCTCAAGTGGCACTATATAAATATCCTATTTGCCCATTCACTTTCTGTGCTAATTATGTGCAAAAGCCTTAATTCCCGCAGGCAACATGGCTGATGTCCGACCACTTACCTTGCTTGTTCACCGTAAGTCTATAAAATCTTTGCTCTCACACAGTTAGCAGGCGAAATATCTGTGTGTACAAACCTTCACATTACAAAATTACACCCAACTGAATCAGGTGAAATGAAAGATTTAATAGACTCATAGGGGCATATTATAAAGGAAGGATGTTAGCACCAAAAAAATTACCGCCGCACATCGCGGCCGCGAAAAATAGCGTATCGCCGTATTTATAACGGCGAGCGCTATTCCGCGATACTATCGCGGCCGCGATGTGCTGCGGTAATTTTAAGCCCCTTCGGCGGTACTATATAGTATCGCCGCGAAGGGACTTAAAATCCTTCCGACGCCGCTCCAAGGGGGCGGGGCATACGCCCACCCCGCCACACACCCCCGCGGCGGCAGCGGCAACCAACCCGCCGCCCCACTTCCAGCAGCCCCTCCCAACCCGTTACCCTGTTCGCGGCAATCTCGGAACGGGAGGCTAGAAGGGGCTGCCGGGAAGGGGCCGCAGCAGGTGGTCGCGACCACCCGCCGCGCACCCCCTCCCCGGCAACCCCCCAGCCCCCGCCCCCCGCCGCTCCCGGGGAGGGGACGGGGGAGCCGCTGGGGGGGTGGAAGGCTCCCTCAGCGGGCCTGAGAAGGGCCTTTTGGGCTTAGGGGGTCCCGCAGCTCGAACCGGGACCCCCCTCCCCGGCCCTTACAAGGGCCCTTGGCACTGACAGTGCCTTGCGGGGGTCCCGCAGCTGAACCGGGACCCCCCGTGCGGCTCTAAAAGAGCCCTTGGGCGACGTCTCTTTCTTCCAGTCCCGGCGACACCAGCTCCGCGACGGCCGGCCGACCCCGAGAGGTACCCCCTGGGCCGCCAGGGGGTACCCCCGGCGGGCGCCGGCGACCTCAACGAGGCCGATGTTGCCGGCGTCTTGATCCGACGCGACGTCTTCGGCTGGCGACACCAACCCCACATCAGGTCGCCGATGCCAGGCAGGACTCACTGCGGGCCGCCAGTGAGCCCGCTGGCACCGCCGGCCTCAGGGAGCCGGATGTTGCCAGCCGTTCTTCTCTTTCTTTAGCCATCTACTGCGATGGCATCTGAGTTCCGCGGCGGAAAGCTCCTCTTTATATAGGTTTGCAGAAATCCATCATCGTTCTCGGATTTCTGATGGTCAATTTTTAATACTGCTTTTCATTAACCAATTCCAGAAATCTGATTGGTAATGGTAAAGCAAGTCATTAAAAATTGACCAATCAGAAACGGTATTATGGATTATCGGATCAAGACGCCGGCAACACGGCTCGTTGAGGTCGCCGGCGCCGCGGGGTACCCCTGGCGGCCGCAGGGGTAACCTCTCGGGGGTCGGCGGCCTCGGCGGAGCTAGGTGTCGCCGGGACTGAGAGAAAGAAGACGTGCGCCAAGGGGCTTTTTAAGAGCCGCACTGGGGGTCCCGGTTCCAGCCTGCGGGACCCCCGCCAAAGGCACTTGTCAGTGCCGCAAGGCCCTGGTAAGGGCCGGGAGGGGGGTCCGGTTCGAGCTGCGGACCCCCTAACCCCAAAAGGCCCTTCTCAGGGCCCCCGCTGGAGGAGCCTCCACCCCCCCAGCGGCTCCCTCCCGTCCCCTCCCGGGAGCGGGCGGGGCGGGGGGCTTGGAGGGTTGCCGGGGAGGGGGTGCGCGGGGCGTGGTCGCGACCACTGTGCGGCCCCTTCCCGGCAGCCCCTTCTACTCCCGTTCGAGATTGCCGCGAACGGGGGAAACGGGTGGGAGGGGCTGCTGGGGAAGTGGCGGCGGCGGCGGGTGGTCGCCGCTGCCGCCGCGGGGGGGGTGGGGGGGTGGGGGTCTCCCGTGGGCGGGTGCGACCACCGCCGCGGGTTGCCGTCCATCCGCCGCGGGAGGTTAGTATCGGCTGACTTCGCCTCTTCAAGGTGGCGATAAGTAAAAACTGCCGACTAGCCGAGCGGAAACCAGTACCGCCGCTTTATAAATAGAAGCGGCCGGTAACGGGTAAGTAATCGGCGCGAAAGGTTAACGCCTCGTTAACTTTTCGCGGCCGTTTCGGGCCTTTATAAATCGGGTAACGTGATTCAGCGTTTAATGGCCGCGAAGAAAACGGCCGCGAAAAGTAACGAAACTTTATAAATTGCCCCATAGTGACAGGCAAAAGTAAGTGTGTACAAACCTTAAAGGGCAAGTCACAGAGCTGTCTCTAGCAGTTTTGATGGCAGAAAATAATTGAAAAGTGGTAATGCTTTGTCCGGAAGTGGAGGTATGGCTTGTCCAGAAATGAGAGAGGCTTGGTAAATAATGACACAATGGACTGGAATTAGGTGCCCACAGTGACTGGTAAATAATGACCAACATGATTTGTGATCTGCCGAGCTGACAAACATTGATTTGATCAAATGAATGCCAGTCAGAACAGCCAGCCAGTCATTTTTTTTTCTGCCATCAAAACTGCTGCCTCCCTACAGGGTGCTGCTCTGTAATGTGCTTCATCTCTGCTCATTAGAGAGGTGGCCCTGTATGAAATATCCCCTTTTCAACATTAGTCTAATTCCCCATGTTACAAAGGGAAATAAAAGTGAAAGGAAAAATCCAGACACAGATGGTTGAAATAGAATTATTTTATTATTTTGATATTATAAAACCCAACACTCCTGAATTCTACCTATTACTAACCTAAACCACCCCAACTCCCAAATTCTACCCTATCCCAGAGTTGATCCAGAGGAAGGCAAAAACCCCAGAAGGGGAAAAATTCCTTCGGACTCCTGTGGCAATTGGATAAAATCCTGGATCATTGGGGCACGTATTATTTATGTTTAAAGTGGAAAACAAAGCCTTTCCTCCTTTTGGCTATATCCGGGTGAGGACTGAACCACATGGTGTCCTCACCCTGGCAGTGCAGCAGGTAGTTTGGAACTACCTCCTAGCTGCTGGCTCCCATCCAGTCTGCCTCCTCCCCATGGCCAGTAATTCAGGGGATGATGCCTATGGGTGGACACGCTTGCAGATAATGTCCTCCCATTGGTTGGCTTGTCTACATAGTGAAGGAGGCAAGGACAGTGGGTCAAGTACAGAGATCAACCTGCAGCTTGGAGGTAAGTATCCAGATTACCAGGGTGAAGACTAGTGATTTCGCTCTTGGCCTGGTAAAGGCCAAAGGGAAGGCTTTTGTTCCCCTTTAAACAACCTTACTCAATAACCCAAAACCCAATTTTACCCCAACCCCAAAGATGGTCCAAGAGGAAGGAAAAAACCTGTGTGAAACTAAAGCCCAATTTGCTCCAGAACAGGGAAAAAATCCTTTCCTGACTCCATGTGGGCAGTCGAATTAATCCCCCTGGACCATCTTGGGATGTGTAAACAAGTCTCCATCCATAAACCTTGACTGCTATGAACCTGGTTTCCATCCTTTTACATCAATCTTGATTTCCTCCTATCCCAGAGTTGGTCCAGAGGGAGGGAAATGACCCAGTCTGATGGCACAGCCAATGTTCTCAAGAGGAGAAAACACATTACTTAAAGGAAAGGAAAATCCAAAACGCTACCCCCTCCCCCTTTGGCTGTACCCAGGTAAGGACCTAACTCACTAGATCTCACCCTGGCATACAGTAGGTAGTGGGGACACTTCCTACTAGCTGGTGTCCTTCTATCTGATCCTCCTCCTCTCCATGGACGGGTCCTAGTGGAGGGGGCAGAACCACACTAGTCTGGAAAGAGCGACACTTGCAGTTAGTATTTAAGTATCAAAACTACCTACTGTACCCCCAGGGGTACGGATTCTAGTGAGTTAGGTTCTCACCCTGGGTACAGCCATGACTGTTAGTGGCAATCAGACCAATCTTGGATCAAATCGGAACGTAGATGTATTATCAGTACAATTGGACCGGTTATTGGCTTTTGTCAAGGTTTAATAAAGACCCCAACCCTAAGTTATACCACCCCTCTACCTACCTATACTCCCTGTTACCTACCTAACCCCCGTCTACAGATATACCTGTCTATTACCTATACTCCTGTCTACCTACTATAATACCTGTCTACTTACCTATACTTCCTTGTCTACCTATCTATAATACCTGTCTACCTACTATTCTCCCTGTCTACCTACTATTACTACCCTTTACCTACCGTATAAATACATGTCTACTACCTGTTACTTTCCTGTCTTACCTATCTATAATACATGTCTACCTACCATTATATCTCTCCTGTCTACCTACCTAGACTTACTGACATCCTTTGTTGTAGAGTAAGAGTGTTTGAAACTGTTTCATTATGTTTTTTTTGAATTTTCGAACTTTTCAAACAATTTTGAAAAATCGAAAATGGACCCATGAGAGAAAAAAATGTGACACATCTGTCCATTGGAGGACAAATGGTAATAGTCGCGTACTGTAAAGGACACAGAGACCTGGGGAATGGTCTGGGGAACGTAATAGAACCAAACCTATTGTGAAAACTATCTTTCTCACAATCGGGCTGTTTTCGAGCTTCCAGTTCTATTTTCGAGTCATTACTTTCGAGGGTTATTTTCACAGTTTCGATTTTCAATTTCAATAATATCGATTTCGATAAAATAAAAAATCAAAAAATCGAAAAATTCGGGTTCCGGGAAATTCAGAGTTCCAAAAGTTTCGTGGGACTTCGAAACCCTCAGATTAGATTCAAAAACTGGGTCTATTCAATCCCACATTACAGCTCATTGTAGAGAAAGGCTTGTAGGCTGAAAGGGAAAAGACATGAGGAGGATTAGGAAGTAATATATTATAATAAACGGTGTGCGTGTGTAGTAAGGGGGGAGCAGAAGCTGTTTAGTTCATATGGGGTACAGGGTGATTGAATATAACCCACAGCTGGGGGTCGGGTCATGTGACCACATTGCTTATTAGCAGAGCAAGTACAAATGGAGAAACAAGATTGGATTTGTTCCAAGTCCCTCACACCTTGTGCTCCAGCCAACAATTAAAACTATTACCGTGCTCTATGTCCAGATGAACTCCCAATGTTAAGTTGTGGAGAAGCCTCTAAGGGCGTCCTGGTTTACATTCGTAACAATGAATGTGCTTATTACAAATCAATGTGCAGGACACAATATTCTATTTCTTGTTGTGGGTGTAGTATAATAAGAGAGACTGGTACTGTACTGGCTTGGGTCCTGTGGTGCATTCCAATGGCGGACTTTCTGAGCCACCTCTGGAGGTCATCGCCTTTTATCCGAGCTCCATCTCTCATCAGGCTGTATTGTTTTTTTGTGTTTGGGGGCACTGACCCCACCTCCAATACTCACATATATACATGGACACTCTGTCTCTCCCAATTCTTCTCTTTCCTTCCGCCTTGAATATCTGCATTTCACTAAATAGTTCCCAGACAGCCTTCAGGTACATGCAGGCGGAATATTTGGGGAGACGCCCATGGAATGCCGGCTGGCTGATTCTCCTCTAGAGGTTGGAAACAGTATCCTGCAGAAACGATACAATCAGGGAATTTTTTTTCTATTCATTTCCTTTATTGGACAATAACATCCAGACCTTAAACAACCAGACTACCACCATAAACTGCCTGGATTTTACGGTTATGGAATATATAAAGCACATGACATGGATTTGTGGCTCACTGCACATTTACTGACCGTGGAGCAAAACTGTGACTAAAACCCTTTTTACCAACGCAATCCAGATGTCCCCTTTTACGGCCTACTACAGTTAGGAAAACATTCACTGATTGGTTTCTCAGTTTAACAGCTCCAAAGCCAATGTTTCCCTCTTATCAAATAATCTCTTTGTATTTCCCCTTTTATTTCAAGTAAAACAGCAAATTGTCACCAAACACATGGTTATCCCTTCCCCATATTGACCTGAGAAGTGTCTCCCGCGGTCTTACCTTAGCGCAGGGGAGACGTTGTGTTTTTATTCCATCGTTACCCTCCTAAAAGATAATAATAAAACACGGTCACATCTCCAAAACTGACACACTTATCCCTTTCCCATTCCACAATTTACGGATATGCAGGGGAACACGGTTTAGTTTAGTTCAATTTGGCTTCGAAGAGCCAATAAAGGAAAAAAAAGCTAATTTTGGATCTATCTCAATGAAAATTAACTTTATAGTGTGTAATCACAATAAAAAGATAAACCCGTAACCAGTACACCACACCCACTGCAGGCAATTTATTTATAATAACTAATTTCCCACTTAACCTCTGTCACCCCAATGATGAGAAATACAGTAGTGACGGACAGCATTACTTTATGCACCGATCAAAGCAGTTATGAAAGAGAGTGACAGCCAGTCTTATATACCACTGTCTGTGACATCATTAATTAGCCATAAAAAACCTTGGTCAATGATTCTGCACGTGTGACTCGTTAATTATGAATTTGGCACCTGATCCATACACGGTGACATGCGTCTAATATATATTGGTCACCCATGATCCCCTACACTGTGACAATGCTCCATTATCATATAATCTTGAGTCACATGATCCCTGACACCGTGAAATGTCTCAATTATCATACCATGGTTCACTGTTCTACAAGCGGACATTCATCTAAATCTCAATTTTGGTCACACATGATTCCCTGACACTGTGACATCGTATATTTATTTTATCTTGGTCAACCTATGATCCTATAGCTGGGACTCGTGTAATTATTATACCATGGTCACCATGATCCTACACTTTGGACTCTCCACTTTATATTGGTGGCACTGTAATGTCCATAGCAAACAAACATGACAGTAAGAAGTCAAACAGTGTGACAACAACAGAGTTAGCAGATCTGAATAATGATTTACTGACAGGATTGGGGTGTGTAGGGGGAGTAATTACTTCTTTACACCAGGAACAATCCACAGCAGAACCAGTTAAACCTGAAAAAGTAATGTATCAGCATCACGTCCCTACGTGTCCTAGCTAATCCATTTCACTTCTGTACATCAGGACCCAATCCACAGAACCACGTAACCTGAAAAGTAAGTATCAGCATCACGTCCATACGTGTTCCGAGCTAATCTATTTACTTCTTTACATCAGGACCAATCCACAGAACCACGTAACCTGAACAGTTAATGATCAGCATCACGTCTCCCTACGTGTTACTAGCTAATCCATTTCACTTCTTACATCGGACCAATCCACAGAACCCACGTAACTGAACAGTAATGTATCACATCCGTCCTACGTTCCTAGCTAATCCATTTCACTTCTTTACAGCAGGACCACATCCACAGAACCAGGGTAAACTTGCGAATAGTAATGTATCAGCATCACGTCACATACATGTTTCTAGCTAATCCATTTCACGTCTTTACATCAGGACCAATCCACCAAACACGTAACCTGAAACAGTAATGTTAACAGCATCACGTCTCTACGAGTCCCTAGCTATTCCATTTCACTGCGTTACATCAGGACCAATCAACAGACTACGTACCATGAACAGTAGTAATGTATCAGCATCACGTTCCCTACGTGTTGCCAGATAATCCATTTCACTTCTTTACATCAGGACCAATCCACAGAACCACGTACCTGAACAGTAATGTATCAGAATCAAGTCCCTACGTGTTCCTAGCTTAATCCATTTCATTCTTTACATCAGGACCAATCCACAGAACACGTAACAGAACAGGTAATGTATCAAGCATCACGTCCCTTACGTGTGTTCCTAGCTAATCCATTTCACTTCTTTACATCAGGGACCAATCCACAGAACAATGTAAACTGAATAGTAATGTACGAATAATGACCCTACGGGTCCTACGCTAATCCATTTCACTTCTTTAACAGGACCAATCCACAGAACCATGTAACCGAATAGAAGTATCAGCATCACGTCACCTACGTGTTCCTAGCTAATCCATTTCACTTCTTTAAAGCAGGACCAATCCACCAGAACCATGTAACCTGAATAGTATTGTATCAGCAATCACGTCCTACAAGTGTTCCTAGCTTAATTCCATTTCAATCTTTTACATCAGGACACCACCAACCCCAAACCAATCCACCACGACCCAACCATCGTAACGCGACCAGGATTGGTAGTGACGTAGAGGTATCCGATAACGTCCTACTTCCGCTCCGTCCCTCTTTATTGTTCATTTTTCCTCGGACAGGATATTTTCACATTCTTGTACATCAGGACCAATCAAAGAACCAGTAACCGAATAGTATGTACAGCATCACGTACCGTCGTGTTCCTAGCTATTCCATTTCACTTCTTTTACATCAGGACCAATCCACAGAACCAAGTAAACATGAATAGAATGTATCAGCATTACGTCCCCTACGTGTCCGGCTAATCCATTTCAGTCTTAAATCAGAACCAATCCACAGAACCATGTAACCTGAATAGTAAGTATCAGCATCACGTCCACGTGTTCCTGGCTAATCCATTTCACTTCGTTTACTAACGGACCAATCCACAGAACCATGTAACCTGGAATAGGAATGTATAGTTTTTGGGACTTTGGGGGGGGGGACTACAGGAGAACCATTTGGAGCTGGGATGTGAGGTAAGGATTAAACTACACTACATGGTGGGGCCAGTAGTTGGGGGGATTATAGTTTTGGGGTGGACATGCCCTTTAAATAAGATCTGATTGGTTGGGATACAATTAGCACCATTTTTAATGATAAGAACTTTTATTGAATCTCCCTGTTAATGAGGTGCACTCTACAGAGCCTGTGCCACAGCAGGTAAGTACTCAATATAACAAAATGGAGAGTGGTACTCTTTTCGGAGCTTCCACCTGAGGAAGGGGGCACAGTCCCTCCGAACGTGGTTTTCAGCACTTAATAAAATAGTTGTATTCACTTCATCAGTGCGTCTCTCTCTAATTTGTTATATCCGTGTCAAACAACCCAATGAAACTTGTGTACTATAGACAATAATGTCAATAAAGTCACTGCGACACGTTCCATGACCTTTATACCTGAGCCTTGCAACTTCATACGGGCGTGGGACTTTTAATAACCGTTTATTTAACAATAGGGGGGTTATTCTCTGTGTACTGTGTATAACCTCTTGGTTATCTCTGTGTACACTCTATCACCATTTTAGTTAGGATCAGATAGGAGCAGGTTTTTAGTTAGGCTCAGATAGGAGCAGGTTTTTAGTTAGGCTCAGATAGGAGCAGGTTTTTAGTACATTAACCAATCAGATTTCTGGAATTGGTTAATGTAAAGCAAGTATTAAAAATTGACCAATCAGAAACGGATTATGGATTTCTGCAAACCTATATAAAGAGGAGCTTTCCGCCGCGGAACTCAGATGCCATCGCAGTAGATGGCTGAAGAAAGAAGAAAGAAGCGGCTGGCAACATCGGCTCCGCTGAGGCCGGCGGTGCCAGCGGGCTCACTGGCGGCCGCAGTGAGTCTGCCTGGCATCGGCGACCTGAGTGGGGTTGGTGTCGCCAGCCCGAAGACGTCGCGTCGGATCAAGACGCCGGCAACATCGGCCTCGTTGAGGTCGCCGGCGCCCGCCGGGGGTACCCCTGGCGGCCGCAGGGGTACCTCTCGGGGGTCGGCGGCCTCGGCGGAGCTGGTGTCGCCGGGACTGGAAGAAAGAAGACGTCGCCCAAGGGCTCTTTTAAGAGCCGCACTGGGGGTCCCGGTTCAGCTGCGGGACCCCCGCCAAAGGCACTTGTCAGTGCCGCAAGGGCCCTTGTAAGGGCCGGGGAGGGGGGTCCCGGTTCGAGCTGCGGGACCCCCTAAGCCCCAAAAGGCCCTTCTCAGGGCCCCGCTGGAGGGAGCCTCCACCCCCCCAGCGGCTCCCTCCCGTCCCCTCCCCGGGAGCGGCCGGGGCGGGGGGCTTGGAGGGGTTGCCGGGGAGGGGGTGCGCGGCGGGTGGTCGCGACCACCTGCTGCGGCCCCTTCCCGGCAGCCCCTTCTAGCCTCCCGTTCCGAGATTGCCGCGAACGGGGAACGGGTTGGGAGGGGCTGCTGGGAAGTGGCGGCGGCGGCGGGTGGTCGCCGCTGCCGCCGCGGGGGGGTGTGGGCGGGGTGGGCGTGTCTCCCGGGGCGGGTGCGACCACCCGCCGCGGGTTGCCTGCCCATCCCCGCCGCGGGAGGTTAGTATCGGCTGACTTCGCCTCCTTCAAGGTGGCGAAGTAAAACAGCCGATACTAGCCGAGCGAAACCAGTACCGCCGCTTTATAAATAGAAGCGGCGGTAACGGGTAAGTATCGGCGCGAAAGGTTAACGCTTCGTTAACTTTTCGCGGCCGTTTTCGGGCCTTTATAAATCGCGGTAAACGTGATTCATGCGTTAATGGCCGCGAAAACGGCCGCGAAAAGTTAACGAACCTTTATAAATATGCCCCATAGTGAACAGGCAAAGTAAGTGTGTACAAACCTTAAAGGGCAAGTCCACAGAGCTGTCTCTAGCAGTTTTGATGGCAGAAAAAATAATTGAAAGTGGGTAATGCTTTGTCCGGAAGTGGGGTATGGCTTGTCCAGAAATGAGAGAGGCTTGGTAAATAATGACCACAATGACTGGAATTAGGTGCCCACAGTGACTGGTAAATAATGACCAACATTGATTTGTGATCTGCAGAGCTGACAAACATTGATTTTGATCAAATGAATTGCCAGTCAGAACAGCCAGCCAGTCATTTTTTTTTCTGCCATCAAAACTGCTGCCTCCCTACAGGGTGCTGCTCTGTAATGTGCTTCATCTTGCCTCATTAGAGAGGTGGCCCTGTATGAAATATCCCCTTTTCAATCATAGTCTAATCCCCATGTTACAAAGGGAAATATAAAGTGAAAGGAAAATCCAGACACAGATGGTTGAAATTTAGAATTATTTTATTATTTTGATATTATAAAAACCTAACACTCCTGAATTCTACCCAATTACTAACCTAACACCCCCATCTCCCAAATTCTACCCTATCCCAGAGTTGATCCAGAGGAAGGCAAAAACCCCAGAAGGGGGAAAAATTCCTTCCTGACTCCCTGTGGCAATTGGATAAATCCCTGGATCAATTGGGCACGTTATTATTTATGTTTAAAGTGGAACAAAAGCCTTTCCTCCTTTTGGATATATCCAGGGTGAGGACTGAAACCACTTGGTCCTCACCCCTGGCAGTGCAGCAGGTAGTTTGGATACTTACCTCCTAGCTGCTGGCGCTTCCATCCAGTCCTGCCTCCTCCCCATGGCCAGTAATTCAGGGGATGACTGCCTATGGGTGGACACGCTTGCAGATAATGTCCTCCCATTGGTTGGCTTGTCTACATAGTGAAGGAGGCAAGGACAGGTTGGTCAAGTACAGAGCATCACCTGCAGCTTGGAGGTAAGTATCCAGATTACCAGGGGTGAAGACCTAGTGATTTCGCTCTTGCCCCTGGGTAAAGCCAAAGGGAAGGCTTTTGTTCCCCTTTAAACAACCTTACTCCCAATAACCCAAACCCAATTTTACCCAACCCCAAAGATGGTCCAGAGGAAGGAAAAAACCTGTGTGAAACTAAAGCCAATTTGCTCCAGAACAGGGAAAAAATCCTTCCTGACTCCATGTGGCAGTCGAATTAATCCCTGGACCATCTTGGGATGTTAAAACAAGTCTCCATTAAACCTTGACTGCTATGAACCTGGTTCCATCCTTTTACATCCATCTCTGATTTCCTCCTATCCCAGAGTTGGTCCAGAGGGAGGGAAATGACCCAGTCTGATGGCACAGCCAATGTTCTCAAGAGGAGAAACACATTACTTAAAAGGAAAGGAAAATCCAAAATCTACCCCCCTCCCCTTTGGCTGTACCCAGGGTAAGGACCTAACTCACTAGATCCTCACCCCTGGCAGTACAGTAGGTAGTGGGGACACTTACCTACTAGCTGGTGTCCCTTCTATCTGATCCTGCCTCCTCTCCATGGACGGGTCCTAGTGGAGGGGGCAGAACCACACTAGTCTGGAATAGAGCGACACTTGCAGCTAGTATTTAAGTATCCAAACTACCTACTGTACCCCCAGGGGTAAGGATCTAGTGAGTTAGGTTCTCACCCTGGGTACAGCCAATGACTGTTAGTGGCAATCAGACCAATCTCTGGATCAACTCGGAACGTAGATGTAATTATCAGTAACAATTGGACCTGGTTATTGGCTGTCAAGGTTTAATAAAGACCCCAACCCTAGTTATACCACCCCTCTACCTACCTATACTCCCTGTCTACCTACCTATACTCCCCGTCTACCTACCTATAATACCTGTCTACTTACCTATACTTCCTGTCTACCTACCTATAATACCTGTCTACTTACCTATACTTCCTGTCTACCTATCTATAATACCTGTCTACCTACCTATACTCCCTGTCTACCTACCTATACTCCCTGTCTACCTACCTATAATACCTGTCTACTTACCTATATTTCCTGTCTACCTATCTATAATACCTGTCTACCTACCTATACTCCCTGTCTACCTACCTATACTTACTGACTTCCTTTGTTGTAGAGTAGAGATGTTTGAAACTGTTGTTTCATTCTGTTTTTGAATTTTCGAACTTTTCAAAAATTTTGAAAATTCGAAAATGGACCCATGAGAGAAAAAAATGTGAACATTTCTGTCCATTTTGAGGGACAAATGGTAATAGTCGGTTACTGTAAAGGACACAGAGACCTGGGGAATGGTCTGGGGAACCCGTAAATAGAACCAAAACTTATGTGAAAACTATCTTTTCTCACAATCGGGCTGTTTTCGAGCTTCCACGTTCTATTTTCGAGATCATTACTTTCGAGGGTTATTTTCACAGTTTCGATTTTCAATTTCAATAATTATCGATTTTCGATAAAAATCAAAAATTCGAAAAATTCGGGTTCCGGGAAATTCAGGAGTTCCAAAAGTTTCGTTGGGACTTCGAAACCCTCAGATTAGATTCAAAACTGGGTTCTATTCAATCCCACATTACAGCTCTATTGTAGAGAAGGCTTGTAGGCTGAAAGGGAAAAGACAATGAGGAGGATTAGGAAGTAATAATATTTATAATAAACGTGTGTGTGTTAGTAGAGGGGGAGCAGAGCCGGTAGTTAATATGGGGTACAGGGTGTAATATAACCCACAGACTGGGGGTCGGGTCATGTGACCACATTGTCTTATTAGCAGAGCAAAGTACAATGGAGAAACAAGATATGGATTTTGTCCCATGTCCCTCACACCTTGTGCTCCAGACACCAATAAAACTACTTACCTGATCTATGTCCAGATGAACTCCACAAGGTTAAGTTGCTGGAGAAGCCCTCTAAGGCGCCTGGTTTACATTCTGTAACAAATGAATTTTATACAAATCCATGTGAAGACAAATTCTATTTCTGTTGTGTGTAGTATAATAAGAGAGACTGTACTGTACCTGGCTTGGTCCTGATCGTGTGCATTCCAATGGCGACTTCTTGAGCACCTCATGGAGGTCACTCAGCCTTTTATCAGAGCCTCCATCTCCTCATCAGGGCTTGATTTTTTTTTGTGCTTTGGGGCACTGACCACCTCCAATACCTCACATATATACATGGCACTCTGCATCTCACCAATCTCTTCTCTTTCACTTCCGCCTTTAATATCTGCATCACTAAATAGTTCCGCACAGCCTTCAGGTACACTGCAGGCGGAAATTTGGGGAAGACGCCCATGGAATGGCCTGGCTGATCTCCTCTATGAGGTTGGAACAGTAATCCTGCAGAAAGATACAATTAAAGGGATTCTATTCATTTCCTTTATGGACAAAACATCCCAGACCTTAAACAACCCGACATACCACCTTAACTTGCCTGATTTACAGTTATGGAATATATAAGCAATGAAATGGATTTGTGGTCACTGCACATTTAATGACCGTGAGCAAAATGTGCATCTAAAACCCTTTTACCAACAGCCAATCAGATGTCCCTTTTTACTGGCCTACTACAGTTAGAAAAACATTTCCTGATTGGTTTCTGCAGTTTAACAGCTCAAGCCAAATGTTTCCCCTCTTATCAAATAATCTCTTTTATTTCCCTTTATTTCAAAGTAAAAACAGCAAATTGTCACCAACACATGGTTATCACCTTCCCCATATTGACCATGAATTGTCTCCCGCGGTCTTACCTTAGCGCAGGGCGAGAGTTGGTGTTTTTATTCCCCATCGTTAAACCTCCTAAAAGATAAAAAAACACGGTCACATATCCACAAACTGACACCACTATCCCTTTCCCATACAATACGGATATGCAGGGGACACGGTTTTAGTTCTAGTTCATTTGGCTTGAAGAGCCATAAAAGGTAAAAAAGCTAATTTGGATATATCCTCAATGAAATTAGTTTTATAGTTGTAATCACAATAAAAAGATAAACCCCGTTAAAGGTACACACACCACTGCAGGCAATTTTATTATAATACTAATTTCCCCTTCAACCTCTGTCCCAATGTGAGAAATACAGTAGCTGAGCAGCACTACTTTTATGCACGATCAAAGCAGTGTAAAATGATTAGTGAAGCAGTTTTATATACCCACGTCTGTGACTCATCTAATTAGCATACCTTGGTCACATGATTCCTGCACTGTGACATCGTCTAATTATTATATCTTGGTCACATGATCCCTACACTGTGACATCGTCTAATTATTATATCTTGGTCACATGATCCCTACACTGTGACATCGTCTAATTATTATATCTTGGTCACATGATCCCTACACCGTGACATTGTCTAATTATCATACCATGGTCACATGATTCCTACAATGCGACATCATCTAATCATCATATTTTGGTCACATGATCCCTACACTGTGACATCGTCTAATTATTTTATCTTGGTCACATGATCCCTATACTGTGACATCGTCTAATTATTATACCATGGTCACATGATCCCTACACTGTGACATCTCCACTTTATATTGGTGGCAATGTAATGTCCATAGACAAAAAACATGACAGTTAAGAACAGTCAGAATGACAAACAGTAGCAGATCTGAATAATGATCATTCACTGACAGGATTGGGGTGTGTAGGGGGAGAATTCACTTCTTTACATCAGGACCAATCCACAGAACCACGTAACCTGAAAAGTAATGTATCAGCATCACGTCCCTACGTTTCTAGCTAATCCATTTCACTTCTTACATCAGGACCAATCCACAGAACCACGTAACCTGAAAGTAATGTATCAGCCATTCACTTCCCTACGTGTTCCTAGCTAATCTATTTCACTTCTTTACATCAGGACAATCCACAGAACCCAGTACCTGAACAGTAATGTTCAGCATCACGTCCCTCGAGGTCCCTAGCTATTCATTTCACTTCTTTACATCAGGAACCAATCCACAGAAACTACGTAACCTGAACAGTAATGTATCAGCAATCACGTCCCTACGTGTTCCTAGCTAATCCATTTCACTTCTTTACATCAGACCAATCCACAGAACCACGAACCTGAACAGTATGTATCAGCATCAAGTCCTACCCCGTGTTCCTAGCTAATCCATTTCACTTCTTTACATCAGAATCCACAGAACCACGTAACTGAAACAGTAATGTATCAGCATCACGTCCTACGTTGTTCCTAGCTAATCCATTTCCTTCTTACATCAGGACCAATCCACGAACATGTAACCTGAATAGTAATGTATCAGAATCATGCCCCTACGTGTCCTAGCTAATCCATTTCATTCTTTACATCAGGACCACTCCACAGAACCATGTAACGAATAGTAAATGTATCAGTCACGTCCCTACGTGTTCCTAGCTAATCCATTTCACACTTCTTTACATCAGGACCAATCCACAGAACCAGTAACCTGAATAGTATTGTATCAGCATCACGTCCCTACGTGTTCCTAGCTAATCCATTTCAATTCTTTACATCAGGACCAATCCACAGAACCATGTAACCTGAATAGTATTGTATCAGCATCACGTCCCTTCGTGTTCCTAGCTATTCCATTTCACTTCTTTACATCAGGACCAATCCACAGAACCAGTAAACTGAATAGTATGTATCAGCATCACGTCCCTTCGTGTTCCTAGCTATCCATTTCACTTCTTTACATCAGGACCAATCCACAAGAACCACGTAACCTGAAAAGTAATGTATCAGCATCACGACCCACACTGTGACATCTCCACTTTATATTGGTGGCAATGTAATGTCCATAGACAAAAAACATGACAGTTAAGAACAGTCAGAATGACAAACAGTAGCAGATCTGAATAATGATCATTCACTGACAGGATTGGGGTGTGTAGGGGAGCCTTACATTCTTTACATCAGGACCAATCCACAGAAACAACGTAACGAAAGAATGTATCGCATCACGTCCAACCCTACGTTTCCAGCTAATCCATTTCACTTCTTTACATCAGGACACAATCCACAGAACCACGTAACCTGAAAAGTAATGTATCAGCATCACGTCCCTACGTGTTCCTAGCTAATCTATTTCACTTCTTTACATCAGGACCAATCCACAGAAACACCAGTAACCTGAACAGTAATGTATCAGCTCACGTCCCTACGTGTTCCTAGCTAATCCATTTCATTCTTACATCAGGACCAATCCACAGAACACGTAACCTGAACAGTAATGTATCAGCATCACGTCCCTACGTGTCACTAGCTAATCCATTTTTCACTCTTACATCAGGACCAATCCACAGAACCATGTAACCTGAATAGTAATGTATCAGCATCACGTCCCTACATGTTTCTAGCTAATCCATTTCACTTCTTTACATCAGGACCAATCCACAGAACCACGTAACCTGAACAGTAATGTATCAGCATCACGTCCCTACGAGTCCCTAGCTATTCCATTTCACTTCTTTACATCAGGACCAATCCACAGAACTACGTAACCTGAATAGTAATGTATCAGAATCATGCCCCTACGTGTTCCTAGCTAATCCATTTCACTTCTTTACATCAGGACCAATCCACAGAACCATGTAACCCGAATAGTAATGTATCAGCATCACGTCCCTACGTGTTCCTAGCTAATCCATTTCACTTCTTTACATCAGGACCAATCCACAGAACCATGTAACCTGAATAGTATTGTATCAGCATCACGTCCCTACGTGTTCCTAGCTAATCCATTTCAATTCTTTACATCAGGACCAATCCACAGAACCATGTAACTGAAATAGTATTGTATCAGCATCACGTCCCTAGTGTTCCTAGCTAATCCATTTCACTTCTTACATCAGGACCAATCCACAGAACCATGTAACCTGAATAGTATTGTATCAGCATCACGTCCCTTCGTGTTCCTAGCTATTCCATTTCACTTCTTTACATCAGGACCAATCCACAGAACCACGTAACCTGAATAGTAATGTATCAGCATTACGTCCCTACGTGTTCCTGGCTAATCCATTTCACTTCTTTACATCAGAACCAATCCACAGAACCATGTAACCTGAATAGTAATGTATCAGCATCACGTCCCTACGTGTTCCTGGCTAATCCATTTCACTTCTTTACATCAGGACCAATCCACAGAACCATGTAACCTGAATAGTAATGTCACAGCATCACGTCCCTACGTGTTCCTGGCTAATCTATTTCACTTCTTTACATCAGAACCAATCCACAAAACCATGTAACCTGAATAGTAATGTATCAGCATCACGTCCCTACGTGTCCTGGAATCTATTTCACTTCTTTACATCGAAACAATCCACAGAACCTGTAACCTGAATAGTAATGTATCAGCATCACGTCCCTACGTGTTCCTGGCTAATCCATTTCACTTCTTTACATCAGAAAAATCCACAAAAACAATGTAACTGAAAGTAATGTATCAGCATCAGTCCCTACGTGTTTCCGGCTAATCCATTTCACTCTTTACATCAGAACCAATCCACAAAACCATGTAACCTGAATAGTAATGTATCAGCATCACGTCCTACGTGTTCCTGGCTAATCCATTTCACTTCTTACATCAGAACCATCCACAAAACCATGTAACCTGAATAGTAATGTATCGCATCACGTCCCTACGTGTTCCTGGCTAATCCATTTCACTTCTTTAAATCAGAAACCACCCACAAAACCATGTAACCTGAAAAGTAGTAATGTATCAGCATCCGTCCCTACGTGTTTCCTGGCTATCTATTTCACTTCTTTACATCAGAACCAATCCCAGAACCATGTAACCTGAATAGTAATGTATCAGATCATCCCCTAGTGTTCTAGCTAATCCATTTACTTCTTTACATCAGGACCAATCACAAAACCATGTAACCTGAATAGTAATGTATCCAGCATCACGTCCTACGTGTTCCTGGCTAATCCATTTCACTTCTTTACATCAGGACCATCCACAGAACCATGTAACCTGAATAGTAATGTATCCGCATCACGTCCCAGTGTTCCTGGCTAATCCATTTACACTTTTACATACGGACCAATCTCACAGAACCATGTAACCTGAATAGGTAATGTATCAGCATCACGTCCCTACGTGTTCCTGGCTAATCTATTTCACTCTTATCATCAGAAACAATCCACAAAACCATGTAACCTGAATAGTAATGTATCAGTCATCAGTCCTACGTGTTCTGGCTAATCTATTTCACTTCTTTACATCAGAACCAATCCACAAAACCATGTAACCTGAATAGTAATGTATCAGCATCACGTCCCTACGTGTTCCTGGCTAATCCATTTCACTTCTTTACATCAGAACCAATCCACAGAACCATGTAACCTGAATAGTAATGTATAGAATATGCCCCTACGTGTTCCTAGCTAAGTCCATTTCAATTCTTACATCAGGACCAATCCCACAAAACCATTGTAACCTGAATAGTAATGTCATCAGCATACACGTCCCTACGGTGTTCCGGCTAATCCATTTCACTTCTTTACATCAGGACCAATCCACAGAACCATGTAACCTGAATAGTAATGTATCAGCATCACGTCCCTACGTGTTCCTGGCTAATCCATTTCACTTCTTTACATCAGAACCAATCCACAAAACCACGTAACCTGAATAGTAATGTATCAGCATCACGTCCCTACGTGTTCCTAGTTTTGCTTGAAGAGACCAATTCCTGTTCTTTCTATTTCTTCTTCTTCAGTTTTATTCTTCTGCTTTTATTAATGGTAAAAATCCTCAAATGTGGATATCTAATAACGATGTGTTCAATGTTTCCAATGGGGTTTATGTTATTTGTATGTAATTTATAGTAGCAATATTAATGGCTCTTTATCAATAACACATGAAGTATTGGATCTATGTCTGAACTTAAGTCCAATGATTATAATAATTTCAAGAGAACGGGACATTATAAGGCCTGTAGGTTTTTATTGGATGTCTTAATGTATTGAACATTTGGGCACCAAGTACCTTAGGACTGGATATTGGAAGATGGACCATTTTTTTACACTTCTGGACTTTAAATTGGAAGTTTTATTAGTGAATTTGCACCTGAACTACGTGTTATATCACTGTGGACACATAAGACTATAAGAAATATGGTTTTTATTTTTATAGCACATTTGTACATTTATATAAAAAAAGTGTTTTGGGTACACTGTTATTAAAGGGTATCTCCACTGGTTTTGGTAAGTTTTCGGAATCCATTTCATGAAGAACGGGAGGTAAAGGAGCTGGCCTTACCTTCCGTTCTCAATAGAACACAACAGGAGCCAGGAGAGAAGGTAAGAACTTACCGCTCGCTCCCCGGCGCTTGGTCTGACAGGTCCCGACGGACCTTGTCTTACTAGGCATAGATCGCGCATTGCGCATAGAAGACAAGGTCCGTCGGGACCTGTCAGACTACGCGCCGGGGGAGCGAGCGAGCGGGTAGTTCTTACCTTTCTCGGCTCCTGTGTGTAAGGCACAGCTCTTTACCTCCCGTTCTTCAATAGAAATGGATTCCGAAAACTACCAAAACCAGAGTGGAGATACCCTTTAAATAGCACCAGTTTTTTAATATGCTAATTGTATATTACTTTGCTAAATTAATTGGGTTGTTAATGCATCACTGGGGGAGTGATATCTGAAGTCACAACCAATAGGTATATAAGGGCGGTTCAACAAACATGTGTTCACACTTGGGAAAGAACCTAGACTGTCCGAAACATGTCGTGTGTATGAGCACAATAAACACGCTTATTTTAACGTAAATCCTTAGTTATTAAATGGTTCATAGGGGGCTCCAAACATTCTAGAATTATTTAATCCTGGATTCAGGAAATTTGAAATCCCTATTGTTAGGTTTTTATATATTCTCTATAATCACTTAGCCTAATAGCAGCCATTTTGTATTGCTCAGAGAAACTCTCCTTAGTGAGAGAATAGAGACAGGTACTAAACACCCAGCACTGGGTTTGGAAACAACTGCACTCCTCCACTAGTTGTCTTCAAAGTTTGTAATAGACCGACAATGCTTGGAGACGATGGCGCAATAAGGAATAGTCTGTGGATAGTTTAACATAAATACATTACATTTCCCAAAAAATCCAAACCTGACATCTGAGCTCCCCAGTTTTCTAGACAGTCGGAGGCCCCAGTGATCATAGAGGGGCAGGACAACCATCAGGGGATGTGTGACCAGGGGTGTTCCTAGGGTTTTGACACCTGAAACAACTTTTAAATGCCTCCTATGGTAGGTGATACGATAAGTGGGCGTGGCTTCACCTGGGAACATAGGCGTGGCTTGTGGAGGCGGGTGTGCTGGGCTGACACTGACACTGATTGGTGGACTAGAGGGCTGACAACACTGAATGGTGGACTGGTGCTGAAATGCAGTATTACAGAAAGGGCGCGCCCTGAGCAAATGTTTCAGTTTGCTTCATGGTAGGGGCACCCCTGTGTGTGACATCACTTCTGCACCTCCATGAGGTAATAGAGCCAGACACAAAAAAGTAATGCAAAGATTAATGTAGCCATGGAATGTGCCAGGTTATGGCTTTACTTTCCCTAAAAGGAATGTTTCAGGGTTTCAATCTACGGTAATAATTAGCAGTGATGCAGCTTAAAGGTCATGTTAGACTTCAGGAATTTCCGGCAGGTGACGTCATCATTTGGCATCCTGCGTCGGCGTCCTCACGTACATGCGCGCCTCTTCCAGCTCATGCCTCTTCTTCTGGTGCCGGGCCCCTGTAGTTCCCAAATGGGGTGGAGGAGTTTAAATTCTCCAATCTGCATCTGGCTCAGCCCTCTGCTCCATACATGCTCTTTCCTGCCATTACCACCTTACCTGTTACAGTTTTGGTTAGCCAAGCTAGTGGTCCCTGCTATTACTTTAGTAGCCAAGTCTAGTTTCTTGTAGCCAAATCTTGTTGATTGTACTTTGTTCTTCTCATTGTTCATTGTTATCCTTGTATTCTTGTTATTTTCCTTGTCTTCCAGTTCCTGTGATTTTCCTTGGTGTTCCGGTTTTCCAGAGTGTACCCGTCCTCAGCGTCTAAACCTTGTGCTCTAAGACCTGGGGGTAACCTTGTACAGTGCGGGGGGACAAGTCTCCTGACGACCGGGGGCTTGTCTATAGGTGAAGACAGCGGCTGTAGATTGGGGTATAGGCGCAGAAGGTATACTTGGGGAACTCCGGGCATCACAGGTCACATGTGAGTTTCTATGGGAGCTGAAGAGTCACTGAGACTCCTGGTACCAAGACTGAGCCTGTGCATCTCCACCAATGAGAAAGGAGATTTATAGAGAATGTGGTTGGGGAAAAACCCACAGTGACTCCACCCCCCCACCATTATATTCTCACAATAAAACTCTTTAGTTCACACCCGAGCCACAAATATTGTAGATCACGATCCTCTCTTGATGCAGAAAGACACATTTATTATTTATAAACCAAATTCCTCTTATACAGCAAGTGTGCAAACCAATATTTTTATTTTAGGAATAAAAAATCTATTTACATTTGTTACACAAAATGAGTGAATCCTCGTTTCAAAAGGTTTATGTAACAGAGACAACTGGTTCCCATCATTCATAGCTAAACGTTAGACTAGAACATATCTTTTCCTGCCGATAGTTTGTGCTGCACGAGCTTGCCGGAGATCATCCTCTTCTCATTGTATCTGAGTGCAACCTGTCAGAGGAGCAGCGATCGAGATTACCCAGAAGATCCATAAACTGCTGCCCTGCTGCCCTAGGATTAGACAGGTCCATTATTCAGAGAATGGCCCCCTATTCTAATAGTCTTAATAGTTACATTTAAACATGTTGTCTATTTATAAAACTACGACACTTAAAGGTCGATATTCCCAGGATTTTTACACGTTTCTTGTGAGAGTTTGGGAGATTTGTGAAAAACTTAGGTAAAGATTGAGCTAAAATATTTTCCTGGCTTAAAGGGACACTATACTGAAAAAAATGACTTACTCTTAAAAATTACTCTGATTTGTGTGTTGCTGCATGCCTTCAATCCAGCACACATTTTGTTTAGGAGCAGTATCCCCCCTCCCTTTTTTGACCACTCCCACTTCCATCTGACCTGACTTTTTCCCCACAAACCAACTGTCAAGCCTGCACACAGTATACACCATTCCAACTGTCAAAACTCTGTCACCATTCCAGCTACAGTAAAACTACTCACAGAAGAATAGTTTTTGAGAGCAAGGAAATTGATTGACAGCTGAAACATAAGAAGTTTTAGATTGGATATATAAAGAAATAGATACAGTGGTGGTTGGGAAGAATTATAGTTTCCAGTTATGGTCAATTTAAAATAACTTATTTTTCGGTATAGATGCCCTTTAAAGCAGAATAAAATGACGTATCACTTTAAAAAGTCATTTCCAATCCTAGCCCGTGTAAAGCCTTTCAGATCTATCTAATTCTTCCCCCCTCATTGGCTGAGTGTGATTTGCCCAGGTGAGATTGAGGAGCTGCTAATTTTGCCTCAACCAATCAGATTAACATTTGAAAGCTAAGATCTGATTGGTTGGGGCAAAATTAGAACCATTTTTAAACCACTGACTGACCATCCCAAGATTGAGAAAGTCCCTGTGATGCAATGTACAGTAAATTATTATCACCTTACCTGCAAAACTCAAACAGTTTGTGGACACAGAACCTAAAATAGGAATAAAATGAAATGTTTAGGGGTAGAAATGTCAATTTAATGTTCCAGGTCTGTCTACATTAACAAAGATCATAATAATAATATATACCACTGGGTAGCACTCATGTATTATAAGGGATAATGTATCCCTACTGTAAATTATAAGGATATTAGAAGTCACTGAGGAGTTCTGTGTCCATATAAAGGTACAAGGACACAGACTGAGTTATACAGGGAACTCTGGGTACCACTCATGTATTATAAGGGATAATGTATCCCCTACTGTAAATTATAAGGATATTAGAAGTGACTGAGGAGTTCTGTGTCCATATAAAGGTACAAGGACACAGACTGAGTTATACAGGGAACTCTGGGTGAACCCAGTCTGTGGCACAGCCAATGTCTCAAGCGGAGAAAACATTACTTAAAAGGAAAGGAAAATCCAAAATCTAACCCCCTCCCCTTGCTGTACCCAGGGTAAGGAACCTACCTCACTAGATCCTCCACCCAGGCAGTACAGTAGGTAGTGGGACACTACCTACTAGCTGGTGTCCCCGTTCTATCTGATCCTGCCTCCTCTCATGGACGGGTCCTAGTGGAGGGGGAACAGCCCACCCCCCACAGTCTGGAATAGGCGACACTGCAGCTAGTATTTAAGTATTCCAAAACTTACTACTGTACCCCCAGGGGTAAGGAATCTAGTGAGTTAGGTTCTCCCCTGGGTAACAGCCAATGATGTAAGTGGCAATCAGACCAATCTCTGGGATACAACTCGGAACGTGATGTAAATTATCATAAACAATGGGACTGGTATGGCTGTCAAGGTGTTAATAAAGACAACCAACCCGTAGTATTACCCACCCTCTACCTACTATCCCTGTTACCTACCATCCGTTACTCATAATCCGCACACCTATACTTCCCCGTCTACTACCTATAAGTTACCTGTCTATTAACGACTACTTCCTGTCTACCTAACCTATAATACCTGTTACTATACCTATACTGTCTACCATTACGCAATATACGGCTACTACCTATACTCCCTGTTAACCTACTGATTAATACCTGTCTACTTACCTATATTTCCTGTCTACCTATTCTATAATACCATGGTCTACCACCTATACTCCCTGTATCTAACCTACCTTATACTTACTGACTTCCTTGTTGTAGAGTTAGAGGATTTTGAAACTGTTGTTTCATTCTGTTTTGAATTTTCGACTTTTCAAAAAATTTTAAAATTCGAAAATGGACCCCATGAGAGGAAAAAAATGTGAACATTTCTGTCATTTGAGGGGACAAATGTAATAGTAGGTTACTGTAAAGGACACAGGAGACCTGAGGGAATGGTTGGGGAAACCGTAAATAGAACCAAAACTTAGTGTGAAAACTATCTTTTCTCACATCGGGCTTGTTTCGAGCTCACGTTCTATTTTCGAGATCATTACTTTCGAGGGTTATCTTTCACAGTTACGATTTCAATTCCTCAATAATTATTCGATTTCGATAAAAAATCCAAAAAATCGAAAAAATTCGGGTTCCGGGAAATTCAGGAGTTCCAAAGAGTTTCGTTGGGATTCGAAACCCTCAGATTAGATTCAAAACTGGGTTCTATTTCAATCCCACATACACTATTGTAGAGGAGGTTGTAGGCTGAAAGGGAAAGACAATGAGGAGGATTAGGAAGTTAATAAATTTAAATTAACGTGGTGGGTGTAGTAGCAGGGGAGCAGAGACCGGTAGTTAATATGGGGGACAGGTGTTGTATGTATAACCCACAGACTGGGGGTCGGGTCATGTGACCACATTGTCTATAGCAGAGCAACAGTACAAATGGAGAAGAAACCAAGATATGGATTTTGTCCCATGTCCCTCAAACCTTGTGCTCAGACACCAATAAAACTACTTACCTGATCTATGTCCAAGATGAAACTCCACAAGGTTAAGTTGCTGAAGAAGCCCTATAAGGCGCCTGGTTACATTCTGTAAAAAATGAATTTTATACAAAATCCATGTGAAGAAATATTCTATTTATTGTTGGGCTGTAGTATAATAAGAGAGACTGTAATGTACCTGGCTTGGTCCTGACGTGTGTTGCATTCCAAGGGCGGATATCTTGGAGCACCTAGGAGGTCACTCAGCTTTTATCCAGAGCCTCCATCTCCTTCATCAGGCGCTTGATATTTTTTTTGTGCTTTGGGGCACTGACACACTCCAATACCTCACATATACATGGCACTCGCATCTCACAATCTCTTCTCTTCACTTCCGCCTTTATATCTGCAATCCACTAAATAGTTCCGCACAGCCTTCAGTACCACTGCAGGCGGAATTATTTGGGGAAGAAGGCCCATGGAATGGCCTGGCTGATCTCCTCTGATGAGTTTTGGAACGTAATGCCTGCAGAAGATACCAATTAAAGGATTCTATTCATTCCTTTCATGGACAATAACATCAGACCTAACAACCCCAGAACATACACCTTAACTGCCTGATTACAGTTATGGAATATATTTAAGCAATGAAATGGATTTTTGTGGTCACTGCACATTTAATGACCCGTGAGCAAAAAATGTGCATCTAAAACCATTTTACAACAGCAATCAGATGTCCCCTTTTTACTTGCCTATACAGTAGGAAACAAATTTCCTGATTGGTTTTCTGAGGTTTAACAGCTCAAAGCCAAATGTTTCCCCTCTTTATCAAATAATCTCTTTATTTCCCCTTTGTATTTCAAAGTAAAACAGCAAATTGTCATCCCCAACCACATGGTTATCACCTCCCATATTGGACCATAGAATTGTACCCGCGGTCTTACTTAGCGCAGGGCGGAGTGTGTTTTTTATTCCCCATCGTTAAACCTCCTATAAACGATAAAAAACACGGTCACATATCCAAACTGGACACACACTTATCCCTTTCCCAGTTAACAATACGGATATGCAGGGGACCGGTTTAGTTCTGTTCATTTGGCTTGAAGAGCCAAAAAGGTAAAAAAGCTAATTTGGATTATCCTAATGAAATTATTTTATAGTTGTAATCACATAAAAGGATAAACCCCGGTAAAAGGACACCACACCAATGCAGGCAATTTTATTATAATACACTAATTTCCCCTTTAAACCTCTGTCCCAATGTGGAAGAAAATACAGAGCTGAGCGCATACTTTTATTGCACGATCAAAGCAGTTGTGAAAAGGATTAGTGAAGCGTTCTTTATTACCCACTGTCTGTGACTTCATCTAATTAGCATACCTTGGTCAATGATTCCTGCACTGTGGACATCGTCTAATATATATCGTGGTCTACATGATCCCTACACTTGACATCGTTTAGAATTATTAATCTGGTCACATGATCCACTACCTGTGACATCGGTCTAATTATTATTCTGTAACATGATACCACACCGTGACATGTCTAATATCATACATGGTCACAGAATTCTACAATGCGAATCATCTAATCATCATTTTTTGGTCAATGATCCCTACACGGTGATGTCAACCTATTTATGTCTGCATACTGACATGCTATATTTACCATGGAATGTCCTACTGGAATCTCCACTTAATTCTATGTCATGAAAAAAAATACAGTTAACTCGATACAACGTCATCTGTGTCATTCACTCGATGGGGGTGTAGGGAAATCACTTGCCAATCCACGTAACAATATTCAATCACCCCGGCAATCCATTCACTTTGATTCGGCCTGAACACGAACCACGTGTATCAGCTCATCCCTACTTCCTCATCTTACTTATAGGCTCCAGACCGTAACTGAAGAATGTCCAGCACAGACCCGGCTGACATTCTTTTTACATGGACAATCCGAACACGATAACTGACAGTAAACAGAATCAGTCACTGTCGCACATCTTCTCATCAGTAAACCGAAACTGAACAATGTCAGAAAGCCCCTGTCAGTAATTCATTAACATGAATCCAGAACCAGTAATGACATATTGTTCAGATAGTATAGTGTTCTAGTCATTTCCCTCTTACATCACATACGACTACATTGTATCGAACATGCAGGTCCGCATCGTCTTACAGGCCCCCAGATGTAACGTAGTAAGTACGTGCTACGTGCCTAGCCATTTAACATTTATCAGACAATCCAAGTACATAGTAGCATCACCTACTTGTTCCAGATCATCAATCTTTCACAGACATCCACACCATGTAACCTGAAATATTGTACAGTCACGTCTAGTTCTAGTAACCATCACTTTCATCAGACCTCCACCGTAACAAAATGTATCGATTCGTTCTGTCTAGCTATCCATTTCACTCTCTTACATCAGGACCAAATCCACAAGAACACGTCACCTGAAAAGTAATGATCAGCACACGAGCCTCACCTACGTGCTCCCTACTTATGATGGCATAATTCATACAACTGACGTTACAGTCAGTGGACAAATCCAGAACGATAACTGAAAAGTATATCATGATCAGCGTCTGGGAGTGTGATGGGAGTTACATTCCTTGGTACATCAGGACCAAATCCACAGAACAACGTAAGATAGGAACTGTAGATACACGTCCTCCCCTCACACACCACCGCACCCACCCGTCCCTACGTTTCCAGCTACTCCAGTTCACTTCCTTACATCAGGACAAATCCACAGAACCACGGTAACCTGAAAAGTAATGTATCGCATCAGTCCCTCGGTGTTCTAGTAGCTAATCCATTTCATCTTTACATCAGGACCAATCCACAGAAACCCCAGTAACCTTGTTTGAACAGTACATGTATTCAGCTCACGTCCTACCGTGATGTCCTAGCTATTCCATTTCAACTTCTTTACCTCAGGACCATCCACAGAACACGTAACCTTGACAGTAAGTATCAGCATCACGTACCACTAAGTGTCTTTTAAAGCTAATCCCATTTCACTTCTTACATCAGGACCAATCCACAGAACCAAGTAACCTGAACAGTAATGTATCACATCACGTCCCTACATGTTCTAGATAATCATTTCACTATCTTTACATACAGGACCACCACAAGAAACACGTTAACCTGAAACAGTAAGTATCGAGCATCAACGTCCCTACGATGTCCCTAGCTAATCAGTTCACTTCTTTCATCAGGACACAATCCACAGAACATGTAACCTGAATAGTCATGTATCTCAGATCATGCCCCTACGTGTTCCTAGCTAATCCATTTCACTTCTTTACATCAGGACCAATCCACAGAACCATGTAACCCGAATAGTAATGTTCAGCATCACGTCCCTACGTGTTCCTAGCTAATGCCATTTCACTTCTTTACATCAGGACCAATCACATTGAAAAACCCATGTCAACCGAATAGTATTGGTATAAGCATCACGTCCTAATGTGTTCCTAGCTAATCCATTTCAATTCTTTAACATCAGGACAATCCACAGAACCATGGTAACCTGAAATAGTATGTATCAGCATCACGTCCCTTACGTGTTCCTAGCTAAACATTTAAATTCTTTACATCAGGACCAATCCACAGAACCATTGAAAAACCTGAATAGTATGTATCAGCATAACGTCCTTATGTTCCTAGCTATTCCATTTCACTTCTTTACAATCACGGACCCAATCCCACAGAACACGTAACCTGAATGTATGTATCAGCATTACGTCCCACGTGTTCCTGGCAATCCATTTCACTTCTTAAATCAGAACCAATCCACCGACACCAGTAACCTGAATAGTAATGTATCAGCATCACTGTCCCTACGTGTTCCTGGCTAATCCATTCACTTCTTTACATAACGGACCAATCCACAGAAACCATGTAACCTGAATAGTGAATGTAGCAGCATTCAACGTCCCTACGTGTTTCCTGGCTTTAAATCTATTTCACTTCTTTACATCAGAACCAATCCACAAAACATGTAACCATGAATAGTAATGTATCAGCATCACGTCCCTACGTGTTCGGGTAACTATTTCACTTCTTTACATTCCAGAACAATCCACAAACCTGTCAACCGAATAGTAATGTATCAGCATCACGTCCTACGTGTTCCTGGCTAATCCATTTCACTCTTTACATCAGAACCATCCACAAACAATGTAACCATGAACAGTAATGTATAGCATTCACGTCCCTACGTTGTTCCGGCTAATCCATTTCACTTCTTACCAGAACCAATCCACAAAACCATGTAACCTGAAATAGTAATGTATTCAGGCATCACGTACCTACAGGGTTTCTGGGCTAATCCATTTCACTTTTAAATCAGAACCATCAACAACAACATGTACCCTGAATAGTAATGTATCCAGCATCACGTCCCTCAGTGTTCCTGGCTATCCATTTCACTTCTTTAACATCAGAACCATCCACAAAACCAGTAACCTTGAAATAGTAATGTATCAGCATCCAGTCCCTACGTGTTCCTGGCTAATTATTTCACTTCTTTACATCAGAACCAACGCACGAGAACCATGTAACCTGAATAGTAATGTACAGATATCATGCCCGTACGTGTTCATAGCTAATCCCATTTACTTCTTTAATCAGACCAATCCACAAAACAACATTGTGGTTAACCTGAATAGTAATGTACGCATCACGTCCATACGTGTTCCTGGCTAATCCATTTCCACTTGCTTTACAGCAGGACCATCCACAGGAACCATGTAACCTGGAATAGTAAGTATCGGCATCACGTCCCAAGTGTCCTGGCTAATCCCATTCCTTCTTTACATACGGACAATCCACAGAACCATGTAACCTGAATAGTAATGGATCAGCATCACGTCCCTACGTGTTCCTGGCTAATCTATTTCACTTCTTACATCAGAACCAATCCACAAAACCATTGTAACCTGAATAGTAATGTATCAGCATCACGTCCTACGTGTTCCTGCTAATCTATTTCACTTCTGACATCAGAACCAATCCACAGAACCATGGAACATGATAGTAATGTATCAGCATCCGTCCCTACGTGTTCCTGGCTAATCCATTTCACTTCTTACAATCAGAACCAATCCACAGAACCATGTAACCTGAATAGTAATGTATCAGAATCATGCCCCTACGTGTTCCTAGCTAAGCCATTTCACTTTTACATCAGGACCAATCCACAAAACCATGTAAACCTGAATAGTAATGTATCAGCATCAGTCCCTAGTGTTCCTGGCTAATCCATTTCACTTCTTACATCAGGACCAATCCACAGAACCATGAACCTGAATAGTAATGTATCAGCATCACGTCCCTACGTGTTCTGGCTAATCCATTTCACTTCTTTACATCAGAACCAATCCACAAAAAACCACGTAACTGAATAGTATGTATCAGCATCACGTCCCTACGTGTCCTAGTTTGCTGAAGAGACCAATTCCTGTTCTATTTCTTCTTTCGTCAGTTTTATTCTTCTGCTTTTATAATGGTAAAAATCCTCAAATGTGGATATCTAATAACGATGTGGTTCAAGTTCCAATGGGGTTTATGTTATTTGTATGTAATTATAGTAGCAATATTAATGGCTCTTATTCAATAACAATTGAAGTATTGGATCTATGTCGAACTTAGTCCAATGATTATAATAATTTCAAGAGAACGGGACAATAAGGCCTGTAGGTTTTATTGGATGTATTTAATGTATGAACATTTGGGCACCAAGTACTTAGGATGGATATTGGAAGATGGACCATTTTTTTACACTTCTGGACTTAAATGGAAGTTTTTATAGTGAATTTGCACCTGAACTACGTGTTATATCATGTGGGAACATAGACTATAAGAAATATGGTTTTATTTTATAGACATTGTACATTTATATAAAAAAAGTGTTTTGGGTACACTGTTATTAAAGGGTATCTCCATGGTTTTGGTAAGTTTTCGGAATCCATTTCATTGAAGAACGGGAGGTAAAGGAGCTGGCCTTACCTTCCGTTCTCAATAGAACACACACAGGAGCCAGGAGAGAAGGTAAGAACTTACCGCTCGCTCCCCGGCGCTTGGTCTGACAGGTCCGACGGACCTTGTCTTCTAGCGCATAGATCGCGCATTGCGCATAGAAGACAAGGTCCGTCGGGACCTGTCAGACTACGCGCCGGGGGAGCGAGCGAGCGGGTACGTTCTTACCTTTCTCGGCTCCTGTGTGTAAGGCACAGCTCTTTACCTCCCGTTCTTCAATAGAAATGGATTCCGAAAACTACCAAAACCAGTGGAGAACCCTTTAATAGCACAGTTTTTTTTTATATGCTAATTGTATATTACTTTGCTAAATTAATTGGGTTGTTAATGCATCACTGGGGGAGTGATATCTGAAGTCACAAACCAATAGGTATATAAGGGCGGTTCACAAACATGTGTTCACATTGGGAAAGAACCTAGACTGTCCGAACATGTCGTGGTATGAGCACAATAAACACGCTTATTTTAACGTAAATCCTAGTTATTAAATGGTTCATAGGGGGCTCCAAACATTCTAGGATTATTAATCCTGGATTCAGGAAATTTGAAATCCCTATTGTTAGGTTTTTATATATCTCTATAATCACTAGCCTAATAGCAGCCATTTTGTATTGCTCAGAGAAACTCTCCTTAGTGAGAGAATAGAGACAGGTACAAAACACCCAGCACTGGTTTGGAAACAACTGCACTCCTCACTAGTTGTCTTCAAAGTTTGTAATAGACCGACAATGCTTGGAGACGATGCGAATAAGGAATAGTCTGTGGGATAGTTTAACAAAATACATTACATTTCCCAAAAAATCCAAACCTGACATCTGAGCTCCCCAGTTTTCTAGACAGGGAGGCCCCAGTGATCATAGAGGGGCGAGACAACCATCAGGGGATGTGTGACCAGGGGTGTTCCTAGGGTTTTGACACCTGAAACAAATTTTAAATGCTCTATGGTAGGTGATACGATAAGTGGGCGTGGCTTCACCTGGGAACATAGGCGTTGGCTTGTGGAGGCGGGTGTGCTGGGCTGACAACTGACACTGATTGGTGGACTAGAGGGCTGACAACACTGAATGGTGGACTGGTGTGTGAAATGCAGTATTACAGAAAGGGCGCGCCCTGAGCAAATGTTTCAGTTTGCTTCATGGTAGGGGCACCCCTGTGTGTGACATCACTTCTGCACCTCCATGAGGTAATGAGCCAGACACACAAAAAGTAATGCAAAGATTATGTAGCCATGGAATGTGCCAGGTTATGCTTTACTTTCCCTAAAGGAATGTTTCAGGGTTTCAATCTACGGTAATAATTAGCAGTGATGCAGCTTAAAGGTCATGTTAGACTTCAGGAATTTCCGGCAGGTGACGTCCATCATTTGGCATCCTGCGTCGGCGTCCTCACGTACATGCGCGCCTCTTCAGCTCATGCCTCTCTTCTGTGCCGGGCCCTGTAGTTCCCAAATGGGGTGGAGGAGTTTAAATCTCAATCTGCATCTGGCTCAGCCTTGCTCCATACATGCTCTTTCCTGCCATACCACCTTACCTGTTACAGTTTGGTTAGCCAAGCTAGTGGTCCCTGATATACTTTAGTAGCCAAGTCTATTTCTTGTAGCCAAATCTTGTTGATTGTACTTGTTTCTTCTCATTGTCATTGTTATCCTTGTATTCTTGTTATTTCCTTGTCTTCCAGTTCCTGTGATTTTCCTTGGTGTTCCGGTTTTCCAGAGTTGACCCGTCCTCAGCGTCTAAACCTTGTGCTCTAAGACCTGGGGGTAACCTTGTACAGTGCGGGGGACAAGTCTCCTGACGACCGGGGCTTGTCTATAGGTGAAGACAGCGGCTGTAGATTGGGGTATAGGCGCCAGAAGGTATACTTGGGGAACTCCGGGCATCACAGGTCACATGTGAGTTTCTATGGGAGCTGAAGAGTCCCTGAGACTCTGGTACCAAGACTGAGCCTGTGCATCTCCACCAGAGAAAGGAGATTTATAGAGAATGTGGTTGGGAAAAACCCACAGTGACTCCACCCCCCCCACCATTATATTCTCACAATAAAACTCTTTAGTTCACACCCGAGCCACAAATATTGTAGATCACGATCCTCTCTTGATGCAGAAAGACACATTTATTATTTATAAACCAATTCCTCTTATACAGCAAGTGTGCAAACCAATATTTTTATTTTAGGAATAAAAAATCTATTTACATTTGTTACACAAAATGAGTGATCCTCGTTTCAAAGGTTATGAACAGAGACAACTGGTTCCCATCATTCATAGCTAAACGTTAGACTAGAACATATCTTTTCCTGCCGATAGTTTGTGCTGCACGAGCTTGCCGGAGATCATCCTCTTCTCATGTATCTGAGTGCAACCTGTCAGAGGAGCAGCGATCGAGATTACCGCAGAAGATCCATAAACTGCTGCCCTGCTGCCCTAGGATTAGACAGGTCCATTTTTCAGAGAATGGCCCCCTATTCTAATAGTCTAATAGTTAATTTAAACATGTTGTCTATTATAAAACTACGACACTTAAAGGTCGATATTCCCAGATTTTACACGTTTCTTGTGAGAGTTTGGGAGATTTGTGAAAAACTTAGGTAAAGATTGAGCTAAATATTTTCCTGGCTAAGGGACACTATACTGAAAAAAATGACTTACTCTTAAAATTACTCTGATTTGTGTGTTGCTGCATGCCTTCAATCAGCACACATTTGTTTAGGAGCAGTATCCCCCCTCCCTTTTTGACCACTCACTTCCATCTGACCTGATTTTTCCCCACAACCAACTGTCAAGCCTGCACACAGTATACACCATTCCAACTGTCAAAACTCGTCACCATTCCAGCTACAGTAAACTACTCACAGAAGAATAGTTTTTTGAGAGCAAGGAAATTGATTGACAGCTGAAACATAAGAAGTTTTAGATTGGATATATAAGAAATAGATACAGTGGTGGTTGGGAAGAATTATAGTTTCCAGTTATGGTCAATTAAAATAACTTATTTTTCGGTATAGATGCCCTTTAAAGCAAATAAATGGACGTATCACTTAAAAAGTCATTTCCAATCCTAGCCCGTGTAAAGCCTTTCAGATCTATCTAATTCTTCCCCCCTCCATTGGCTGAGTGTGATTGCCCAGGTGAGATTGAGGAGCTGCTAATTTTGCCAACCAATCAGATTACATTTGAAAGCTAAGATCTGATGGTTGGGGCAAAATTAGAACCATTTTTAAACCACTGACTGACCATCCAAGATTGAGAAAGTCCCTGTGATGCAATGTACAGTAAATTATTATCACCTATACCTGCAAAACTCAACAGTTTGTGGACACAGAACCTAAAATTAGGAATAAAAGTGAAATGTTTATGGGTAGAAATGTCAATTAATGTTTCCAGGTCTGTCTACATTAAACAAGATCATAATATAATATATACCAACTGGGTAGCACTCATGTATTATAAGGGATAATGTATCCCTACTGTAATTATAAGGATATTAGAAGTCACTGAGGAGTTCTGTGTCCATATAAAGGTACAAAGGACACAGACTGAGTTATACAGGGAACTCTGGGTACCACTCATGTAATTATAAGGGATAATGTATCCCCTACGGAAATTAAAGGATATAGAAGTGACTGAGGAGTTCTGTGTCCATATAAAGGTACAAGGACACAGACTGAGTTATACAGGGAACTCTGGGTACACTCAGTATTATAATGATAATATCCCTACTGTAAATTATAAGAATGTTAGAAGTCACTGAGGAGTTCTGTGTCCATATAAAGGTACAAGGATACAGACTGAGTTATACAGGGAACTCTGGGTACCACTCATGTATTATAATGATAATGTATCCCCTACTGTAAATTATAAGGATATTAGAAGTCACTGAGGAGTTCTGTGTCTATATAAAGGTACAAGGACATAGACTGAGTTATACAGGGAAGTCTGGGTACCACTCATGTATAATAAGGGATAATGTATCCCCTGCTGTAAATTATAAGGATATTAGAAGTCACTGAGGAGTTCTGTCTGTATAAAGGTACAAGGACACAGACTGAGTTATACAGGGAAGTCTGGGTACCACTCATGTAAATAGGATAATGTATCCCCTCTGTAATTATAAGGATATTAGAAGTCACTGAGGAGTCTGTCTGTATAAAGGTACAAGGACACAGACGAGTTATACAGGGAACTCTGGGTACCACTCATGTATTATATGATAATGTATCCCCTACTGTAATTATAAGATGTTTAGAAGTCACTGAGGAGTTCTGTGTCCAATAAAGGTACAAGGACACAGACTGAGTTATTACAGGGAACTCTGGGTACACTCATGTATTATAGGATAATGTATCCCCTCTGTAATTATAAGGATATTAGAAGTCACTGAGGGTTCTGTGTCCATATAAAGTACAAGGACACAGACTGAGTTATACAGGGAACTCTGGGTACCATTCATGTATTATAATGGATAATGTATCCCCTACTGTAAATTATAAGGATATTAGAAGTCACTGAGGAGTTCTGTTCATATAAAGGTACAAGGACCACAGACTGAGTTATACAGGGAACTCGGGAGTACCACTCATTGTATTATAAGGATAATGTATCCCCTGCTGTAATTATAAGGAATAGAAGTCACTGAGGAGTTCTGTTCTATATAAAGGTACAAGGACACAGACTGAGTTATACAGGGAACTCTGGTACCACTCATGTATTATAAGGGATAATTATCCCCTACTGTAAATTATAAGGATATTAGAAGTCACTGAGGAGTTCTGTGTCTATATAAAGGTACAAGGACACAGACTGAGTTATACAGGGAACTTGGGTACCACTCAGTGCATTATAAGGATAAGTGTATCCCCTGCTGTAAATTATAGGATAGTAGAAGTCAATGAGGAGTTCTGTTCATATAAAGGTACAAGGACACAGACTGGGTTATACAGGGAACTGTGGTACCATCATGTAGATATAATGGATAATGTATCCCTACTGTAAATTATAGGATTATTAGAAGTCACTGAGGAGTTCTGTGTCTATATAAAGGTACAAGGACACAGACTGAGTTATACAGGGAACTCTGGGTACCACTCATGTATTATAAGGGATAATGTATCCCCTGCTGTAAATTATAAGGATATTAGAAGTCACCGAGGAGTTCTGTATCTATATAAAGGTACAAGGACACAGACTGAGTTATACAGGGAACTCTGGGTACCACTCGTATATTATAATGATAATGTATCCCCTGCTGTAAATTATAAGGATATTAGAAGTCACTGAGGAGTTCTGTGTCTACAAGGCTTATTACGAAGTCTACATCGAGGGAGGTTTCTTGTTGTCTATAAATGTCCAAGGACAACAGCACTTGGTTATACTGACCCTCTGGGGTAATATCCACTAGGGCACCTCGATGTAATACATCGAATGAGGGATTCATATGCGATCGCCATCCACTCCGCCCGTTGTGTGCGTTCGTATAGTTTATAATGATAGTTAGTAATATGTCATCTGTGAGGAGCTCCCCTCGTGTGTCCCACCCTAGCCAGCGATGTGGTTTCTCAGATTCAATTCCTTTCTTACTCTGCGTAATCTGTTCCATGGGATCACATACTGAAGAAGCTGGCACCTGCTAAACAATACAACGTACGCCTAGTGTGCCGCCTTTTTGATTAAATCGCTTGTATAACAGGGTCACCAATAAAAGTTGCTTTTCGCCTCTACGAAAAGTAAGTGAACATCCAAAGTACCTAAAACCACTAGCGCCAATAAAGGGTGATCTCCCGTCGGGCGCACCAAACCCACGTGCCATGGAACGCGCAAACGTACCCCGAAATCGTGCCCTTCCGGTGTCACATATTAGTGAGCTGTGGCCCCCGCCACCTTCATTCTTTGCAACTAGAGAAGGCTTCAGCTAGTACCTCCTAGGCGTTTGTTGGAATTATGTCCTTGGATTTGACCTCAAATGGAACCGCTGTCACCCCCCCCTGCCCCCAGTGCCGGCAACAGTGATCCATACAAGCCACCCAAATCCGCTACACCCACCTGTGACCCAGCATGGACTTGATAGAACCCACACTTTCAGTGCCGATTGCCTACTACTCCTCCTACTGGATTGGTCCCTTGCACACACATGCGCCTTGGACAGAAGTACCATCATGAACCAACATAACACCCCAATGTGCTTTCTCTTGGTCCACCCTCAGCAGCCCATCTCACAGGCCCACCTTACACGCTATCCATCTGTGACTTCCACACTACGGCCTTTGGATCATCTTCTTTGTTTTCTGTCCGCAAGACGTCGGCGCCTTGTCTTCTCCATCATCTCATTGTACAGAGGAATTCCCCTCTCCTGGGGACAATACCCCCATGGCACACGGACCAATGCCCTGATGCCCAACGCCATAACAAGGTACCAACACACCTAGACGGGACTCTGTACGGGTCCTTGAGCGGACAGGCTGACAAGTCGCTCCCCCCCCCATCAACCCTTTTAACACACTGCTGCACGCGTTCACGTATGGCAGCACTAGATTGCACGATCTGTATCCTCCACTTAAATCTTGCCTGATACTTGTCTTGTCCCCACCGTGCGCAGATTCACGTAACTTCCCGAGGTGGTTATTGCCATGTCACTTATAGCCCAGGCTCCATCTAATGGCAACAACTTTCTTTAAACCACTGAGCTTCATTCCAGGATCAGTCTATGATATGGCAATAATAGTGAGTATCACTGAATGGGAGAGGGGCGTGGTGGTCAGGGGCGGGGGGAGAGCGGCACATCATTGCGAAAATGCCATGCTACGTCTTGTGAGCTCGTGGGTTCTAGACCTTAGAAATGTCCCCCGTTCAAACTCCAAAAGCCTGATATGCGACCACCACCCAACCTATCTTTACATAGTATAAAGGGGGGGTCTGGGCGGGGGAGTGAAAGAATAAAATCGATCATACGAGGGTGTGGTGCATGGTTCTAACCAAGGCCGACAGACATCTGCTGTCACTGCGTCATTGCACACGCCCTCTGTCAGCATAACGTAACCAGCGCTGCCGCACTTCTAAGAGCTCCTCCCCAAATGTGCAGCCAGACCCAAAGACTGGGCCTGCCCTGGGTTGTAGCTTAATCCTGTCTGACCTAAGGTGGATCGCTCTCTTTACCCTTGCGCTTTGGTCCGTAAGTGGGGATGGCTTGCTCCCAGAAATGAGGAGGCTTCGGTAATAATGCGCCCACACCCAATGACTGTAAATAATGCCCACACCTAACTTGGGTTTGACTGGAAAATAGGTCGTGCCCAGGCCCAGTGTACAGCTTGCCTTGGCTTTAATGCCTGACCAACATCTGAATGTTTGCTTGATCTCGGCCAAGAGCCTGAGCCGTAAAACAAGTGGATTTTTTTGATCAAATGAATTGCCATCCAGACACCCCAGCCTACATGGTCAACAAATGTGCGTGCCTTGCTGTGGTCGTGTAAAATAGGCAGACTCGTCTAGTACACAATGTTCAGCGCGACCACAACCCGGATATTAGACCATCGCTGATAAAGCAAGAGGCTCGTTCAGCTCAAACCGAACGCGCGGTTTCTTTAAAACCAACAAAAAAGCGCTAGGGTCGGACCTATGACGCCTGTCTACTCGTCTTGCTCCTCATGTCGTTTACCTTAGGCCCGCAATCCATCTCCCACCTGCTCTCCCGCCCGTCACTACTCTTAACCTCCCGCTTTACTGAAAACTTCGGCGGGGGCGGACGTCTCCCATTACTAAGGTATTGCTCTTCCACAACCCCGCCCAGGGCCTCAATAATTAAGTCATACCCGTCGCTGAACCGGCAATTTACTTTTCCATTCCAGGACGGGAGGATCCGCCACAATTGACACTGTTTTCCTCTGAGGCACTTCGTGGGGCGGGGGGGGCCAAGGGGGGACTCAACGTTGGAGACGTTACAGGGCGGGGGGAGGTACGAAATAAACAGGTCGGCACTTCCTCCCCAACAGGACCTGGTGGTGGGGTGGTAAAAGTAAGCACTTTAAACTGAGTTACAAGTGCCGCGAGATAAGTGAGGAAAAAAAAAAGTCGAGTGACGGCAACGGGGTCGCAAAGGGAAGAAACGGGAAGTGGGGAGAACACAAAAGAAAGACAAAGCAACATGGCGGCAGAGGGACGCCAGCGCCGCGTACCGAGCGACCCGAAGTCGCCCCCGAGCATTGTTAGCGGCTCGTATGCATGGATAGGGCACGGGCGGGAAACAAGAACATAGATCCTAACATAAATTTGGCGAAACCGCTAAGAGATGTGCAATTTCACCACAGGATACGTAGGCAGTGTGGGAGATGCCAACCGCTCCCTTATAGTATTCTGGCGCTGCAAGATGCGGTGTGCCCCGAGCGTCAGCGTGCACAGGAATCCATGGGACCCCTGCTCAAGTCCGGAGCACGATAGTTGGAGGGAGGGTTGGGTCGTGAAAGGGTGGGCGAGAGTGGAGCCTGACAGTAATTGCTTTACCGAGGGGGGGAATACTAAAGGGGGAGGGGGGGGGGGATAAATAGGGCGGGGGACGGTGGAAAAAAACAGGGACAAAATTTTAAACATGGGGCGAAAACTGGAAAATACGTGCGCAATAATGACCAGACCAAATAAACAAAAAAAAGACGGGATGTAATGATGGTACAAAAGGCTGGACGGTGAGTCCCTGTGCCACTACACCTGGGACATTAACTCGTGGTATAGGTTAAGCCAGAACTGCCAGACAGACACGTACAAGCACGCACGCCGGACAAACATCAGCGAACCTAGTGATACTCTGCAGATGTCGCGCCGCTAGAGACTTGTAACGACTACAAGACTGGTGCGCGGTCATCGTTTCCACACACCGGTCCAACGCAGTACAAAAATACTTGGGCGAACCTGCCTACATGCGCTGCCAATAGTGTACCTCGCCGGACGCAGTAGACGTATCCCGCTTCGCGTGCTATCATTATTATGGTAACCGTCTACTTGTGTACGCACTGACAATGCGGTACAGGATGTGGGCCATATAGTGACCATAATCCAAAAGACTCAGGGCACGTCCTCGGAGGCAGGGCAGGCACATCTCAGTCCCCACGTACCTTATCAGTTCACGCTGCCTGGGGGGGGGGGCGGGTGCAGGATGCCGCCTTCAGTGCAAGCTTCAAAAGTCAAAACGTGGGGGGTCAAGTGTGCTGCGTCACGTTGCGGAGATGTGTAGCTCTACTGCTGCTAAAACAGGTGAGGACTAGACGAGATGGCCGCGCGGGTTGTGATATATTCTATGTCTCGCAGTGGCCGTATGGCGAGAACATGAAACGATAAGTGGAAATGGCAGAGCTGAAAATATGTGCTTGACATAATCAGGCGCTGAATAAACTAAGCGTCGGATGCGTATTTACAACCGCACGAGTGTCATCGACCCGACTTCCAGTTTAGTGTCAGTTTCCACAAGAGAAGGGGGGGAAAACAGTTGGTTGTACGCTCTGAGGACACAGATCACTGGCTTTACAAGTTGAAAGCTAAATGTTAGGCAAAAAAAAATTGCCTGTGAACAATCACCTTGTGGCTACGGCACCCCTGAACCGGGGGCCCTTTCCCTGAAACTCCATACGATAGTACAGGCGCGTGTACATGGGTCTGACACAATTCTCAAGCCCTTCATACAACGACCTTCAGATACAATAAGGGCAGTTAAGTCGACTATTCAGCAAATAGGAATCCGAATTCATGTAGCAACACTCTGCGACTTCAGGGAAGCACAGACTGTTGTGAGACGTTCCACCCGCCCTCGAGTGGAGTCTCATAAGTTTGTGCGAATTCGAACCCACAGGATCGTTGATCCCACACCTACAGGCTACACTCTAGAGAGCAAAGGCTCTTTTCAGCGAATAAGGTAAATTCAACTAAGCCTGATTGCCTTGATTTCCGGTAGGAAGGGGAGGAGTTGCCCATGTGAGACAGCGACCTAGTCGCGATGAGAGAATTGACATCTATTCGGGACCCTGTACCACGACACTCAACTCTCGTCAAGAGCCAGCAAGACCTCGCAGGAAGATGGGAGCGGGGGAAAACGAGTTTCGAACCCTAGCTGAAACTGGCCAGTCGCACATAGTTCTGTCGTCACAATCGAAAAAACTAATCTAGTTAAGCCCACCGAGGACATGACAATACAAAGACATGAAAATCCCAGGCTTTATGAAACAATGCCCCCCCAGGGAAATGCAGAAAAATAGAATGGTGTGTGAGTGAAGCGTAACAAAAGGTAAAGCAAGTGTGGGCCAATCGCGTGGTGGTTTTAAGGGACCTTACAACCCACGCGGTTCGAACAGACAAAGCCCAAAATACTACCCGTAGTACATACCCACGATTCCTCGAAGCTCTGATCCGTTTGTTATAGTGCGTGCGACATATGTTTCACACCTAATACACTTATTTCGGGCCAAACACCACGACTGCCACATACAACAACAAATGTGAAAAATAAGACAACATAATATACCCGCGCGGCGAATAAAAAAGGAAAACAGCGAAAGCGAGCTTTAAAAAAACGAAAGGCCAACATATGAGTCATAAAATCGGCGTGGTTAACAAAGCTTTACACATCACACTATTCGGTGAATCAAAACTACTGATAACTTAAAGCGTCCCCTAAGCAAGGGTGAGAAACTTGAAACCATGAAGTCATATTGGCGCCAGCGGGTCCAGAAAACTCGATAGTACGCAGATGTAATTGGACTGCAATAAAGCTGAATATCACATAACCAAATATCTACCACAGGTAATGCTCCGCGGGGGGAAGAGACCAATTGATGCTTTCAATGACCTCTTATCAAAACTAGCCTTATATGATAGTCAAAATGACTCTCCTGCGGCTGGCGACGTACCTGTCACGAAGGTCTGGTAACACACTGGTGCTTAGTGGCCACGCTCACCATGTGGCAAATGGGTCTGGTGAGGAAACATGTATAATGTATCAGACTACTCAAAATGACTTCATTAAGTTAAGATAAAAAAAAAACACCTTCACCCGGCGCCGTGATGCAACCAACTGTGCATGAACACCTCGCACAGTCTGAGATTGTGAGGCTAAAGGTTGGCGCTGACCCCGATGTAGATTCAGTGTTATCGTGACTTTAACCCTTCATTGCGTGGCTGCGTGGCTACGGAATTTTTACCAGCGCATCATGCCGGGCCGGCAAGTGGATGTTTTTATACTGCCGATTTGGCTGTCATCGGCATTTTTAACCGAACCCCGCGCAGCACTGGAACGTGAGATATAAAGCTCGCAACCGGATCTCCATATATCAATTAAAAGGATTGGGCGACAAGTAAACATTAATCAATACATTCCACAACGCCAGTGGACATAATAATGTTTCACATGGGTTTTTTCGTCCAATTAAAGAACACTTGTTTCGTATTATAAAGAAATAGGATTTAGATTGTGGTTGAACAACACATACACAGCACCAGGTTTAGAGCATAGCTGATAGATAATTTGTGCACTGGTGGTGTGGAGAATTCGGGCACTATATACAAAAAATATATGAACAAAATAGTTCAAAATGACTTGTCGTCCAGGCATATAGAAATCGAGAACCTTCCCTTTATTTATCCTCTGTGTTATTTTAGGAGCGGCAATGGAAATGTTTCAGACTGAAAGGATCTCGAATATTGCCGGCACTTTTCATAGGCCCGTATGTGTTCATGTGTTTGAAAAAAAACAAAAAACAAGCGATGTGTTTTATTTTCCAGTACTTCTTTTAGTCGCGGCTCATTGGGGGAATCCAGGCGGGGGGGCGGTACAAAAAAAAAACGCCTTACCCACGATGCAGAAGTGCGAGAAGGGCAATGTGGTGGTATTCCAGTACTAGAAGGGTACTTTTCCGCGCAAGTAAAGTCCCACCTCCCACTCGTAAGTCGGACGGGGGGACCGGCGGAGTCCAGAGAGGATGCGTTCTCATATCTGCTGCGCGGTCTACGACCCTGCACAGGACTAAGTTCGTTATGGAGCTATCAGTGGTAGATGAGAATTGTCCCTCACCAATGCAATTTCAGTCGATACCCCACTCTTGATCAGCCTGGGCCATGGACGGCACAGCTGCAGCAAGCAAGTTTATGGCTAATTAATTAGGGCACTTGAATTGGCAGCACTCTGGATTGCACAGCGAAATGTTAGTTGTTTCACAGTGGGATTTAAGACATATGGGGTCAGATCACAAAAAAAAAATAAAATGTCACAGCACGCGACACTTGGAAGAATGATATATGTTATGTCCTGTATAGATGTCCTTAAAAATTGGCATTGTATAGACATAGAAAGGGTCCACAGCCGCTAGAATCATGGTATGATTACCAAGTGCAGTAATGAGATCAGCCTTTACAGAGCTGCAGTGATGTATACTGTACATTTAAGGACTAGGAAGAATGCAAGTACTGTATTTCTATTAAGAAAAGAAGTTGGATAACTCTCCCTGGTTTGCTCTACTATCTGTGTCCCGCGAGGATCCATCTACTCAGAGTTCTGGAGCTCTGATAGTGATGGTTTAGTTAGCGTGTTCCCCCTGTATATATCGTGCCTTGTTCTGAATATGCGTTGTGTGGTTGATAAAAGTTTACACCTCTACTTATTGACCTCTGGTAGGCCATCTGTCTTTTCTACATGTACTTAACTGTATTCTTTATTTGGCTTATATGTCTTCGCACTAATTGGCTCTTTCAACAGATGTTCACGGTTACCTCAGGCATAGAGCCGAAAAATTATTGCAGGAGAAGGGAGAACCCTGGACCTTCCTGTTTGAGAGCCGCAGTAAGCCTGGTGATTTGTCATCTCTCGTTCTGACAGAAGAACAGAAAGATGGACGAACAGTGACAACACTCAAAATAACCACCAGGTACATTATTCTAGCACATGGCAACTGCTCAGACAGACACTTACATATCCTCAGACATACAGAGTTTGTATTAACATGGTATCTCTCCATCTCCCTTGGCAGGAGGATAATACACTCTGGGGATGAGAAGTTTGATTCACTCACAGACCTCATTGAGGAGTACAAGAAGAAGCCTATTGAGGAGATGTCGGGGAATCGAATGTACCTAAAAGGTGAACAATGGAGATCACAGTATAACAACCCTGTGCATTATTGTGGTCTCTAATTCTTCCTTAGCTGTCGTCTCCTTTCATTTTTACCTCTTCTGCTTTGATGATTTTGATTGTGTCAACAAATTAGTGCCAAAAGATCTAGTTCGAGAGCAGGAAGAAAATTGAAGTCACCAATAATGAAATAGGATGGGGAGAGAAAAGGCTTTGAAACTCCCTTTATTCAGTAGAAATATGCAAGTAAGGAACACAAGACTTCTGGGTATTTACCATGGTTCATGGAGCTCTTAGGAAAGCGATATCTTTAAAAACTTTTTGCAGCATTCCACAAGCTAAACGCCAAAACCAGAGCGCCTCTACAGACCACTTTCAGTATTACTGAGCCATCATCAGTGTAGTTGCAAGCCTCTGGTTCGCAGTGTGGAGAGCCTAGACCGACTTCACCAGTAATTAATATTTGTGGAATGCTGTAAAAGTCTTTTTAAAGATATCGCTTTCCTAAAAGCTTCCATGGAAACATGTTAAATACCCAGAAGTCTTTGTTCCTTATTTGCATACTGCTTTTAGCATTGATGCTCCATTGGACAATTATTATTCTAACTTCCCTCCCTTTTTTTCTTTTCTTCCATCATTTTTCTCAAACAAGAACATTTTTGTGCTCAGTGAGTCTCCTTATCCAGTGTATGGCCTGATTGAGATCACTGAACCCCAATAATACTCTACAAGACAGTAGATAATCAGCTTAACAACGATACCGGTAAATGACATTTCCTTATAAGCTATGTGGTTTGAACGCGTGTCTGTGTACTGTTTCCCCTAAGTTACTTTGTTTCTATTATTATTATTTATAATCGTGCTGGTTTCAGACCCTTTACAAGTTCACAATGTTCCTCTATATTACTGTTCACTATTGAATCCTGCTAAGTTTCTATTTGTTTTATTTTATATTTAGAAAATATCTTTTTTGTGATTTATTCATCTCCTATCTGCCTGTAACAATAAAGCTTAGTGTATACACTTAAAAGGGAATGTCCACTGAAAAACACTTTTCTCTAAATTGTCTATCACCCCCCCCCCCAAACCCTACTTTCCTCGATATCCCATGTTCAAATAGGCTCTGATCTGCTAACCTGACCCGGTCCCTCGCTGCCTCTCGCTCTGCGCACTTTGGTTGCGCTGTCATTTAACGTGGCGGTCTGTGTAGAAGCTCGAACAGGAGCACCTACTGCTGTTGGTCACATTTATCGGAACCCTTGGATTGGACCTTACAGTTTGTGTAGGATATTACACGTTGGTCTGAAGATCCGCACTAATCTTTCCCTTTACCCTACAGCTTGCTATGCAGTCTATTAGTTGGGGAAACACATGGGTTGATGTCCCACCACCGCTCTTGTAATGAGGTTTATAACACTCTCCCTTTCTTCTCACAGCACTTTACTCCACAAGGTCATGCTGCTGATATTGAAAACCGAATGAAAGAATTAAATAAGAAGCATGAAAATGAAACGCAGGCCAAGGCTGGGTTCTGGAAAGTTTGATGTAAGACTTAATAGTTACACGTTTGTTCTTTTTCACACTTTCTCAGTCTGAACATCCCAATGATCCTTTCCTAGAATCTAATCTGAGAGCCTAAATACTTAATGTTCACATTAACAACTGTAGTTTGTCCTACACACCGGCAGAAACAAGAGAAGTCTGATTCTGGTGACCAAACTGGTCCCTGGGGTAGCTGCATGTCTAACTGTACCAATCTGTCCACAGGCTCTGCAGAAACAAGAATCAAAAGCCATGCACGACCGTAAGAGGGTCAAAGACCAGAAATAAAAGCAAGAATCGTTACAAGAACATCCTTCCATGTAAGTTATCTGACGGCGACCTATGGGTTCAACCCTGATTTGGCTTTCATTTTCTACCTGACAACAAGTTTTAAAAGTATACCTCTTATCCTTAAATACGCGTAAATGAATGTCAACCCGTGACACTATGTTCGCTGCGCTCAGACTGAGTATACGGAACTCTGGGTACCACTCCATGTATTATAATGATAATGTATCCCCTATGTAAATTATAAGATGTTAGAAGTCACTGAGGAGTTCTGTGTCCAATAAAGGTACAAGGACAACAGACTGAGTTATACAGGGAACTCTGGGTACACTCATGTATTATTAGGGTAATGTATCCCCTACTGTAAGATTATAAGGATATTAGAAGTCACTGAGGAGTTCGTGTCCATATAAAGTTACAAGGACACAACTGAGTTATACAGGGGAACTCTGGGTACCACTTCATGTATTATAATGGATAATGTATCCCTACTGTAAATTATAAGGAATTAGAAGTCACTGAGGAGTTTGTGTCTATATAAAGTACAAGGACACAGACTGGTTATACAGGGAACTCTGGGTACCACTCATGTATTATAAGGATAATGTATCCCCTGCTGTAAATTATAAGGATATTAGAAGTCACTGAGAGTTCTGTATCTATATAAGGTACAAGGACACAGACTGAGGTATACACGGGAACTGTGAGTACCATTATGTATTATAAGGGATAATGATCCCTACTGTAAATTATAAGGATATTAGAAGTCACTGAGGAGTCTGTGTTATATAAAGGTACAAGGACACAGACTGAGTTATACAGGGAAATCTGGGTACCACTCATGTTATAAGGGATAATGTATCCCCTGCTGTAAATTATAGGATATAGAAGTCAATGAGGAGTTCGTTCTATATAAAGGTACAAGAGGACACAGACGAGTTATACAGGGAACTGGAGTACCACTTCATGTATTATAATGGATAATGTATCCTACTGTAAATATAAGGATATTAGAAGTCCTCGAGGAGTTCTGTGTCTAATAAAGGTACAGGACACAGACTGAGTTATACAGGGAACTCTGGGTACCACTCATGTATTAAGGGTAATGTATCCCCGCTGTAAATTATAAGGATATTAGAAGGCACCGAGGAGTTTGTATTCATATAAAGGTACAAGGACACAGACTGAGTTTATACAGGGAACTCGGGTACCACTCGTATATTATAATGATAATGTGATCCCCTGCTGTAAATTATAAGGAATTAGAAGTCACTGAGGGTTCTGTGTCTATATAAAGGTACAAGGAACAGACTGGGTTAACAGGGAACTCTGGGTACCACTCATGTATAATAAGGGATAATGTATCCCCTACTGTAATTATAGGATATTAGAAGTCACTGAGGAGTCCTGTGTCATATAAAGGTACCAAGGCCTCTGGATTGGGACATACAGTATGTCCCAACATGAGTACACCAGCAGTGTGGTTAGTATTTTATGTACTTTAATGGGCAAACTGACTGATCTGGCACTTAAATACAACGTAAAGTAGTCAGTGTATAGCTTGTAAAACAGTCAAAATAAATGCTTTTCCCTAGAATAAGTGAACAGACACATGTCTAAACCATGCCAATAAAAGTGATAACACAAGTGAAAAATGCCAAATTGTGCCCTTGTGTCAATAGTTAGTGTGGCCACCTTCATTTTCACTAGAGAAGTCACATAACTGTTGGAATTCTGGTTGCCTCAATAACTGTACCCCCCCAGTGCGGAAGTGATGCATACCGACCCAATCGCACTCCCACCACCATGCTTGACTGTTAAAGAACACTTTGTAATCCTCACCTGGTTGTTGCCACACACGCTTGAGACCTCAACCATAAGTTTTTCTTGGTCCCTCACCCACATGACACGGTTCCAGAATCCACAATCCTGGGTCTTCTTGTCTTCCGCTAACGTGGGCTTTTTGTCCTAATCTATAGTAGAGGATCCTTCTGGGACAACAGCCATGCGAACAATGTGATGCACTGCACGGCTTATGGTCTGTGCACTGACAGTTCCTCCCAAACTTTAACCTCTGCAGCAACGTTGGCCACTGATACGTCTGTCCTATTAAATCGCTGTATTGTCTTAGTCACGTGCTGCAGATCAGTTCAGGGTGTTGGCCATGTTCTTATAGCCTAGGCCATATGGCAACCAACTTTCTTACCATGAGCTTCAGTGATCAGTATGTGAGAATGCAATATAGATATCACTAAGGGGGGGGCGCAATATATTTCGCTATCGTAACATGTGCACTCGTTTCCGCAATGATATTAACCACTTTGCGACCGTTAATGCATTGCGAAAATGCATGCGTTTGTGCCGGTGGTTTAGACATTATGCTGTTGTGCGTTATTTCGAGGGGACAGTAAAATTTACCGTTATTCAAGCTGTACACTCACTACTTTACATAGTATCACAGTCCTATCCTCAGTATGTCCCATGGAAAATATTAGTAAAAGTTTACACACATGTGAGTGTGCCACTCACTATTGTACACGTGAATAGAGCCAAATAAACGCATCAAAGAAATATCAGGAATGAATTAATAGACATAATGGGGTGATTTCTAAAGGCGCAGAGGTGCAGCATGACGATCCTCCGGCTTTACCGTTATTGTCAATAACGGATTGTATGGTATTTTACAGCACTAAAATACCATGTGGCAATGGCCATAGATATCTGCCAACATTGTCATTAAATAACCAAGGCTGTTCTCGACTTTCTGGCACCTGAAAAAAAAAATCCAAATGCTGCCCTCCCCCTCACCGTGCCACCAGAAGGGGTGTGGTTTATAATTGAAAGTGATGCTTTGTCCGTAAGTGGGGTATGGCTTGTCCAGAAATGAGAGAGGCTGGTAAATAATGCCACAATGACTGGTAATAATGCCCACAGTGACTGGAATTAGGTGCCCACAGTGACTGGTAAATGATGACCAACATTGATTTGTGATCTGCAGAGCTGACAAACATTGATTTTGATCAAATGAATTGCCAGTCAGAACAGCCAGCCAGTCATTATTTTTTCTGCCATCAAAACTGCTGCCTCCCTACAGGGTGCTGCTCTGTAATGTTCTTCACCTTGCCTCATTAGAGAGTCCACCCTTAAAACAAAAAAAACTGGTGACTGTCAGGTGTCTGCCGCCCCAATCCAACATCTATATTTACCAGCTTATTACATTCATTTGTACCCAGATAAATAATAAGTTATTTTCCATTCCAAGGTATTTGCCTCCTTCCTCTAAGAGCTTTTTATAAGCTTGAGCAAGTGCAGTAGAGGCAGCAGGGGAAACGGCAGCCAATCAACCGTAGCAAGCCAATTTGCTAGAAAAACAATGATCTAAATAAATTTGCCAAGCCAAGATAGTGGTAATTTTAGGCTAGGTTCACATGAACATCTATTATTGGTTTTCTATCAGCAAAATATCTGGAAATGCCGGTGAAACAATTATAAACATTCCATGAGACCTAGCCGTATTGAGGTTCATTTTGTACATGGAAACATAACTATTGCCATGGTGTGTTACCCTTAATATGAAGATGCTGTACATTATATATACACAGAAGCTACATGCCACCTGAGTTATGTGTAATACATGTTACCGTCAACGCACAGGACTGAGCCGGTGGTTCACTTGTTGATGGCTCTGAACCCATTGCTAAACCTCTGTATTCAAACACTTATACAAAACTTCAGACATAGGCAGATTGACTATTCAGCGGATACTTACTAGAGCAGGGGGCCCAGTTGGCAATGTGGAGGAACCAGAGTGAGACACACATCAAACTGGAAAGAAATCACATGAACCTCTCTTCATAATAAGGTAACAAGGCCTGATTTGTTTCGGACTCTAGACCGTCCATAATCATAGCACAAGAGACAAGCTAACCACCGGAACTTAAATGGCCACGTGGTTTAACCCCCAACGGAAACAAACATATACATATAACACATATAATGTATAACACAATAGTTTCCACCCGTATTGCAAACACCAAAAAAATGTGTAAAAAAGACATAATATCCAAAAAAAGCGAAAGCAGCTAAAAAAAAAAAGACCAACAATCATAAAATCTGTACAAAGTTACACAATCAATATTTAATAAATACTGATACATTCCTGCAAGGTGAAAACTAACACAATCAATATATTGAAAATCATGCAGATTAGATGGGACCATAAATGATCATGATTCACTATAACAATGATTTAGACTAATTACTACCTTATATATAGTCAAGACTCTTACTGTGGTAACTTACGTACTGTAAATGGCTGTGGCACACTGGGAAATGGTCTGGTGAACATGTAATATGTCACCAAAATTCTTTTAACACCTCCAGGCGATGCACACGGGCGCATCGCTCCTGATATGGAGTTGAAGTTGCGCTAACCGATGTTATATCAGTTAGGTGACTTTAACTCCTCCTTGCGGTGGCTGCGTGGCTAACGCGAATGTTAACAGCGCAGCCGCCGCAAGAATTATATGCCGAAATCGGCATTTTATTCGCGACACTTTCAACGCCAGCTATAATTGCACATGGTTTCTCCAGAATAAGAACATGTTTTGATTATAAAGCAATATGTTTAGATTGTTGTTTAACCATCACCAGGTTTGCTGTAATAATTTGTGGTAGTGTGGAAGAAGTTCGGGCACATATACAAAAAAATATGCAAATATGTTTCAAATGACTTGCGTCAGGAATAGAAATAGAGGAACCTTCCCTTAATTATCCTCTGTGTTATTTTAGGCTGCAATGGAAATGTTTAACTGAATATTGCAATGGGCACTTTTGGATGAGGTGTATGTGTTGCTGCATGTGTTTATCCAGTACTTCTTTCGCGCAGTATCCCCTCCCACTTAATCGGTCATGACTTTCTGTGAAGTCAAGAATGCACAGTAATCGTTATGAGCTATAGTGGTAGTGAGAATTTCCCACCAGCAATTCACATACAACTGTCACCATTCCAGTTACAGCAACGCTGCACACAGCAGTTTATGGTAATTAGGCACTGATGGCAGGCACTTGATTGGCAGCTGAATGAATGTTAGTTGTTTCACAGTGGGATATAAGAAATAGGGGTAGATCAACAAAAAAAAAAATGTCACAGCGACAGTTGGAAGAATGATATAGTTATGTCCTTGTTATAGATGTCCTTTAAATTGGCATTGTATAGACAGTATAAGGGTCACAGCCAGCTGATATCATTGTATGAATACCAAGTGCAGTAATGAGATCAGCCTTTACAGAGCTGAGGATGTCTAAGTACATTTAAAAGGACTAGGAAGATGCAAGTAACTGTATTTCTATTAAGAATAAGAAGTTGTAACCTCTACCGGTTGCTCTACTATCTGTGTCCCGCGAGGATCCATCTACTCAGAGTTCCGGAGCTCTGATAAGTGATGGTTTAGACGTGTTCCCCCTGTATATATCGTGCCTTGTTCTGAATATGCTGTGTGTGGTTAATAAAAGTTACACCTCTACTTATTGGACTGCTGGTAGGCATCGTACTTTTCTACATGTACTTAACTGTATTTTATTGGCTTATTATGTCTTGGCACTAATTGCTTCTTTCAACAGATGGTATCACGGTACGTCAGGCATAGATGCCGAAAAATTATTGCAGGAGAAGGGAGAACCCTGGACCTTCCTGGTTAGAGAGAGCCGCAGTAAGCCTGGTGACTTTGTCATCTCCGTTCTGACAGAAGAACAGAAAGATGGACTGAACAAAGTGACACACATCAAGATATTACACCAAGGTAATTATTCTAGCACATGGCAACTGCTCAGACAGACCATTAACATTCCAGACATAAGAGTTTGTATTAACATGGTATCTTCCCATCTCTCCTTGGCAGGGATAAATACCTCTGGGGGATGAGAAGTTTGATTCACTACAGACCTCATTGAGGAGTACAAGAAGAAGCCTATTGAGGAGATGTCGGGGAATCGAATGTACCTAAAGAAGGTGAACAAGTGGAGATCACAGTATAACAACCCTGTGCATTATTTGGTCTCTAATTCTGTCCTTAGCTGTCGTCTCCTTTCATTTTTACCTCTTCTGCTTTGATGATTTTGATTGTTCAACAAATTAGTGCCAAAGTCATAGTTCGAGGAGCAGAGAAGAAATTGAAGTCACCAATAAATGAATAGGATGGGGAGAGGAAAAAGGCTTTGAAACTCCCTTTTCAGCATATGAAGTAAGGAACAAGACTTCTGGGTATTTACCCATGGTTCATGGAGCTCTTAGGAAAGCGATACTTTTAAAAAGACTTTGCAGCATTCCACAAGCTAAACGCAAAACCAAGCGCCATCTACAGACCACTTTCAGTATACTGAGCCATCATCAGTGTGTGCAAGCCTCTGGTTTCGCAGTGTGAAGAGCCTATAGACCGACTTCACCAGTAATTATAAGTTTGTGGAATGCTGTAAAGTCTTTTTAAAGATATCGCTTTCCTAAAGCTTCCATGGAACATGTTAAATACCCAGAAGTCTTTGTTCCTTATTTGCATATGCTTTTAGCATGATGCTCCATTGGACAATTATTATTCTAACTCCCTCCCTTTTTTCTTTTCTTCCCATCATTTTTCTCAACAAAGAACATTTTTGTGCTCAGTGAGTCTCCTTATCCAGTGTATGGCCTGAGAGATCACTGAACCCCAATAATACTCTACAAAGACAGATAGATAATCAGCTTAAACAGAGTACCGGTAAATGACATTTCCTTATAAGCTTTGGTGGTTTGGACGCGGGTCTGTGTACTGTTTCCCCTAAGTTACTTTGTTCTTTATTATTATTTATAATCTGTGCTGGTTTCAGACCCTTTACAAGTTCACAATGTTCCTACTTATTAATGTTCACTATGAATCCTGCTAAGTTTCTATTGTTTTTATTATTTATAGAAATATTTTTTTGTGATTTATTCATCTCTATCTGCCTGAACAATAAAGCTTAGGTATTACACTTAAAGGAATGTCCACTGAAAAAAACACTCTTTCTCTAAATTGTCTATCAGCACCCCCCCCAAACCTACTTTCTCGTATCCCATGTTTCAAATAGGCTTGATCTTGCTAACCTGACCGTCCCTTGCTGCCTCTGCGCACTTATGGTTGCGGCTGTCAGTTAACGTGGCCGGTCTGTGATGTGTAGAAGCTCGAAACAGAGCACCTACTGCTGTTGGTACATTTAATCGGAAACCCTTGGATTGGACCTTACAGTTTATGTAGGATATTGACCACGTTTGTCTGAGAGATACGCATAATCTTCCCTTTACCCTACAGACCTTGCTATGCAGTCTATTAGTTGGAAACACATGGGTTGATGTCCACCGCTCTTGTAATGAGGTTTAAACACTCTCCCTTTCTTCTCACAGCCATATTACTCCACAGGGTCAATGCTGCTGATATTGAAACGATGAGAAGAATTAATAAGAAGCAATTGAAAGATGAAACGGCCAGGCTGGGTCTGGAAGAGTTTGAGTAAGACTTAATAGTTCACGTTTGTTCTTTTTCACTTTTCTCCTGAACATCATCATGATCATTCATAGAATACTGAGAGCCTAAATAATACTTTAATGTTCACATTAACAACTGTAGTTGTCCGACCACACCGGCAGAAACAGAGGAAGTCTGATAGTGGGTGGACCAAACTGGTCCCTGGGGTAGCTGCATGTCTAACTGTACCAATCTGTCCACAGCTTGCAAAAACAAGAATCAAAAGCCATGCACGACCGTAAAGAGAGGTCCAAAGACCAGAAAATAAAAGCAAGATATTACAAGAAATTCCTTCCATGTAAGTTATCTGACGGCGACCTATGGTTCAACCCTGATTGGCTTTCATTTTCACCTGACAACAAGTTTTAAAAGTAATTCCTCTTCATCTATAAATACCGTTAAAAGATGTCAACACCGTGTGACCATGTTCGCTCGCCCCACCTCCCTTACTCACTGCCAAAAACATCATTTTACAGGGAAGAGTGCAAAACTGGAAAAAGGAAACAAAAGAACACGAATACCACCAGTGAAGGAGGAGAGGAGAACATGGTCATCCCCTATGAAGCGGGTGGTGCAGAGACCACTATATTCTGTCCTGATTAAAACCAATCAATACACTTGTACATGTAAAAGACCTAATTACTGGAATCAGATGTTTAGCAGCATCTTAAGAGAAAAGGACATTGAAGAGATTGTAATGTCAACAATTGGCCAAGAGGAACATGATGTGTTCAGGGTTGTCAAGGGGCCAATATCTGATATAAGAAGAAATTAGGGACCCTATTTGTAAAACACGCAGTATCGAATTTAGCGGTTAATGTATGTACCGTGCCGTTAAATCTAGGACAACCGTAGTACATTTAGGCTTGAACGTTTTGGTAATTACAAATGTTTGACGTAGATGTAAGACCGCCCCTTTACAAATAGGGCCCATTTATTGATAGAGGTGTGTGTGTGTGTGTGGGGTCTACACCAGTGGTCTGCCATGAAACAATGCTAGTTTTGTGCCTTTGCCTGGTCAGTTTCTGATAACACCATCTTAGGCTTGGGTACACTTCTCCCGCAGCGAGCGCACTGGCGGGACAATGTCTGTCGGGTAGCAGGATTAGCAATTGGTGGTAGGACTGCCTGTCCCTCCTTCTGTAGGTGATAAAACATTTTATTGGCTTCGAATTGAACCTTGCCAGCGCTGCTCCCTCACTGTTGAAATTGAGCCCAAATGGAAGGAATGTGGGTTTATCTTCCCAAATATAAATGTGTTTTTGGAGAATGACAATCACTATAATATGAATAAAACAACATCAGTATGTTAACTAATATGTATTACTGCCGATCCTCTGCACTCTGGTCATAGGCATGGACATTTCGTCTTCTCTAAGGGGAACTGACTATCGTATGACCATACCGGATCCAGATTTTCGAATCCTGATCTGATACTTTAAATCTGGTTGGGCAAAAATGGTTTCTGTCTACCTTCCGATAGATAGAACTCAATAGATTAGATGAGATAGTCATAGATTAGATATAAAATGTAAGATAGAAAGTATATAGTAATAGATAGTATGTAAGAGATAGATATAGAAATAGATAGATATAGACTATTATAAGATTAGATAGATAGTAAGATATAGATAGATTATAGTAAGTAGATGATGATAGAAGACGTCATAGACCGTCCATGATAGAGCATGATGAGAGGATGATAAGATAGATTTAAGAAGATAGATAGATTGAGATGGATGATAGATAGATTATAGATAATAGATGATGAAGATATGAAGATAGATGATAGATCAGATAGATAGATGATAGATAGACTAGCTTTAATTTCAAGGTGATCTTCTAAAGAATCAATAATGTTCAAGGTAGTAAATTGATTTACGCATGCAAACAATAAAGCCAGGGTAGCCGGCCTAAGCACGCAAAAGGAAGGTACGTCAACGGCCCGTAAATTCCGGCACATGGTTCATACATTTTACACCAAACCTTTGTTGTAATTTAACAAAACGTTCGGTCATAGAGTAAACTACTGCACTGGTATTCTTATGGGGGGTTATATTTCCCAGCGATCGGAATCCTTTACAGTCGTTAGACAGTAAAGACAGTATGATAGGAATTGCTGGGGAAGTAGATCAGTTGGAATACTGGGGCTGTACGAGAAAAGATTATTGTACCAAAATTACCAATGGTTGGGGAAGGAGATGGAATGTATAGCCCCCACCCCCCCACTAATGTTAGACATAGATGCGACAATTGATTGAATGATCCGTGGTTTGCAATCAGATGGCCAAGACAGAAAAAATAAAACCAGACATGGTAAAAATATTTTCGATCTCCAGAGAACCCCATATCATACGACACAATCGTTGGGTCCTGCCTCGGATGCAAGGCCTGCCTAAAGCCAATCCCTTGCAACCCATGGCCTTCAGAGGCAAGGATCAGTGGGACTGTATCTGACAGGAAGGAGAATATTACGCCATGTGAGGATTACAGGGACCACGTACCAGGGGGATGTATATATAAAAGACCCAAGTATGGTAAAAATACAGATAAACACAAGGGGGCCACCTATCAAAAAATTTAAATTTTTTAATATAATTTAACCGCTATGCACTATATTAAACAGTTACGCCACAAAACAAGTTAGTTCTTACATTTATATGATCGTTGGGAACTTCTGTTGCTAAATGTTACCCCATTCATTTCCATCTAAAATCAATACTGGGTTTGTATGAGCAAGGGTCATAACAGCACCCTTCCCCCAATGAGCCCCAGACCTGCAGGAGCTCCGACGGATCCCAGAAAGGAACCTGGAGGAAAAGAAAAAAATAATTCAAAAATCAAAAATGTGTTTTTCCAAATGATAAGGGTCCCAACTGATCCTGATGAAACCTGTTGATTGAAAGTACAGGTGAAAACGTTACGTCGAGTTGATCCTAGGACGGACAAGAGAGGAGAATGCAGATAACCGTGGAGATTGTATATTCGGAGGAAGCAAGTAGAGGAGCCGGGTTGGTGAAGATGAAATGGAGGAGGGTGTTTTGAGAGACTTCCCATTTACTAGCAGCGTGCGTCGTCTGCCCATATTTAATACGTCCCGGGTGAGTGTGGTCTGTGCTTTCTACCATCCGCGGCAGTATGTTCAATTTGTTTTCACCACAGTATTATCTATAAATATCCGTACCTAGTGCTATTACATCCGGGGACGCCGGTAAGACTTACATGTGCCTTGAGAAAAGTTGAGACACGTGGAGTTATGCAGTACATGAGAAGGACTCAGATTGTTTATGTGGAACAGAATAGCAGCAGTGAGAATTGGTCCTCCAGTAAGTGTGCATGATTCGTTTAACCCACATTAGTAACTACTTGTATCCAGAGTGGTGGCTCATTTTATCTATCATTATGGTATAGTTTATATCATTGTGAAGTGGGGAATTATTTATAGAGTGTGTTTGTTTGATTATCTATATGATATGAATAGACGGGTCTGCAGCAACACAGGACGTGTGGATTACTGACTGGAGGGTAAAGTGTGTGAGGCTAATGTAGGGTGGTACTTGAGGAAGGGGTCTATCCCCATGGCTAGTGACGTTGGGTGATAGGGGCCATACATGTAATAGGCAAGGGGGGGGCGGGGGACCAACGAGCGAGGCTGAGCTGAGCGAGCAGCGCGCGAAGATGAAGCGAGCGAGCAGCGAGCGAGCAGCGAGCGAGCGAGAGAGTGAGCGAGGAGCAGCTAGGAGCGAGCGAGCAGCGAGCTGAGCGAGCGGGAGAGACGAGCAGCGAGCCGATGCGAGCGAGCGATGCGAGCGAGCAGCGAGGAGGCGAGCGAGAAGGCGGAGCGAGCGGCGAAGCGAGCAAAGAGAGCGAGCGAGACGAGCAGCGAAGCAGAGCGGAGCAGGCGAAGAGAGGGAGCGAGATGAGGCGAGCGGCAGGAGGAGCGGAGCGAGCAGCGAGCGAGCAGCGAGCGAGGAGCGAGCGAGCGAGCGGGCGAGCGAGGGCAAGGAGCGAGAGGAGCGAGCGAGCGAGCAGCGAGCGAGCGAGCGAGCGAGGCGGATCGAGCGAGGAGCGAGCATCTATCGATATAGTATCTATCTGGATCGATCTAGTTTCTCACTTGATTAGGATCGATCATCTATCTATCAGTAGTGATTCTAATATTCTCGCAGCTATATCTCTCTGGCATCGAGCTAGTCGATCTATCGATGCTATCTATCTACCATGCTAGCGTATCAAATCTAGGATTGAGTCGATGGCGATCTCTCACTCTCATAGCGATTATTGTTATAGGATCCAGTCTAATCATCGATCTATTATCCATTCTATCGCCAATATCTATCTATCATCTAGGATCTATCTATCATCTATCTATATATCAAGTCATCCATAAATCTATTGATCTGTCTACTATGATCTATCATCGGAAACTATCTATTAAAGCTATCTTTATTAGTTATTATCTCTCACTCTCTAATATCTATCGACTTATCTATCTATTATCTATCAAGTCTATCGAGTCACTAGCATGATCTATCATTATCATCTCTCACTCTCTGAGATCTATGAAGTGAGTCGATCTATGTATTATCGTATCTAGTATGGAGGGGATGTATGGATGTAGGTAGCGAGCGAGCGATCTAGCGAGCGAGCGAGCTAGCTATGTTAGCAGGCCGCATCTATCGGAGCTAGGAGCTGGCGGTCGGGGGTCTGGCGGGCGGGCGGGGGGCGTAGGGCGGCGTGCGAGCGAGCGAGCGAGCGAGCGAAGCGAGCGCGTCACGCGCGGCCAGAGCAGCGAGCGAGGCAGCGAGCCATCGAGCAGGGAGCGGCGAGGCGAAGGAAGCGACGCAAGCGAGCCAGCCAAGAGAGGGGCGACGAGGAGCGAGCCGAGCAGCGAGCAAGCGAGGAGCGAGGGAAGGCGGCGAAGCGAAGCGAGCGAGCAGCGCGGGCGCGACCCCGCGCGCGAGAAGTCGAGCGAGCGCGCGGAGGAGCGAGCGAGCGAGCGAGCGAGCAGCGAGCGAGCGAGCGAGCGAGCAGCGCGGGCGCGTCCACCGCGCGCGAGAGCGCGCTAGCGCGCGGAAGCAGGCGAGCGAGCGAGCAACATGAGGGAGCGAAGCAGCGAGCTAGCGAGCGAGCGAGCAGCGCGGGCGCGCCCCCGGCGAGAGCCGAGCGAGCGCGCGGACGCTGAGTGAGCACGCGATGCGAGCAAGCGATGAGCGAGGCGAAGCGAGCTAGCGATCATCTCTCGCGCGATCGATCGATCGATCAGCGATTCGATCTATCTATATATAGCTATCGTATCTATGTATGATCTATCGATCGATGAATCTATCGAATCTATCTATAGATCTATCTATGCATCTCTTTCTCTCCCCTCTCGATATCTACTCTCTGAAGCTAGGTACCACAGTAAGATGTCTGAAAGATGACAGACAGGATCTGCAAGATCCGTCTGCCATGTTTCAAGATCTGAATACCCACAGTCCCGAGCGTTCTCTCCCTATCGGGAGAACGCTTCGGGACTGTGTGTTGTCCATCGGCCGCGCTAGGACTCACCTATAGGAGTTCAGCGCGGCCGATGAAATTTTCGGCCGTCCCGAACAAGCGTACGGTCCGACACCGCATCGTCGTGGCCGCGCGCTCGTCCGGAAACGAACGTACACACAGGAACGATAAAGGCCAGATACCGTCTGATACGAGCAGTATACGGGCTTATCGTTACTGTGTGTACCCAGGCTTTACTCTATCTAACTACTTAACCACGGATTTGTAATACACACGGGCACTACAAGAGGAAAAGTTGTACATAGCTGTCTGTGTATCTACCCACAATGCCGCATCCGTAAACATTCCATAAACTACCATGACCAGCGATCCGTCTGTAAAGACCTAACTCAGGAAACTACAAGAGGTTAAAGTTGTACATTAAATGTCTGTATTTCCTACCCCAATGCCCTCCTGTATAACATTCTAACTACATTACCCAGGGATCTCTGTAATAACTACCCAGGAACTACAAGAGTTAAAGTTGTAACATAGCTGTCTGTATTCCTCCCCACAATGCCATACTGTAGAAATTCTAAACTACATTACCCAGTGATCTTGTAGACCTACCCAGCACTACAAGGAGTTAAGTTGTACAGAGATCTGTCTGGATTCCAACCAGAATGCCACCTGTGAACCATTCTAACTCACTTAACGGTGATCTTTGGAAGACCTACCCAGGCACTAAAGAGTACAAGTGGTACCTAGCTGTCTCGTATTCCTCCACATGCCATCATGTATAACATTATAACTACCTTACCCAGCGATATCTGTAATACCTACCCAGGCACACAAGAGTTAAAGTTGTACATAGCGGTCTGTATTCTACCCACAATGCCATCTGTTTCTACATTCTAATCATGACCCCCGGTTTGATCTGCTTGTAACTACCTACCCAGGCAATAAAGAGTTAAACGTTGTACATTAGCTGTCTGTTATCCTAACCACAATGCCATCCTGTTATAACATTATAACTACAAACCCGGTGATCTCTGTCATACCTACCCAGCACGACAAGAGTTAAAGTGTAATAGCTGTCTGTATTCCTACCCCACAATGCCCATCCTGTATTAAACATTTAACTACAGACCCAGAGACTTTGGAATACTATCCAGCACACAAGAGTTAAAGTTGAACATAGTGTCTGATTGCCTAACACAAAAAATGCCATACTGTATAACATTTAAGTACATAGAGTTGATAACCAATATTTACCCAGCCAACTGACACAGTAAGAGGATGGGAAGCTTTTGAAGTGTCAGATCTATTGCCCTTATTGGCCAGTGTGGATTTAGTGTAAGGGCTAGTAACAATGCCAGACATTCCAGCCTGCCAATTTGTGCTTAAGAGCAGGTCGGAGCGGGGGGGATGGGGGACGCTGGTAATGTCCCTGACGTCACGAGTGGGCAGGGCATGCGATGGAGGGAGGTGGGGGAGGGAGGGAGGTGGAGTACGGGCATTTGCACATGGCGGTAGGGGCGTTGATGCACAAAAAAGGGGGCAGAATGGGGATATTAGAAGTCACTGAGGAGTTCTGTCTGTATAAAGGTACAAGGACATAGACTGAGTTATACAGGGAAGGTCTGGGTACCACTCATGTAAATAGGGATAATGTATCCCTGCTGTAAATTATAAGGATATTAGAAGTCACTGAGGAGTTCTGTCTGTATAAAGGTACAAGGACAACAGTACTGAGTTATACAGGGAACTCTGGGTACCACTCATGTATTATAATGATAATGTATCCCCTACTGTAAATTATAAGATGTTTAGAAGTCACTGAGGAGTTCTGTGTCCAATAAAGGTACAAGGACACAGACTGAGTTATACAGGGAACTCTGGGTACCACTCATGTATTATAGGGATAATGTATCCCCTCTGTAATTATAGGATATTAGAAGTCACGAGGAGTTCTGTGTCCATATAAAGTACAAGGACACAGAACTGAGTTATACAGGGAACTCTGGGTACCACTCATGTATTATAATGATAATGTATCCCCTACTGTAAATTATAAGAATGTTAGAAGTCACTGAGGAGTTCTGTGTCCATATAAAGGTACAAGGACACAGACTGAGTTATACAGGGAACTCTGGGTACCACTCATGTATTATTAGGGATAATGTATCCCCTACTGTAAGTTATAAGGATATTAGAAGTCACTGAGGAGTTCTGTGTCCATATAAAGTTACAAGGACACAGACTGAGTTATACAGGGAACTCTGGGTACCATTCATGTATTATAATGGATAATGTATCCCCTACTGTAAATTATAAGGATATTAGAAGTCACTGAGGAGTTCTGTGTCTAGAACCCAGTCTGTGGCACAAGCCAATGTTCTCAAGCGGAAGAAACACATTACTTAAAAGGAAAGGAAAATCCAAAATTACCCCCTCTCCCCTTGGCTGTACCCAGGGTAAGGAACCTACACTCACTAGATCCTCCACCCATGGCAGTACAGTAGGTAGTGGGACACTTACCTACTAGTGGTGTCCCCTTCTATCTGATCCTGCCTCCTCTCATGGACGGGTCCTAGTGGAGGGGCAGAACCAGCCCCCAACCCCAACAGGTCTGGAATAGGCGACACTTGAGCTAGTATTTAAGTATTCCAAAACTACTACTGTACCCCCAGGGGTAAGGATCTAGTGAGTTAGGTTCTCCTCCTGGGTAAAGGCCAATGATGTATAGTGGCAATCAGACCAACTCGGGATAAACTCGGAACGAGATGTAATTCTAAACAATGGGACCTGGTTATTGGCTGTCAAGGTGTTAATAAAACACAACCCTAGTATTACCCACCCTCTACCACCTTATCCTCTACTAACCAGAATCCGTTCTTATCCTGTACACCTATACTTCCCCGTCTACTACCTATAAGTACTGTCTAATTAACCTTATTCCTGTCTACTATAGCTATAATACCTGTCTACTAACCTATATCTGTCACCGTACGTCTCTTACATCACTACCTTACTCCCTGTATACCTACTCATAATACCTGTCTACTTACCTATATTTCCTGTCTACCTATTCATAATACCATGTCTACCACCTATACCCCTGTCTAACCTACCTTATACGTACTGACTTCCTTGGTTGTAGAGTTAGAGGATGTTTGAAACGGTTGTTTCATTCTGTTTTTGAATTTTCGAACTTTTCAAAAATTTGAAAAATTCGAAAATGGACCCATGAGAGGAAAAAAAATGTGAACATTTCTGTCATTTGAGGGGACAAATGTAATTAGTACGGTTACTGCTAAAGGAACAAGGAGGACCTGGGGAATGGTTGGGGAACCCGTAAATAGAACCAAAACTAGTGTGAAAACTATCTTTTCTCACATCGGGCTGTTTTCGAGCTCCACGTTCTATTTTCGAGATCATTACTTCGAGGGTTCTTTTCACCAGTTCGATTTTCAATTCCCAATAATTATTATTTCGATTAAAAAATCACAAAAAAATCGAAAAAATCGGGGTTCCGGGAAATCAGGAGTTCCAAATAGCTTTCGTTGGGATTCGAAACCCTCGATTAGATTCAAACACGGGTTCATTTCAATCCCACATACGACTATTGTAGAGGAGGTTTGTAGGCTGAAAGGGAAAGACAATGAGGAGGATTAGGAAGTATAATATTTAAATAACGTGGTGGGTGAGTAGCGGGGAGCGAGACTGGTAGTTAATATGGGGTACAGGGTTGTATGTAATAAACCCACAGGACTGGGGGTCGGGTCAGTGACCACATTGTCTTATGTAGCAGAGCAACAGTACAATGGAGAAGAAACAAGATATGGATTTTGTCCCATGTCCCTCACACCTTGTGCTACAGACACCATAAAACTACTTACCTGATCTATGTCCAGATGAACTCCACAAGGTTAAGTTGCTGAGAAGCCCTCTAAGGCGCCTGGTTTACATTTCTGTAACAATGAATTTTATATTCAAAATCCATGTGAGAAATATTCTATTTTTGTTGGGTGTAGATAATAAGAGAGATGTTGACTGTACCATGGCTTGGTCCTGAGGTGTGTGCATTCCAAGGCGGATTCTTGGAGCACCTCAGGAGGTCACTCAGCACTTTTATCCAGAGCCTCCATCTCCTCATCAGGGCTTGATTTTTTTTTGTGCTTTGGGGCACTGACAACCCAATACCTCACATAATTACATGCACTCGCATCTCAACAATCTCTTCTCTTCACTCTCGCTTATATCTGCATCCACTAAATAGGTTCCGCACAGCCTCAGTACCACGCAGGCGGAATTATTTGGGGAAGAGCCCATGGGAATGGCACTGGCTGATCTCCTCGATGAGGTTTGGAACAGTAATGCCCTGCAGAAGATACAATTAAAGGGATTCTATTCATTTCCTTTCATGGACAAGAACATCAAGACCGTTAAACAACCCCAGAACATACCACCTTAAACTGCCTGATTTACAGTTATGGAATATATTAAGCAATGAAATGATTTTGTGGTTCACTGCACATTTAATGACCCGTGAGCAAAATGTGCATCATAAACCCATTTTACCAACAGCCAATCAGATGTCCCTTTTTACTTGCCTACTAGACAGTTAGAAAAAATTTCCTGATTGGTTTTCTGCAGTTTAACAGCTCAAAGCCAAATGTTTCCCCTCTTATAATCCAAATAATCTCTTTATTTCCCTTTTATTTCAAAGTAAAAACAGCAAATTGTCACCCCAACCACATGGTTATCACCTCCCATAGACATGAATTGGTACCCGCGGTCTTACTTAGCGCAGGGCGGACGTGTGTGTTTTTTATTCCCCATCGTTTAAACCTCCTACAAACGATAAAAACACACGGTCACATATCCCAAACTGGACACCACTTATCCCTTTCCCAGTCAACAATACGGATATTGCAGGGGACCGGTTTTAGTTCTGTTCATTTGGCTTGAAGAGCCATATAAAGGTAAAAAAGCTAATTTGGATTTATCCTAATGAAATTATTTTATAGTTGTAATCACAATAAAAGATAAACCCCGGTAACAGGACACACACCAAATGCAGGCAATTTATTATAATACTAATTTTCCCCTTAAACCTCTGTGCCAATGTGGAAGAAATACAGGAGCTGAAGCAGCACTGTACTTTTTATTGCACGATCAAAGCAGTTTAAAATGGATTAGTGAAGCGTTCTTTATTACCCCTGTCTGTGATTCATCTAATTAGCATACCTTGGTCACATGATTCCTGCACTGTGGACAGTCGTCTAATATTATATGTGGTCACATGATCCCTACACTTGACATCGTCTAATTATTAATCTTGGTCACATGATCCTACACTGTGACATGGTCTAATTATATTCTGGTAACATGATCCACACCGTGACATGCTAATTATCATACATGGTCACAGAATTCCTACAATGCGAATCATCTAATCATCATTATTTTGGCACATGATCCCTACACTGAATGTAACATTTATTCAGACTATCTACATCCTTATTTTCATGGTCCATGTTACACTGTGCATCACTTATTCAAAGTCATAGAAAAACATCAGAACGCAATCACTAGCAGATCTGAATGTCATTCACTGCGGGGTGTGGAGAATTCATTTTTGGATCACACGTAACGAATTGCGAATCCATCCACGTAGCAATCCATCATTTGAATCAGACCATACGAACACGAACCTACAGTATGTATGCATCACCTACTTCTGCTATCATTCATCTTTAATGGATAAGACCCGATAAGATGCTGCTCACTACCCGCGTCCTAGCTATTCTTTAATAGGCATCAAAACCGATACGAACAAATGTAACAACACCCTACTGTTCTGAATCTTCATCTCACAGTCCGAACCGAAAGAACAATGTCAGCAACCCTGTTCTGACACACTTCTTAATCATGCATACAGCAGAATACTATTTCGCACAGCACTACGGTTAAGACCTCTTACATAGATCACGACTGAACGGAATAGTAATGACAGCCACGGTAGATCGACCTTTAAGGCTCCCGACATGTAGATAGTAGTTGGCTCGTGCCTAGCTAATCCATTCAACATTACTCAGACATCAACATAACCTGAATTGTTCGTCATCCCAGTGTTCTGTAATCCAATTCTTTACACAGGACATCCCAAACGTAACCTGAATAATGTATAGTGCTATGTTCCTAGTCATTTCATTTTACATCAGGCAATCACAGAACCTAACTGAAGATCGATTCGTCCTCGGTCTAGCTATCCCATTTCACTCTCTTAATCAGGACCAATCCACAAGAACACGTACCTGAAAAGTAATGATCAGCACACGAGCCTCACCACGTGACATCCCAGCTTTATGATCATTAATGTCCTACAACTCTTAACATCAGAGGACAAACCCAGACAGATAACTGAAAAGTCAGTATCACTGCACAGCGATCCTGGCGTGTAATGAGCTTAATCCATTTCCTTCGGTACATCAGGACCAATCCACAGAAACACGTAGATAGAATGACAACACGTCCCCCTCACACGTACTCACCATCACCGCCCTACGTGTTCCTAGCTATCCATTCACTTCTCTTACATCAGGACACAATCCACAGAACCACTGGTAACCTGAAAAGTAATGTATCGCAGCACGTCCCTCGTGTTCTAAGCTAATCCATTTCAATCTTTACATCAGAGACCAAATCCACAGAACACCAGTAACCTGTTTGAACAGTCATGTATCAGCATCACGTCCTACCGTGATTCCCTAGCTATTCCATTTCAACTTCTTTACCTCAGGACCATCCACAGAACACGTAACCTGAACAGTTGAATGTATCAGCATCAGTACATACAGTGTACTTTAAAAGCTAATCCATTTTTCATCTTACATCAGGGACCAATCCACAGAACCATGTAACCTGAAGTAATTATCAGCATCACGTCCATACAGTGTTCTACGTAATCAATTTCACTTATCTTTACATCAGGACCAACCACAAGAACACACGTTAACCGAAACAGTAAGTATCAAGCCATCAACGTCCCTACGAGTTCCTAGCTAATGCAGTTCAACTTCTTTCATCAGGACACAATCCACAGAACATGTAAACCTGAATAGTCATGTATTGAATCATGCCCCTACGTGTTCCTAGCTAATCCATTTCACTTCTTTACATCAGGACCAATCACACAGAACCATGTAACCCGAATAGTAATGTTCAGCATCACGTCCCTACGTGTTCCTAGCTAATCCATTTCACTTCTTTTACATCAGGACCAATCACATAAAACCCATGTCACCGAATAGTATTGGTATCAGCATCACGTCCTAGTGTCCTAGGCTAATCCATTTTCAATTCTTTACATCAGGAACCAATCCACAGAAACCATGTAACACTGAATAGTATGTATCAGCATCACGTCCCTTACGTGTCCTAGTAATACATTTCAATTCTGTACATCAGGACCAATCCACAGAACCATTGTAAACCTGAATAGTATGTATCAGCATAACGTCCTTGTCGTTCCTAGCTTATTCCATTTCACTTCTTTACATCACGGACCAATCCCAGAACACGTAACTGAATGTATGTATCCAGCATTACGTCCCACGTGTTCTGGCTAATCCATTCTCACTTCTTACAATTCAGAACCAATCCACGAACCAGTAACCTGAATAGTAATGTATCAGCATAAGTGTCCCTACGTGTTCCTGGCTAATCCATTCAACTTCTTTACATAACGGACAATCCACAGGAACCATGTAACCTGAATAGGAATGTAGTCAGCATCAACGTCCCTAGTTTTCCTGGCTATAAATCTATTTCACTTCTTTACATCAGAAACCAATCCACAAAACATGTAACCTGAATAGTAATGTAATCAGCCATCACGTCCCTACGTGTCCGGGAATCTATTTCACTTCTTTACATTCCGAAACCAATCCACAAACACCATGTCAACCGAATAGTAATGTATCAGCATCACGTACCTACGTGTTCCTGGCTATCACAGTTTCACTTCTTTGACATCAGAAAAATCCACAAACAATGTAACCTGAACAAGTAATGTATAAGGCATTCACGTCTACGTGTTTCCGGCTAATCCATTTCACTCTTACCAGAACCAACCACAAAACCATGTAACCGAATAGTAATGTATCAGCATCACGTACCTAGGTTTCCTGGCTAATTCCATTTCACTTTTTAAATCAGAAACCAGATCCACAAAACATGTACCTGAATAGTAATGTATCCGCATACGTCCCACAAGTGTTTCCTGGCTATCCATTTCACTTCTTTAACATCAGAACCAACCACAAAACCATGCTTAACCTGAAAGTAGTAATGTATCAGATCCACGTCCCTAGTGTTCCTGGCTCATCTATTCACTTCTTACATCAGAACCAATCCCACAGAAACCATGTAACCTGGAATAGTAATGTATCAGATTCATGCCCCTAGTGTTCATAGCTAATCCCATTTACTTCTTTACATCAGACAATCACAAAACACATTGGGTAACCTGAATAGTAATGTACAGCATCACGTCCACTACAGTGTGTCCTGGCTATCCATTTCACTTCTTTACAGCAGGACCAATCCACAGGAACCATGTAACCTGAATAGTAAGTATCCGCATCACGTCCTAGTGTCATGGCTAATCCCATTCCTTCTTTACATACGGACAATCCACAGAACCATGTAACCTGAATAGTAATGGATCAGCATCACGTCCCTACGTGTTCCTGGCTAATCTATTTCACTTCTTACATCAGAACCAATCCACAAAACCATTGTAACCTGAATAGTAATGTATCAGCATCACGTCCTACGTGTTCCTGCTAATCTATTTCACTTCTGACATCAGAACCAATCCACAGAACCATGGAACATGATAGTAATGTATCAGCATCCGTCCCTACGTGTTCCTGGCTAATCCATTTCACTTCTTACAATCAGAACCAATCCACAGAACCATGTAACCTGAATAGTAATGTATCAGAATCATGCCCCTACGTGTTCCTAGCTAAGCCATTTCACTTTTACATCAGGACCAATCCACAAAACCATGTAAACCTGAATAGTAATGTATCAGCATCAGTCCCTAGTGTTCCTGGCTAATCCATTTCACTTCTTACATCAGGACCAATCCACAGAACCATGTAACCTGAATAGTAATGTATCAGCATCACGTCCCTACGTGTTCTGGCTAATCCATTTCACTTCTTTACATCAGAACCAATCCACAAAAAACCACGTAACTGAATAGTATGTATCAGCATCACGTCCCTACGTGTCCTAGTTTGCTGAAGAGACCAATTCCTGTTCTATTTCTTCTTTCGTCAGTTTTATTCTTCTGCTTTTATAATGGTAAAAATCCTCAAATGTGGATATCTAATAACGATGTGGTTCAAGTTCCAATGGGGTTTATGTTATTTGTATGTAATTATAGTAGCAATATTAATGGCTCTTATTCAATAACAATTGAAGTATTGGATCTATGTCGAACTTAGTCCAATGATTATAATAATTTCAAGAGAACGGGACAATAAGGCCTGTAGGTTTTATTGGATGTTTTAATGTATGAACATTTGGGCACCAAGTACTTAGGATGGATATTGGAAGATGGACCATTTTTTTACACTTCTGGACTTAAATGGAAGTTTTTATAGTGAATTTGCACCTGAACTACGTGTTATATCATGTGGGAACATAGACTATAAGAAATATGGTTTTATTTTATAGACATTGTACATTTATATAAAAAAAGTGTTTTGGGTACACTGTTATTAAAGGGTATCTCCATGGTTTTGGTAAGTTTTCGGAATCCATTTCATTGAAGAACGGGAGGTAAAGGAAGCTGGCCTTACCTTCCGTTCTCAATAGAACAAACAGGAGCCAGGAGAGAAGGTAAGAACTTACCGCTCGCTCCCCGGCGCTTGGTCTGACAGGTCCGACGGACCTTGTCTTCTAGCGCATAGATCGCGCATTGCGCATAGAAGACAAGGTCCGTCGGGACCTGTCAGACTACGCGCCGGGGGAGCGAGCGAGCGGGTAGTTCTTACCTTCTCTCGGCTCCTGTGTGTAAGGCACAGCTCTTTACCTCCCGTTCTTCAATAGAAATGGATTCCGAAAACTACCAAAACCAGTGGAGAACCCTTTAAATAGCACAGTTTTTTTTTATATGCTAATTGTATATTACTTTGCTAAATTAATTGGGTTGTTAATGCATCACTGGGGGAGTGATATCTGAAGTCACAACCAATAGGTATATAAGGGCGGTTCACAAAACATGTGTTCACATTGGGAAAGAACCTAGACTGTCCGAACATGTCGTGGTATGAGCACAATAAACACGCTTATTTTAACGTAAATCCTAGTTATTAAATGGTTCATAGGGGGCTCCAAACATTCTAGAATTATTAATCCTGGATTCAGGAATTTGAAATCCCTATTGTTAGGTTTTTATATATCTCTATAATCACTAGCCTAATAGCAGCCATTTTGTATTGCTCAGAGAAACTCTCCTTAGTGAGAGAATAGAGACAGGTACAAACACCCAGCACTGGTTTGGAAACAACTGCACTCCTCACTAGTTGTCTTCAAAGTTTGTAATAGACCGACAATGCTTGGAGACGATGGCAATAAGGAATAGTCTGTGGATAGTTTAACATAAATACATTACATTTCCCAAAAAATCCAAAACCTGACATCTGAGCTCCCCAGTTTTCTAGACAGGGAGGCCCCAGTGATCATAGAGGGGCGGACAACCATCAGGGGATGTGTGACCAGGGGTGTTTCCTAGGGTTTTGACACCTGAAACAAATTTTAAATGCTCTATGGTAGGTGATACGATAAGTGGGCGTGGCTTCAACCTGGAGGAACATAGGCGTTGGCTTGTGGAGGCGGGTGTGCTGGGCTGACAATGACACTGATTGGTGGACTAGAGGGTGACAACACTGAATGGTGGACTGTGTGTGAAATGCAGTATTACAGAAAGGGCGCGCCCTGAGCAAATGTTTCAGTTTGCTTCATGGTAGGGGCACCCCTGTGTGTGACATCACTTCTGCACCTCCATGAGGTAATGAGCCAGACACACAAAAAGTAATGCAAAGATTATGTAGCCATGGAATGTGCCAGGTTATGCTTACTTTCCCTAAAGGAATGTTTCAGGGTGTTCAATCTACGGTAATAATAGCAGTGATGCAGCTTAAAGGTCATGTTAGACTTCAGGAATTTCCGGCAGGTGACGTCCTCATTTGGCATCCTGCGTCGGCGTCCTCAACGTACATGCGCGCCTCTTCAGCTCATGCCTCTCTTCTGGTGGCCGGGCCCTGTAGTTCCCAAATGGGGTGGAGGAGTTTAAATTCTCAATCTGCATCTGGCTCAGCCTGCTCCATACATGCTCTTTCCTGCCATTACCACCTTACCTGTTACAGTTTGGTTAGCCAAGCTAGTGGTCCCTGATATACTTTAGTAGCCAAGTCTATTTCTTGTAGCCAAATCTTGTTGATTGTACTTTGTTTCTTCTCATTGTCATTGTTATCCTTGTATTCTTGTTATTTCCTTGTCTTCCAGTTCCTGTGATTTTCCTTGGTGTTCCGGTTTCCAGAGTGACCCGTCCTCAGCGTCTAAACCTTGTGCTCTAAGACCTGGGGGTAACCTTGTACAGTGCGGGGGACAAGTCTCCTGACGACCGGGGGCTTGTCTATAGGTGAAGACAGCGGCTGTAGATTGGGGTATAGGCGCCAGAAGGTATACTTGGGGAACTCCGGGCATCACAGGTCACATGTGAGTTTCTATGGGAGCTGAAGAGTCCCTGAGACTCTGGTACCAAGACTGAGCCTGTGCATCTCCACCAGAGAAAGGAGATTTATAGAGAATGTGGTTGGGAAAAACCCACAGTGACTCCACCCCCCCCACCATTATATTCTCACAATAAAACTCTTTAGTTCACACCCGAGCCACAAATATTGTAGATCACGATCCTCTCTTGATGCAGAAAGACACATTTATTATTTATAAACCAATTCCTCTTATACAGCAAGTGTGCAAACCAAATTTTTATTTTAGGAATAAAAAATCTATTTACATTTGTTACACAAAATGAGTGATCCTCGTTTCAAAAGGTTATGAACAGAGACAACTGGTTCCCATCATTCATAGCTAAACGTTAGACTAGAACATATCTTTTCCGCCGAAGTTTGTGCGTGCACGAGCTTGCCGGAGATCATCCTCTTCTCATTGTATCTGAGTGCAACCTGTCAGAGGAGCAGCGATCGAGATTACCGCAGAAGATCCATAAACTGCTGCCCTGCTGCCCTAGGATTAGACAGGTCCATTATTTCAGAGAATGGCCCCCTATTCTAATAGTCTAATAGTTAATTTAAACATGTTGTCTATTATAAAACTACGACACTAAAGGTCGATATTCCCAGATTTTAACGTTTCTTGTGAGAGTTTGGGAGATTTGTGAAAAACTTAGGTAAAGATTGAGCTAAATATTTTCCTGGCTTAAAGGGACACTATACTGAAAAAAATGACTTACTCTTAAAATTACTCTGATTTGTGTGTTGCTGCATGCCTTCAATAGCACACATTTGTTTAGGAGCAGTATCCCCCCTCCCTTTTTGACCACTCACTTCCATCTGACCTGATTTTTCCCCACAACCAACTGTCAAGCCTGCACACAGTATACACCATTCCAACTGTCAAAACTCTGTCACCATTCCAGCTACAGTAAACTACTCAAGAAGAATAGTTTTTTGAGAGCAAGGAAATTGATTGACAGCTGAAAATAAGAAGTTTTAGATTGGATATATAAAGAAATAGATACAGTGGTGGTTGGGAAGAATTATAGTTTCCAGTTATGGTCAATTTAAAATAACTTATTTTTCGGTATAGATGCCCTTTAAAGCAAATAAAATGACGTATCACTTAAAAAGTCATTTCCAATCCTAGCCCGTGTAAAGCCTTTCAGATCTATCAATTCTTCCCCCCTCCATTGGCTGAGTGTGATTTGCCCAGGTGAGATTGAGGAGCTGCTAATTTTGCTCAACCAATCAGATTAACATTTGAAAGCTAAGATCTGATGGTTGGGGCAAAATTAGAACCATTTTTAAACCACTGACTGACCATCCAAGATTGAGAAAGTCCCTGTGATGCAATGTACAGTAAATTATTATCACCTATACCTGCAAAACTCAAACAGTTTGTGGACACAGAACCTAAAATAGGAATAAAATGAAATGTTTAGGGGTAGAAATGTCAATAATGTTCCAGGTCTGTCTACATTAAACAAGATCATAATATAATATATACCACTGGGTAGCACTCATGTATTATAAGGGATAATGTATCCCTACTGTAATTATAAGGATATAGAAGTCACTGAGGAGTTCTTGTCCATATAAAGGTACAAGGACACAACGAGTTATACAGGGAACTCTGGGTACCACTCATGTATTATAAGGGATAATGTATCCCCTACGAAATTAAAGGATATAGAAGTGACTGAGGAGTTCTGTGTCCATATAAAGGTACAGGACACAGACTGAGTTATACAGGGAACTCTGGGTACACTCAGTATTATAAGTGATAAGTATCCCTACTGTAAATTATAAGAATGTTAGAAGTCACTGAGGAGTTCTGGTCCATATAAGGTACAAGGATACAGACTGAGTTATACAGGGAACTCTGGTACCACTCATGTATTATAATGATAATGTATCCCCTACTGTAAATTATAAGGTATTAGAAGTCACTGAGGAGTTCTGTGTCTATATAAAGGTACAAGGACATAGACTGAGTTATTAAGGGAATCTGGGTACCACTCATGTATATAAGGGATAATGTATCCCCTGCTGTAAATTATAAGGATATTAGAAGTCACTGAGGAGTTCCTGTCTGTATAAAGGTACAAGGACAAGACTGAGTTATACAGGAAGTCTGGGTACCACTCATGTAAATAGGGATAATGTATCCCCTGCTGTAATTATAAGGATATTAGAAGTCACTGAGGAGTCTGTCTGTATAAAGGTACAAGGACACAGACGAGTTATACAGGGAACTCTGGGTACCACTCATGTATTATAATGATAATGTATCCCCTACTGTAATTATAAGAGTTTAGAAGTCACTGAGGAGTTCTGTGTCCATATAAAGGTACAAGGACACAGACGAGTTATACAGGGAACTCTGGGTACACTCATGTATTATAGGGATAATGTATCCCCTCCTGTAATTATAAGGATATTAGAAGTCACTGAGGAGTTCTGTGTCCATATAAAGTTACAAGGACACAGACTGAGTTATACAGGGAACTCTGGGTACCATTCATGTATTATAATGGATAATGTATCCCCTACTGTAAATTATAAGGATATTAGAAGTCACTGAGGAGTTCTGTGTCATATAAAGGTACAAGGACACAGACTGAGTTATACAGGGAACTCGGGTACCACTCATGTATTATAAGGATAATGTATCCCCTGCTGTAATATAAGGATAGAAGTCACTGAGGAGTTCTGTATCTATATAAAGGTACAGGACACAGACTGAGTTATACAGGGAACTGTGGTACCATATGTATTATAAGGGATAATGTATCCCTACTGTAAATTATAAGGATATTAGAAGTCACTGAGGAGTCTGTGTCTATATAAAGGTACAAGGACACAGACTGAGTTATACAGGGAACTGGGTACCACTCATATTATAAGGATAAGTTATCCCCTGCTGTAATTATAGGATATAGAAGTCACTGAGGAGTTCTGTATCTATATAAAGGTAAAGGACACAGACTGAGTTATACAGGAACTGTGAGTACCATCATGTATATAATGGATAATGTATCCCCTACTGTAAATTATAAGGATATTAGAAGTCACTGAGGGGCTGTGTCTATTAAAGGTACAAGGACACAGACTGAGTATACAGGGAACTCTGGGTACCACTCATGTATTATAAGGGTAATGATCCCCTGCTGTAAATTATAAGGATATTAGAAGTCCGAGGAGTTCTGTATCTATATAAAGGTACAAGGACACAGACTGGGTTATACAGGGAACTCTGGTGACCACTGTATATTATAAGATAATGTATCCCCTGCTGTAAATTATAGGATATTAGAAGTCACGAGGATCACTGAGGAGTTCTGTGTCTATATAAAGGTACAAGGACACAGACTGGGTTATACAGGGAACTCTGGGTACCACTCATGTATAATAAGGGATAATGTATCCCCTACTGTAAATTATAAGGATATTAGAAGTCACTGAGGAGTCCTGTGTCCATATAAAGGTACAAGGCCTCTGGATTGTGACATACAGTATGTCCCAACACTGAGTACACCCTAGCATGTGTGTTAGTATTTTATTGTATCTTTCCATGGGACAATACTGAAGATCTGGCACTTAAATACAACGTAAAGTAGTCAGTGTATAGCTTGTATAACAGTCAAAATAAATGCTTTTCCCTTAGAATAAGTGAACAGACAATGTCTAAACCACTGCCAATAAAAGTGATAACACAAGTGAAAAATGTCCAAATTGTGCCCTTCGTGTCAATAGTTAGTGTGGCCACCTTCATTTTTCACTAGAGAAGTCACATTACCTGTTGGAATTCTTGGTTGCCTCAATGAACTGTACCCCCCCAGTGCCGGAAGTGATCATACAGACCCAAATCGCACTCCCACCACCATGCTTGACTGTAAGACACACTTTGTACTCCTCACCTGGTTGTTGCCACACACGCTTGAGACCATCTGAACCAAATAAGTTTTTCTTGGTCCCTCAGCCCACATGACACGGTTCCAGTAATCCACATCCTTGGTCTTCTTGTCTTCAGCTAACTGTGGGCTTTCTTGTCCATCATCTATAGTAGAGGATTCCTTCTGGGACAACAGCCATGCAGACCAATGTGATGCAATGCACGGCTTATGGTCTGTGCACTGACAGTTCCTCCCAAACCTTTAACCTCTGCAGCAACGTTGGCAGCACTGATACGTCTGTCCTATTAAATCGCTGTATTGTCTTAGTCACCGTGCTGCAGATCAGTTTCAGGGTGTTGGCCATGTTCTTATAGCCTAGGCCATATGGCAACAACTTTCTTTACCATGAGCTTCCAGTGATCAGTATGAGATGCAATATAGATATCACTAAGGGGGGGGGGCGCAATATATTTCGCTATCGTAACCTACGTGCACTCGTTTCCGCAATGTATTAACCACTTTGCGACCGTTAATGCATTGCGAAAATGCATGCGTTTGTTGCCGGTGGTTTAGACATTAATGCTGTGTGTTGCGTTATTTCGAGGGGACAGTAAATTTACCGTTATTCAAGCTGTACACTCACTACTTTACATAGTATCACAGTCCTATCCTCAGTATTGTCCCATGGAAATATTAGTAAAATGTTTACACACATGTGAGTGTGCACTCACTATTGTACCACGTGATAGAGCCAAATAAACGCATCAAAGAAATATCAGGAATGAATTCAATAGACACTAATGGGGTGATTTCTAAAGGCGCAGAGTTGCAGCATGACGATCCTCCCGGCTTTACCGTTATTGTCACATACGGATTGTATTGGTATTTTACAGCACTAAAATACCATGTGGCACTGGCCATAGATATCTGCAACCATTGTCATTAAATAACCAAGGCTGTCTCTAGACTTTCTGGCACCTGAAAAAAAAATCCAAATGCTGCCCCTCCCCCTCACCGTGCCACCAGAAGGGGTGTGGTTTTATAATTGAAAGTGATGCTTTGTCCGTAAGTGGGGTATGGCTTGTCCAGAAATGAGAGAGGCTTGGTAAATAATGCCCACAATGACTGGTAAATAATGCCCACAGTGACTGGAATTAGGTGCCCACAGTGACTGGTAAATGATGACCAACATTGATTTGTGATCTGCAGAGCTGACAAACATTGATTTTGATCAAATGAATTGCCAGTCAGAACAGCCAGCCAGTCATTTATTTTTTCTGCCATCAAAACTGCTGCCTCCCTACAGGGTGCTGCTCTGTAATGTTCTTCACCTTGCCTCATTAGAGAGTCCACCCTTAAAACAAAAAAACTGGTGACTTGTCAGGTGTCTGCCCGCAATCCCAACATCTATATTAACCAGCTTATTACATTCATTTGTAACCAGATAAATAATAAGTTATTTTCCATTCCAAAGGTATTTGCCTCCTTCCTCTAAGAGCTTTTTATAAGCTTGAGCAAGTGCAGTAGAGGCAGCAGGGGAAACGGCAGCCAATCAAACCGTAGCAAGCCAATTTGCTAGAAAAACAATGATCTAAATAAATTTGCCAAGTCCAAGATAGTGTTAAGTTTAGGCTAGGTTCACATGAACATCTATTATTGGTTTTCTATCAGCAAAATATCTGGAAATGCCGGTGAAACAATTATAAACATTCCATGAGAACCTAGCCGTATGAGGTTCATTTTGTACATGGAAACATAACTATTGCCATGGTGTGTTACCCTATTAATATGAAGATGCTGTACATTATATATACACAGAAAGCTACATGCCACCCTGAGTTATGTGTAATACATGTTACCGTCAACGCACAGGAGAAGGCCGGTGGTTCACTTGTTGATGCTCTGAACCCTTGCTAAACCTCTGTATTAAACACTTATACAAAACTTCAGACATAGGGCAGATTAAGTGACTATTCAGCGGATACTTACTAGAGCAGGGGGCCCGTTGGCAAATGTGGAGGAAACCAGAGTGAGACACACATCAAACTAGGAAAGAAATCACATGAACCTCTCCAGTAATAAGGTAACAAGGCTGATTTGTTTCGGACTCTAGACCGTCCATAATCATAGGCACAAGAGACAAGCTAACCACCGGAACTTAAATGGCCACGTGGTTTAACCCCCAACGGAAACAAACAATACATATAACACATATTACTGTATACACACATAGTTTCCACCGTATTGCAAACACACAACAAAATGTGTAAAAAAGACATATATCCAAAAAAAAAGCGAAAGCAGCAGCTTAAAAAAAAAGCCAACAATTCATAAAATCTGTACAAAGTTACACAATCAATATATTAATAAAAATACTGATACATTCCTGCAAGGTGAAAACTAACACATAATCAATATATTGAAAATCATGCAGATTGATGGGACCATAAATGATCATAATTCACTATAACAATGATTTAGACTAATTACTACCTTATATATAGTCAAGACTCTTACTGTGGTAACTTACGGTACTGTAAATGGCTGTGGCACCTGGGAAATGGTCTGGTGAACATGTATATGTCACCAAAACTTCTTTAAACACTTCCAGGGCGATGCACCAACGGGCGCATCGCTCCTGATATGGAGTTAAGGTTGCGCTAACCGATGTTATATCAGTTAGCGTGACTTTAACTCCTTCCTTGCGGTGGCTGCGTGGCTAACGCGAATTTTAACAGCGCAGCCGCCGCAAGTGATGTTATATGCCGAAATCGGCATTTTATTGCGACACTTTCAACGCCAGCTAATAATTGCACATGGTTTCTCCAGAATAAGAACATGTTTTGATTATAAAGCAATATGTTTAGATTGTGTTTAACCATCACACAGGTTTGCTGTAATAATTTGTGGTATTTGTGGAGAGTTGGGCACTATATACAAAAAATATATGCAAATATGTTCAAATGACTTGCGTCAGGATATAGAATAGAGGAACCTTCCCTTTAATTATCCTCTGTGTTATTTTAGGCTGCAATGGAAATGTTTAACTGAAATATTGCAATGGGCACTTTTGGGCATGAGGTGTATGTGTTGCTGCATGTGTTTATTCCAGTACTTCTTTTAGTCAGGCTCAGTATCCCCTCCCCTTCAATAGGTCAGGTTTTTCCAGTCTTCTTTCGCGCAGTATCCCCTCCCACTCTAATCGGTCATGACTTTTGTGAAGTCAAGAATGCACAGTAATCGTTATGAGCTATCAGTGGTAGTGAGAATTTCCCACCATGCAATTCACATACCAACTGTCACCATTCCAGTTACAGCAACTGCACACAGAGTTATGGTAATTAGGCACTTGATTGGCAGGCACTTGATTGGCAGCTGAAATGTAGTGTTTCACAGTGGATATTAAGAAATAGGGGTCAGATCACAAAAAAAAATAAAAATGTCACAGCGACAGCTTGGAAGAATGATATAGTTATGTCCTGTATAGATGTCCTTTAAATTGGCATTGTATAGACAGTATAAGGGTCACAGCCAGTGATAATCATTGTATGAATACCAAGTGCAGTAATGAGATCAGCCTTTACAGAGCTGCAGGATGATTACTGTACATTTAAAGGACAGGAAGATGCAATAACTGTATTTCTATTAAGAATAAGAAGTTGGTAAACCTCCCTGGGTTGCTCTACTATCTTGTCCCGCGAGGATCCATCTACTCAGAGTTCTGGAGCTCTGATGAAGTGATGGGTTTAGACGTGTTCCCCGTATATATCGGTGCTTGTTCTGAATATGTCTGTGTGTGGTTGAATAAAAGTTACACCTCTACTTATTGGACCTGCTGGTAGGCATCGTCTTTTCTACATGTACTTAACTGTATCTATTGGCTTATTATGTTTGGCACTAATTGGCTTCTTTCAACAGATGGTATCACGGTTACCTGTCAGGCATAGATGCCGAAAATTATTGCAGGAGAAGGGAGAACCCTGGACCTTCCTGGTTAGAGAGAGCCGCAGTAAGCCTGGTGACTTTGTCATCTCCGTTCTGACAGAAGAACAGAAAGATGGACTGAACAAAGTGACACACATCAAGATATACACCAAGGTACATTATTCTAGCACATGGCAACTGCTCGACTCAGACAGACCATAAATTCCAGACATACAGAGTGTTTTATTAACATGGTGTTCTCTTCCATCTCTCTTGGCAGGAGGATAAATACACTCTGGGGGATGAGAAGTTTGATTCACTCACGACCTCATTGAGGAGTACAAGAAGAAGCCTATTGAGGAGAGTCGGGGAATCGAATGTACCTAAAAGAGGTGAACAAGTGGAGATCACAGTATAACAACCCCGTGCATTATTGGTCTCTAATTCTGTCCTTAGCTGTCGTCTTTCTATTTTTTACCTCTTCTGCTTTGATGATTTGATTGTGTCAACAAATTAGTGCCAAAGTCATAGTTCGAGGAGCAGGAAGAAAATTGAAGTCACCAAATAATGAAATAGGATGGGGAGAGGGAAAAAGGCTTTGAAACTCCCTTTTCAGCAATATGCAAGTAAGGAACAAAGAATTCTGGGTATTTACCATGGTTCCATGGAAGCTTAGGAAAGCGTATCTTTAAAAGACTTTTGCAGCATTCCACAAGCTAAACGCAAAACCAGAGCGCCATCTACAGACCACTTTCAGTATTACTGAGCCATCATCGTGTAGTGCAAGCCTGGTTTGCAGTGTGAAGAGCCTATAGACCGACTTCACCAGTAATTAATAGTTTGTGGAATGCTGTAAAAGTCTTTTTAAAGATATCGCTTTCCTAAAGCTTCCATGGAACATGTTAATCCCAGAAGTCTTTGTTCCTTATTTGCTACTGCTTTTAGCATTGATGCTCCTTGGAAAATTTTATTCAACTTCCCTCTTTTTTCTTTCTTCCATCATTTTTCTCAAACAAGAACATTTTTGTGCTCAGTGAGGCTCCTTATCCAGTGTATGGCCTGATTGAGATCACTGAACCCCAAATACTCTACAAAGACAGATAGATAATCAGCTTAAAAAGAGTAACGGTAAATGACATTTCCTTATAGCTATTGGTGGTTTGGACGCGGGTCTGTGTACTGTTTCCCCTAAGTTACTTGTTCTATTATTATTATTTATAATCGTGTGGTTTCAGACCCTTACAAGTTCACAATGTTCTACTATTAATGTTCACTATTGAATCCTGCTAAGTTTCTATTGTTTTTATTATTATAGAAAATACTTTTTTTGTGATTTATTCATTCCTATCTGCCTGTAACAAAAAGCTTAGTGTATTACATATAAAGGGAATGTCCACTAAAAAAAACAATTTTCTCAAATTGTCTATCACCCCCCCCCCCCAAACCCTACTTTCTCGATATCCCCATGTTTCAAATAGGCTCTTGATCTTGCTAACCTGACCCGGTCCCTTGCTGCCTCTGCTGCACTTACTGGTTGCGGCTGTCAGTTAACGTGGCGGTCTGTGTAGAAGCTCGAAACAGGAGCACCTACTGCTGTTGGTCACATTTATCGGAACCCTTGGATTGGACCTTACAGTTTATGTAGGATATTGACACGTTTGTCTGAAGATACGCACTAATCTTTCCCTTTACCCTACAGACCTTGCTATGCAGTCTATTAGTTGGGAAACACATGGGTTGATGTCCCACCGCTCTTGTAATGAGGTTTATAACACTCTCCCTTTCTTCTCACAGCCATATTACTCCACAAGGGTCAATGCTGCTGATATTGAAAACCGAATGAAAGAATTAAATAAGAAGCAATTGAAAGAGATGAAACGGCCAAGGCTGGGTTCTGGAAGAGTTTGATGTAAGACTTAAATAGTTCACGTTTGTTCTTTTCACCTTTCTCAGTCTGAACATCATCATGATCCTTCATAGAATATCTGAGAGCCTAAATAATACTTTAATGTCACATTAACAACTGTAGTTGTCCTACACACCGGCGAGAAACAGAGGAAGTCTGATTCGTGGTGACCACAACTGGTCCCTGGGGTAGCTGCATGTCTAACTGTACCATCTGTCCACAGGCTCTGCAGAAACAAGAATCAAAAGCCATGCACGACCGTAAAGAGGGTCAAAGACCAGAAAATAAAAGCAAGAATCGTTACAAGAACATTCTTCCATGTAAGTTATCTGACGGCGACCTATGGTTCAACCCTGATTTGGCTTTCATTTTCTACCTGACAACAAGTTTTAAAAGTAATTCCTCTTAATCCTTAAATACCGTAAAATGAATGTCAACCCGTGACTATGTTCGCTCGCTTGCCGATTACAAGGCCCAAATGAAGTAGATACTCTTGTAGTTAACATTTTAAAGGATATCTTTACTCTAAAAATCTAATTTTCATAAATAGAACCAGATCCCACTGCTCCAAAACTTTTCTGGATTTTAAATCTGGGCAGTAGATCCTGAGAAATCATAATCTGAAATCACAGAATTTACAGGGAAAGACCTGTCACTCCAGAAGCAGAAATTATAATATGGGCAATTTATATCCCCTAAAATAAAAATTTGACCATCAGTGCATGTCAGGTATGGAGTATGCAAACCATAAATCCACACAAGCTCCACCACAAACAAAGGGTCACTACACTCACTCAAACAACTTTACATTATCTGAAACTACAATTTGAGAGAAGTAAAATGATGGTACTGACATATTGATCTGTACTTGCTTTGTCATTAAATTATTAATGTTTAGTGAGTGCTCCTAATTGCCCCCACCTCCCTTACTCACTGCCAAAACATCATTTTACATGGGAAAAGGGGCAAAACTGGAAAAAGAAAACAAAAGAACACGAATACCACCAGTGAAGGAGGAGAGAGAACATGGTCATCCCCTATGAAGCGGGTGGTGCAGAGACACTATATTCCTGTCTGCTTAAAACCCATCAATACACTTGTACATGTAAAAGACCTAATACCGGAATCAGCAGTTTAGCAGCATCTTAAGAGAAAAGGACATTGAAGATTGTAATGTCAACATATTGGCCAAGGAACATGATTGGTTCAGGTGTCAAGGGAGCCAATTATCTGATAATAAAGAAACATAGGACCCTATTTGTAAACACGCAGTATCGCAATTTAGCGGTAATGTATGACCGTGCCCGTAAATCTACGACCACAGTAGTACATTTAGGCTGAACGTTTGGTAATTAACAAATGTTTGACGTAGATGTACGACCGCCCCTTTACAAATAGGGGCCCATTATCTGAATAGAGGTGTGTGTGTGTGTGGGGTCTACATCAGTTGTCTGCCATGAACAATGCTGTTTTGATGCCTTTTCCTGGTCAGTTTCGATAACACCTCTTAGGCTGGGTACACTTCTCCCGAGCGAGCGCTCGGCCGGGACAAATGTCTGTCGGTAGCGAGGTTAGCAATGGTGGTAGGACTTGCCTGTCCCTCCTTCCTGTAGGTGATCAAACATTTTATGGCTTCGAATGAACCTGCCAGCGCTGTCTCCCTCACGTTGAAATTGAGCCCCAAAGGAAGGACTGTGGGTTTATCTTCCCAAATATAAATGTGTTTTTGAGCATCGACAAATCCTATAAATGAATAAAACACCATCAGTATTTACTAACATGTTATTACTGCCGATCCTCTGCCACCTCTGGTCATAGGCCATGGACATCTTAGTCTTCTCCTAAGGGGAACTGACTATCGATGACCATACACGGATCCAGATTTTCGACTGATCCTATCACTTTAATCGCGTTGGGCAAAAATTGGTTTCTGTCTACCCTTCCGATAGATAGATAATCAATAGATTAGATAGATAGATCATAGATAGATAGACAGATAGATAGATATATTATAGATGATAGATAGATTAGATAGATATATAGATAATAGATAGATTAGATAGATAGATTAGATAGATTATAGATGATAGATAGATAGATAGATAGATGGATGATAGATGGATGATAGATAGATTATAGATAATAGATGATTGATAGATAGATAGATAGATGATAGATAGATAGATAGATGATAGATAGATAGATAGATGATAGATAGATAGCTTGTCAATTTCAAGGTGGAATCTTCTAAAGATCAATAATAGTTCAAGGTAGTAAATTGATTTTCGATGCAAACAATAAAGCCAGGTATGGCCGGCCTAAGCCTGCAAAGGTAATGTACGTCAACGGCCGTAAATGTCCGGCCATGGTCATACATTTACACCAAACCTTTGTTAATTAACAAACGTTCGGTCATAGAGTAAACTACTGCAATGGTATTCTATGGGGTTTATATTTTCCAGCGTCGGAATCCTTACAGTAGTTAGGACAGTAAAGACAGTATGATGGAATTGCTGGGGAATGTAGATCCAGTTGGAATCACTGGGGTCTGTAAGAGAAAGATTTATTGTACAAAATTACCACTGGTCTGGGGAAGGAGATGGGACTTGATAGCACCCCACCCCCACTAATGTTAGCCATAGATGCTACAATCTGATTGAATGATCCGTGGATCTTGCAATCAGATTGGCCAAGAAGAAAAAAATAAAACCAGCATGGTAAAATATTTTCCGATCTCCAGAGAACCCATTATCATACGACCACAATCGTTGGGTCCTGCCTCGGATGCCAACGCACTGCCTAAGCCAATCCCTTTGCAACCCATGGCTCAGTAGTCAGGATCAGTGGGACTGTATCTGACAGGAAGGAGAATATTAGCATGTGAGGATACAGGACACTGTACCAGTGGGGCACATGTATAAAGACCCAGTATTGGTAAAATACAGATAACACAATGGGCCACTATTCAAAAAATTTTAATTTTTAATATATATTTACCGCATGCACTATTATTACACAGTTACTGCACAAAACAATGTTATTTCTTACATTTATATGATCTTTGGGAACCTTTCTGTTGCATAAATGTTACCCCATCTTTTTTCCATCTAAAATCAATACTGGGTGTAGAGCAAGGTAACAGCACCTTCCCCCCAACTGCGCCCCAGACCTGCAGAGCTCCGACGGATCCCAGAAAGGAACCTGGGAAAGAAAAAATATTCAAAATCAAAAATGTGTTTCAAATGATATGGTCCATACCATTTAATAGGAAAGGGGGTCTTGTACCAACTATCTATCTATCTATCTATCTATCTATCTATCTATCTATCTATCTATATATCTATCTATCATCTATCTATCTATCATCTATCTATTATCTATCTATCTATCTATCTATCTATCTATCTATCTATTATCTATATATCATCTATCTATCTATCTATCTTTCTATCTATCATCTATCTATATATCTATCTATCTATCTATCATCTATCTATCTATCTATATATCTATCATCTAATCTATCTATTATCTATCTATTATCTATCTATTTATCACTCTATCTATATATCTATCATCTATCTATCTATCTATCTATCTATTATCTATCTACCATCTATCTATCAATCTATTATTTATCTATCTATCTCTCACTCTCTATATCTATCTATTATCTATCCATCTATCATCTATCTATTATCCATCTATCGACATATCTATCTATCATCTATTATCTATCTATCATCTATCTATATATCTATCATCCATAAATCTATTTATCTGTCTATCTATTATCTATCATCTAACTATCTATAAATCTATCTATTATTTATCTATCTCTCACTCTCTATATCTATCGACTTATCTATCTATTATCTATCAATCTATCTATCACCTATCTATTATCTATCATCTCATCTCTCACTCTCTATATCTATCTATGTATCTATGTATGTATGTATGTATCTATCTATCTATCTGTCTGTCTGTCTGTCTATCTATCTATCTATCTCTCACTCTCTATATCTATCTATCTATCTATCATCTATCCATCTATCATTTATCTGTCTATCTAATTATCTATCAATCTATCCATCAATCTATTTCTATCTATTATCTATCTATCTATCTATCAATCTATTATCTATATAATCTATCTATCTATCTATCTATCTATCATCTCTTTCTCTACCCCTCTCTCTATATCTATCTATCTCTCTTACTCTATCTATCTATCTATCTATCTATCTATCTATCTAATCTATCTATCTATCTATCTATCTTTATCTCTATCTATCTCTCCTATCATCTATCTATCTCTCTTATCTATCTATCTATCTATCATCTATTACTATCTATCTAGCTATTCTCTATCTATCTATCTCTCTATCTACTCTCCTACCTCTCTCTATATCTATCTACTCTCTCTACTCTAATCCTATCATCTATCTATCTACATCTCATCTATCTATCTAATCTATCTATCTATCTATCTATCTATCCTATCATCTATCTATCATCTAGCTATCTATCTATCTATCTATCCTATCTATCATATCTATCTATCTATCTATCTATATCTATCTATCTATCTCTCTATCTATCTAATCTCATCTATCTATCGTATCTAGCTATCTCTCTATCTCTTCTTCTCTCATCCTCTCTCTATAGCTTATCTATCTCTATTAATCTCTATCGATCTACTTCATATCTATCATCTATCTATCTATCTATCTATCTATCTAATCATCTATCTATTCCTCTCCCACTCTTTCTATCTATTATCTATCTATCTATCTATACTCTATCTATCTATCTATCTATCTACTATCTAATCTATCTATCTCCATCATCGTATCTATCTATCATCTATCTATCTATCTCTCTATCTATCTAGCTATCTATCTATCTATCTATCTATCATATTCTATCTATCTATCTATCTATCTATCTATCTATCTATATCTATCTATCTATCTATCTATCTATATATCTAGTATCTATCTATATATTATAAAGCATCTATCTATATCTATCTATCTATCTATCATCTATCTATATCTACTATCATCCTCTCCATCCTACTATTCTATCATATCTATCTATCTTCTTAAGCTAAGGTACACACAGTACAATTTCTGAAGATGAACAGACAGCGATCGCAGATCCTGTCTGCCATGTTTCAAAGATCTGCATACACACAGTCCCGAGCGTTCTCCCTATAGGGAGAACGCTCGGGACTTGTGTGTTTTCCATACGACGCGCGTAGACTCCCTATAGGAGTCCTAGCACGTCCGATGGAATTTTCGGTCCTTTCCCCGAACCAAGCGGTACGGCCGACAGCCGTCGTTCGCAGGGCCGCCGCTCGTCCGGGAAAAACGAACGTACCCAGTAACGATAAAGCCCCGATACCAACGAGAGTCGGATCCGCCGGTATCGTGGGCTTTTACGTACTGTGTGTACCCACTTTACTCTATCTAACACATTACCCAGTGATCTCTTCAATACCTACCCGGGCACTACAATGAGTTAAAGTTGTACATAGCGGTCCTGTATTTCCGTACCACAATGTCCATCCGTCTAACATTCCTAACTACATTACCCAGCTATCTCTCTGTAATACCACCCGGCACTACAGAGTTAAAGTTTGTACATAGCTGTCGGTATTCCTACCCACAATGCCATCCTTATAACATTCTAACTACATTACCAATGCTCTGTTATACCTACCCGGCACTACAAGAGTAAGTTGTACATACTGTCTGTATTCCTACCCACAATGCCATCCTGTATAACATCTAAACTACATCCCAGTGATCTCTGTAATACCTACCCATGCACTACAAGAGTTAAAGTTGTACATAGCGGTCTGTATTCCTACCCACAATGCCATCCTGTATAACATCTAACTACTTAACCCAGTGTCTCTGTAATACCTACCCAGGCACTACAAGTTAAAGTTGTACATACTGTTGTCTGTATTCCTACCCCAATCGCCTCCTGTATAACATTCTAACTACATTACCCGGTGATCTTTGTAATACCCTACCCGGGCACTACAAGAGTTAAAGTTGTACATAGCTGTCTGTGTATTCCTACCACCATGCCATCCTGTATAACATTCTAATTACATTACCCAGCGATCTCTGTAATACCTACCCAGGCACTACAAGAGTTAAATTTGTACATAGCTGTCTTGTATTCCTACCACATGCCATCCTGTAAACATTCTAACTACATTACCCGGTGTATCTCTGTAATACCTACCCACACTACAAGAGTTAAAGTTGTACATAGCTGTCTGTATTCCTACCCACATGCCATCCTGTATAACATTCTAACTACATTACCCAGCGATCTCTGTAATACCTACCTGGGCACTACAAGAGTTAAAGTTGAACATAGCTGTCTGTATTCCTACCCACAATGCCATCCTGTATAACATTCTAAGTACATTAGAGCTGTAGATAACTCAATATTTACCCAGCCAAATACACAGTAAGAGGCTGGGAGCTTTTGCATGTAGATCTATTTGCCCTTTATCTGCAAGTGTGATTTAGTGTAAGGTGCTATACACACTGCCAGACATGCCAGCCTGCCAATTTGTGCTTCAGAGCAGGTCCGGAGAGGGGGGCGTGTGGACGCTGCGTAATGTCACTGACGTCACGCAGTGGGCAGGGCTTATGATTACACAGTTACTGCAACAAAAACAATGTTATTCTTACATTTATATGATCTTTGGGAACCTTTCTGTTGCATAAAATTTACCCCATTCATTTTCCATCTAAAATCCAATACTGGGTGAGCAGCCACCACCGGACACACAAGCACCTTCCCCCCAATGAGCCCCAGACATGCAGAGCTCCGACGAGATACAGAAAGAACCTGGAAAGAAAAAATATTCAAATCAAAAATGTTTGTTAAATGATATGGTCCATACTGATCTGATGATGAAACCGTTGATTGAAGTACAGGTGAAAGTACCCCGTCGAGCTCCCCCCCGACTCCTAGGACGGACCCAAGAGAATGCAGATCCACCCCCAACCGTCCCCCTGGCCAGTGATTGTATATTCGGGGACAGCCGTAAGGAGACGGGTGAAGACCTGCCACCAACTGCCACAACCCCAGGTACCACCCCAGCACCACGCCACGCATGAGAGGACCCCCCCCCCCGCTCACACCCCCACCCCCTTTACTAGCAGGTGCGTCTGCCATATAATAAGCCAGGGTGAGTGTGTCTGTGCTTTCTCCCACCACAACCAACTCCCCCACAGAGACCCCCCCCCCCCCCCACCCCCACAGTGCACACCCCCTGCCCCCCCACACCACAACACCCACCCCAAACACCCCAACACACCACCCCCCCCCCCCCACCAGAGTGCATGTTCAATTTGTTTTCACCCACGTATACTATCTTCTACATCGTACCTAGTGCTATTAATCCGGGGACGCCGGTAAAGACTTACCTGTTGACCTGGAAATTGCGACACGTGGAGTTCTTCAGTTACATAGAAGGACTCAGAGGTATGTTGGAACAGAATTAGCAGCAGTGAGAATTGGTACTCTCAGTTAAGCTGTGCATGATTCGTTTTTACACACATTGGTAACTACTTGTATTCCAGAGTTGTGCTACATTTTTATCTTATCATTATGGTATCATTGTTTATATCATGTGGAAGTGCGGGGAATTATTATATGGGTTTTATTATTCTATATTATATTTAAATACTTTTCTTCATCAAACAGGATTGGATACTTACTGATGGGTTTAAAGCTGTGTGGAGTGCTAATTAGGGTACTGGAGCGGAAGGGGGTCTATCCCATGCGAGGTTAGTGTGTTTGATAGGTCCATACCATTTAATAGGAAAGGGAAGGGGGAGGTGGGCCAACGAGCAGAGAGGCGAGGAGCGAATGAGCGAGAGAGCGTAGCGAGCAGCGAGCGAGCGAGCGATGTCGAGCGCGGAGAAGGAGCAGCGAGCAGCGATGAGCGAGCGAGCAGCGGGAGCGAGTCGGGCTGATGCGAGCAGCGAGGCGACGAAGCGACGAGCGACGAGCAGGAGAGAGCAGAGCGAGCAGCGAGCGAGCGAGCGGGCGAGCGAGCAGCGAGCGAGGAGCTAGCAGAAGCGAGCGAGGCAAAAGGCCGAGCGAGAGAGAGCCGCCTCTTCTTGTACCGTAGTTAGGAGAGCGAGGAGCGAGCGAGCAGCGAGCGAGCGAGCGAAGCGAGCGAAGCGACGCGCGGAGCGGGCGAGCAGCAGAGAAGCGAGAGAGCGATGCGAACGAGCAGCGAGTCTAGCGAGCGAGCGAGCGAGCGAGCGAGTAGAGGAGCAGCGAAGCGTGCGAGGAGCGAGCGAGGGCGAGCGAGGAGCACGGAGCGAGAGAGCGAGCAGCGAGCGAGCATGAAGTGAGCGAGCGAGCGAAGAGCGACGAGCAGCGAGCGAGCGAGCGAGGAGCGAGCGAGCGAGCGACCAGCGAGCGAGCAAGGAGGAGGGAGCGAGCGTAGCGCGCGACGGCGAGAGCGAGCGAGGAGCGAGACAGCGAGTCAGCGAGGAGGAGCCCGCGAGCGACAGAGCGAGCTAGCAGCGAGGGGCGAGCGAGCAGCGAGGCGAGAGAGCGAGGCGCCGAAAGCGAGGGAGCGGGCGAGCGAGAGAGAGCAGTCGAACGAGCGAGAAAGCTCGCGAGGAGGGAGCGAGCGCGCACGCGCGAGAGCGAGCGACGGAGCGTCAGGAGCGAGCAAGCGAGCTAGCACCGAGCGAGGACAGAGTAGCATCTAGCACGCTCGAGAGCTAGCGATGTGATCGAATCGAGGAGGAAGCGAGGCGATGTTGTATGTATGTATGTAGTATGTCTATCTATCTATCTATCGATCTATCTATCTATCTATCATCATCGAGCGTCTATCTAGCTATATGGTCTGTATGTCTGTCTGGTGGCGTCGTCTGGCGGGCTGGCTGGCTGTCGAGCTATCTATTATCTATCGGAGCGAGCGGCGCAACGCGCGAGAGCGAGCGAGCAGCAGCGAGCCAGCGAGCAGGGAGCGGGCGAGCGAAGGAGCGAGGCAAGCGAGCAGCAAGCGAGGGCGAGCGAGGGAAGCGAGCGAGGCGAGCGGCAAGCGAGGAGCGAGGGAGAAGCGAGCGAGCGAGCGAGGGAGCACAGGCGCGGGCGCGACCCGCGCGCGAGAGCGAGCGAGCGCGCGGACGCGAGCGAGCGAGCGAGCGGAGGGAGGAGCGAGCGACCGAGCGAGCGACTAGCGCGGGCGCGCCCACCGCGCGCGGAGAGCGAGCGAGCGCGCGACGCGACTAGCGAGCGAGCAGGCGAAGAAGAGCGCAGCGAGCGAGCGATCGGAGCGGCGAGCAGCGAAGGCGCGCCCCGCGCGAGAGATGAGCGAGCGCGCGGGACGCGAGCGAGCGAGCGAGCGAGCAAGCGGGTAGCAGCGAAGCTCGATCGAGCAGCGAGCGAGCGAGCGAGCGAGCTAGCACGAGCTATCGAGCGAGCTAAGCGGAGCTGCGAGCGAGGCGATGAGCTATCGACTGTATCGAGCGACTGCGAGCGTGAGCTAGCGATCTATCATCGCTGTCTCTGCCCCCTCGCGAGGACGAGCGCGCTGAAGCCTAGGTACACACAGTACAGATTTCTGAAGATGACAGACAGGATCTGCAAGATCCTGTCTGCCATGTTTTCAAAGATCTGCATACACACAGTCCCGAGCGTTCTCCCTATGGGAGAACGCTCGGGACTGTGTGTTTCCATCGGCCGCGCTAGACTCCCTATAGGCGTCTAGCACGGCCGATGGAATTTTCGGCCTTTCCCGAACAAGCGTACGGACCGACCCGATCGTTCGCGGGTCCGGCGCTCGTCCGGGAAAACAACGTACACACAGTACCGATAAGGCAGCTCCCGGATCCGACAGAGTATCGGGGGGCTTTATCGTTACTGTGTGTACCCAGCTTTACTCATCTAACTACTACCCAGTGATCTCTGTAATACCTACCCGGGCACTACAAGAGTGTAAAGTTGTACAGCTGTCTGTATTCCTACCCCACAATGCCATCCTGTTAACATTCTAACTACATTACCCAGCGTCTCTGTAAATACCTACCCAGGCACTCAAGAGTTAAAGTTGTAACTAATCTGTCGTATTCCTACCCACAATGCCATCCTGTATAACATTCTAAACTAACATTACCCAGTGATCTCTGTATACCTACCCGGCACTACAAGAGTTAAAGTTGTACATCGCTGTCTGTATTCCTACCCCACAATGCCATCCTGTATAACATTCTAACTCACATTACCAGTGATCTCTGTAATACCTACCCAGGGCCACTACAAGAGTTAAAGTTGTACATAGCTGTCTGTATTCCTACCACAATGCCATCCTGTATAACCATCTAACTACATTACCCGGTGATCTCTGTAATACCTACCCAGGCACTACAAGAGTTAAAGTTGTACATAGCTGTCTGTGTATCCTACCCACAATGCCATCCTGTATAACATTCTAAACTACATACCCACGATCTCGTAATACCTACCCAGGCACTACAAGAGTTAAAGTTGTACATGCTGTCTGTATTCCTACACACAATGCCCATCCTGTATAACATTCTAACTACATTACCCGTTGATCTCCTGTAATACATACCCAGGCCATACCAAGAGTTAAAGTTGTACATAGCTGTCCTGTATTCCTACCCACAATGCCATCCTTATGAAACATTCTAACTACATACCCGTGATCTCTGAATACCTACCCAGGCACTACAAGGTTAAAGTTGTAATAGCTGTCGCCGTATTCCTACAACAATGACCTGTCATCCTGTATATACATTCTAACTACATTACCCAGCGATCTTTGTAATACCTATCCAGGCACTACAAGAGTAAAAGTTGAACATAGCTGTCTGTATTCTACCCACAAGTGCCATCCTGTTAAACATTCTAAGTACATTAGAGTGCGTTTTGATAACTCAATATTTACCCAGCCAAATACACAGTAGAGGCTGGGAGCTTTTGCATGTAGTATCTATTTGCCCTTTATCTGCAAGTGTGATTTTAGTTGTAAGGTGCTATACACACACTGCCAGACATGCCACCTGCCAATTTGTGCTTCAGAGCAGGGTCGGAGAGGGGGGCTGTGGACGCTGGCGTAATGTCACTGACGTCACGCAGTGGGCAGGGCTGCTGCGGCGAGGGGGTGGGGGAGGTGGGTGGAGTTACGGGCATTGCATGGCGGTCCAGGGGCGTGACTGCAAAAAAGGGGGCATAATGGGGAGGGGATTTAGAACTCTTCTCCATGCGGGAGATTGTGGATTGATACAGTATTCTCAGTTTCAGTTTATTACATAGACAGGAAAAAAATTTTTTGAAGCCTGGAATTGTTCTACCGCACCTGAACCGCTGCGGTCTCTTTACCCGAATCCGACCCAAAACCAATTTCAAACTCAATAGGGTTACCCGAACCCGACCCGCAAATCGTGCCTTTTGCCGGTATACAGCAACCTTTAAAATCTGGTACAAAAAAACCGGTACAGTTGGAGGGTATGGGTAGGTGGAAAATTTACAGGGGTGTGGCAGAATCTGCCCCAATTCAAGTCAATCAGTGTGGGCTTATATGGGGTTGGTATGTGTCGGAGGGCAGCATCACGCACAGAAATGTTCTGTACACATGGCGAATTTTTATTGGCCAAAACAGTAAGTGATTTGTCTGAGAGTTCTATATGTGTGTGTACACCTGTCAGTCAACATTAATCCCTCTGTACTGTTTGTCTAAAATAGAAAATAGCACCCATTGAATATGGAGGTGTCACATGATGCAGGCAGTTTGGAATTAGCGCCCATTGAATATAAACGCTGTCACATGATGCGGGCAGTTTGGAATTATTGCCCATTGAATATGGACGCTGTCACATGATGCAGACAGTTTGGAATTAGTGCCCATTGATTATGGACGCTGTCACATGATGCAGGCAGTTTGGAATTAGTTCCCATTGAATATGGACGCTGTCACATGATGCAGGCAGTTTGGAATTAGTTCCCATTGAATATGGACACTGTCACATGATGCAGGCAGTTTGGAATTAGCTCCCATTGAATATGGACACTGTCACATGATGCAGGCAGTTTGGAATTAGTTCCCATTGAATATGGACGCTGTCACATGATGCAGGCAGTTTGGAATTAGCGCTCATTAAATATGGATGCTGTCACATGATGCAGGCTGTTTGGAATTAGCGCCCATTGAATATACACGCTGTCACATAATGCAGGAGGTTTGGAATTAGTTCCCAATGAATATGGACGTTGTCACATGATGCAGGCAGTTTGGAATTAGTTCCCATTGAATGGACTTGTCACAGATGATGCAGGCAGTTTGGAATTAGTTCCCATTGAATATAGGCACGCTTGTCACATGATGCAGGCAGTTTGCAAAAATTGAAATCTAAAAAATCTTATCCATCTTTAAAGATGGGATTAAAAGGACAACAAACAGGGCCCAAAGTTTAAGGGAGGGTGGGCTACACTGTGGCAGCCTTAATAACCGGGAAGATGGATAAATTAAACCAGACCCAGTTTAGATGAGTATTGGTAAGCAGGTATTCAGTATGTGGGTAGAATAAGAAATACCTGCCAGGTGTAACCTGCCATGCAGAGCACCATTGGTATAAACTGAGCTTGAGAAGATGCATTTCATACTCTCCATAACTCACCCAATGCAATGGCTGTGCACAGTTCGTGTTGCTCTAATGCAATTCCAGTGTAACATCATCATTGTTTTCACTAGTGGTATCTCAGTGTCCCCGCCTAGGAAAATGCTGCATGCAATGTGGCTAAACATCTGGAGCTGCAAATCATGTGAAAGTCGCCTAACTCGGCCCTTTTAGGGATCCAATCGCTCAGTTGAGATCTGAACATGTTTGAATTTCCCAACTGGAGTTGGAACATTCCAAGGAAATGAACATTGTGGGAAGGAGAGTTGTAGGACCTGGAATGGCAGCTCTCTACTGACCACAGAGGGGCATAGCATGATGTGACATCAAATGAGTTTTACAAAAGTGAATAGAATATATTATGAACATTCTGTGCCTTGAATCACGATGAGGTCCCTGCCACAAAATGCCAATCTACAGCTGGCCATACACTGGGAAGGTTTTTCCACAGGGATGGATGGTGCATTTTCATTGCTATCTCTTGATGAAAACTTGATAGAAAAGAATCAGTTGCCCTATCCTGCAGCTGTTGACTTGCGTCAGTTTATCTTCGCACTTAAAGGAGAAGAACTGAGCATGTGTGAAGGTTATTATATCAGGGAAAGGGTTTCCAGGTGTCCTGCCTTCTTATGCAGTGTTGTTCTGAGGCTTTAGTTGTCCTTTAAATCTCTTAGAAAGTATGGCCATTCAAGAATAGGGATTCCAGACGTCCTGTTTTTCCCAGATTTGTCCTCTGTTTGAAGACCGAATACGGGGTCCGGCAGGACTTTCTGTATCTCGCCCACATTTCAGCACATGCGTGTAATCGTGTTTGCACGTGTGTAGTTCCGACACGTCACGCGACAACAATGATCTGGTATTCGCTGCAACAAACTCTGCTAATCCCTCCTACAGCTTTTCCCTGATTGGTGAATTTTCTTGGCAGTGACAGTAACAGGCAAGGACAGGCCAGTAACAATGTGTAAGTGTGAAAATGAGTGTGAATAGTGTGTGTGCATGATAGTGTGTGATTGTAGGCAGTGGTGGTTTATAATGAGGTCACATAGACACTTGCCTAGGGTCCAGAGCCTGTTCAGGGACCTGGTCCATAACTCAATCAGCTGCTGCCTGTGTAGAAGGGCCCTGCATTCAGTCAGGCAGCAACTGTAACTCTCACCCCTTCCCCCTCCCTAGGGATTCCAGGAAGTATTTTAAATGAACTTTATAAAAATAGAAAGTACCTGGGGCAGGGAGGTAGGATTGATTGATAGTGCTGAAGCCAGGAGGAAGACTGGCAGAATCAGTTTTCATTGGGCTGGTGCTCCTCACTAAAAACAAGGAATGGATGAATATGTCTAAACAACATAAATAAACATCTTATGTGACAGGAGCCAGAATAAATAGGCCTCAGAACTGCCCTAATTCGCATCCTAACATATAGAGGACACAAGCAATCAAGCTACTTAAAATAAAGCTTTGTACACGTAAGATTGTGCAGGCTGTAACGGTCAACAAACTTTCAAAAATCCAGTCAATCTCCTCCCTGTTATGAAATAAATAGGACATCTACTATATAAAGCAGAAATCTAGTATGCGTGTATGTATGTATATATGTATGTATGTGTATATGTATGTATGTATATATATATATGTATGTATGTATGTATGTATGTATGTGTGTATGTATGTGCTCACTACACAGCCACACCCATGAATGACTCCACATAACGGCAACGCCCTCTGAAAGGGACGACGCCCATAAAGTCCAGTTTGACCAATAAAAATCCTGTACGTCACTTGCAGAGTGTGATTCCCCAATTCCCTTAACTCAGATGAAGGGCCTGGGCTCTGTGCACTGCCCGACTTCAACAACACAGACAGAGTCCACTTCAGTGACACAACAACAGTGTAATGTACGGCTACACAACTCAGAGAGCTGCACACCAGAACACTTCTATAACAGAGGGAAAAAGAAACATTATGGTCCGCCCCAACATCATGGCCACACCCCCAGACATCCCAGGTCTGTTCCCCAATCATACCCACATACACAACATCCTGTCCACGCCCCCAAACTCACAGGCAGCCCCAAACTCCACACCCACCCCCTAATGGGCACAGCCACGACCCAGACTGTCCACACCCTAGAATGCCGTTCCCCCACCCACCGCAACATCGCTGACTGCCCCATCCACCTATTCAAACTGGGACGGTTGGGGGGTATGGACAGAATTACCTGCATTACCTGGACTTAAGCACCAGACACACACTGCCCACATGTCACACACTTCACAGACAGTTACAACTAAAAGCTGAAGCCCGTTAACAACACAGACAAAGAGCCGCACGTCACATGATCAGAGACACTGACCGCTGTCGTCACTCAAGTGCTGAATATTCAGTTCAATCAACATGTTTTCTCCCAACGGCAAATTCCATGTAGCATGTTCACGAGTAGGTTCACCACAACATTTGTATATTTAACTGATAACGTTGTATATAAGGTTTTGCATAAACATGTGTTATACGTCCCTCAACAATGTTCACTCTCCTCACTCATAACTATTACATACATGACGTCATTACCCCACTGTGCACTTCTGTTTCCTCACCTGTCTCTCCCATCCAAGCCAACACCCACCTGCACGTACAAATACTTCACCCACAAGTGTACACGGACAACGCCGGGTAAACTGCTAGTGTAGTATAAAACGTAAGCCGGAAAGCACGGGTTTAGCTTTAACTGCCCGATCAGTTGGTATTCAACACCAGCTAGAAAACGCCAAGTGCTTATTATCATAACTCTTCTGCTGTGTGCAGTTCTGCTGTAACGGAACGGTGACAGTTGGAAAGTGTGAATTGGATGGTGGGGAATCCTCCCTCCCACGCTCAATGCCCAATATGACAGGGAGGGGGATACTAAGCCTAATCAAATCAAGTACTGGACTGGTATACAAATGTTTTTTTTCTTTAAGTGGATGTATTTTGTTGATTTCTAATCCATTCGCTGTCTATTCCAGTAAATCCACTTCATGGGATTCTTTTACCTGTGTTTCCATCTAATATTTGCCTTTCTATGTGAAACCTACACAAACCAAATCCAGGAAAAACTTTCACTAGCCTAAATATACTGGATCTTTCCCCAACTCCCTCCCCCTCCCATTTTCACCCCAATGGTTTTTCCCATATGACATCACTATGACATCACCAGAGGAAACATATAAATTGAAGAGCAAAAGATTTTTTGATCAGTTGTAAACATCTGTTATCAACAATGATCATGGCTTCTATCTTGCCTTTTTTGAACTTCTCGCCGGTGCACCCTGTCTGGAATTACATTGAACCCAAACACGTGTCATCAACAACGATAATTTCTCCTATCTTGCATTTTTTGAAGTTCTCGTCGGTGCACCCTATCTGGGATTACATTGATCCCAATCCAGATATGCAGGAGCTCTATGGGCAGTTTAATAAGGATTTCTTCAATGGAATCTTACCGTTTATTAGCATCACATGGAGCGATACGATGTTAAAGTAAGTGACATTTTTGACAAATGTAAAATAGTTGAAAACTAACTCCCAGATAAAATGACAGTTTAAATATATAGGAGCTAATTCAGATGCCCAGCAATGCATTATTATGGCCTCTACAACTGGGCCACACTAATGTGCGCTGTTTAAAAGTGCAGTAGTGTGGCCAAGCCCTTGGGCTCTCGCACACCGGGAATGTGCAAGTGTTAGCGTACGTGGGGGACAGCAATACAGTGTGGCCTCAGCCTTAATGTTTCTTCTGTATCTTTAATCCTTTCTAGAAGTGCGGGGGTAACTCTTTATAAGAACAATCCGCTGAGATTTCAAGGAATCACTATGAGCAGACCGGTCCATAATTTACTGAGCAGAAAAGAGAAAGTGGAGGTGAGTATCTTGTTTCTGATTTCTTTACTGTGTTACTGGTAAATGACAAAGGAGATTGTCTATAATGAGAGTTAAAGTCCAGCCCTCTAATAAAATGGTTAATCACCTCCCCCCCCCAACACCAAAACCACAATAGTTAGGAAGATAAAAGGTATAAAACCTGAAATGCAGCACAATGTCATGTCCTGTTTCTGCTTCTTGGTTTTTCCAGTCAGCAACTGTCAGTCATAGGATGACAGATGACATCACAGCCAATGACTGAATTTTAATCCCCTCTGAGCCTCCTCCGAGCATGCTTAAGCTCATAACCAGCTCACTAAATTTCTGTAGTGTACTGTTGTGAACAAGTATAATTACTAACATGCACTACCCCTCAGATACCACAAGCATAGCAGCCATAAACCAGTGATTCCAGGGGGCAAGTTAAGATATTAACATATTTTGGGGGCCATTATTATAATGTGATTATAAGAGTGGATTTGTTTCAAATTAAAGTTCTTGGAATACAATTGGAAACTTTGGGGGAGATGCTATATCGGCCATTGTCCGGCGGAATTCCTATGGTAAAGCGCACGTCTTTCCTGACCAGGATCCCACGATGCAGTAAGTCTCACAACGTTTACGGTATCACGGGATCACGGTATGGGGAGTAGCGCGCTTTCCCATAATGCATTGGCCGTTTATATTTGTTGGTTTTACTAAAACAATATGTAAAGGACAATATGTAACTCAATGCCATTATTGTACCCTGCAGACTCTCCTCCATGAAATGATTCACGCATACCTGCTGGTTACCGGTAGGCACGATGACCACGGCCCTAACTTCCAACAGATGATGAGAATGATTAACTCTATGACTGGAGCAAACATTACGGTAGGTGCTTTATTATAATCCGTTATTTTAAATAAAACTCATAAGAAACACAGTGAGGATGATATTCTGTATATTTATATAGTTACTACATGTAAAGCTTTTACTGATCTTTCATTTTCTCTTATATTCATTAGATCCGCAAAGATATCGGTGAAAAAATATTTGACCTTTATCCCTACCGATTTAAATGCAACGGCTCGTGCAAGACATCTGTGTTGTTAAGGGGACCCTTTCTACCACGCAAATATGTACCTTGGTACCAGGAACATAAGGCGAAGTGTGGAGGAAAGTTATTAAAGGTTTCTTAGACAGAAGATTAAGAAGGAAGAGGTGGCAACAGAAGAAGAAGGAAATGGTGACAGAAGATGGATATGGCGAAAGAAAAAGGTGGTCAACCATCCCAGTGCCCTCCCAGCATAACTCCAATTCCCCGCCCGCAGGACCCCGCTTACCAACAGGGGCACCTCCTCCCATATCCCCCATCCGGCAAACCCTGCTTCCCCTATGACTACGTCTAGCAGCCCCTATTGCACATGCTGCACCCACATCTCACCCCACCAGGAGGGGCATGATGTGAAGTTGGCTGCTGGGGGAGACATAGGGGGACCATGGACCTGCCAGCAGTGCAGAGTCTGCCGGGAGAAGTTTTCCCTTCTGGCTGCCTCCATTGCAGGCATGGCACCCACATTACGCCCCTAATAGTTGGGCTGCTAGGATTGGGCTCCATCACGGTGGCCCCTCATTGCCTGGTTTGCACCCTCAAACATCTACTCCCCACTAATAATCCAAAGTTGGTCCAGGAGGGGTGTGATGTGAAAATGGAATCCTGCATTATTTTCTGTACAGGTGAGGCATAGGGGGCGAGTATCTAGGAGGGGATGGAACCCCCCTCCTGTGACTAGAGCTCCATTTCCAGGCATTTGCATTCCCACTATCACTTCCCTTCCCCACTAGCTCCTTCATGCACCTTTTCGCTGGTAGACCAAGCTTCCTCTCTCCCCTCTCGATCGTCTTCCAACCCCTCTCTCATCAGTCCCGCCTGCCCCCCCCCCCCAAATGCACCCTCCATTGAACAATCCGCCCCCTCACATCATCGCCCCCCCCCGTGCGGGGCAACTGGTTAAGGGGATGCCCCACATCAAAAGTGGCTGGGTGGCCAGTGGCACATAGGGGGAAGGCAAGGGTCGCCATGTCGGTAAGAAGCCACATGAGAGAAGGGGGTCCCACTCGCAGAACCCCTCCAGGTGTGCCTAGCCCATTTTCTTTCAATGTTCACCGGCAAACCACATTGCAGATATGGGGCACTCCACATCAAACCCCTCAAGTGGGCCACTGGAACCATTGCTCCCATTGACCCCTCCACCCCTTGGTAGACTCACGTTTCCAGGAGGTGCGTCTCCTCCCCAGCAACCCATCCCAGCGTAAGCCACTTGCTAGCCCCCTGGCAGCAGTGGCACCTCCTCCATAAAACCCTTCCTCATGCGAGCCAACAACCCCATGCCACCCTCCGCACCGTCACACCTCATCTCTCCCCACGGCAGGGTTCGGATGTAAGGTCGCACATTAATTGCGCTGAAGAGGGGGGGTCCTGCGTGCAGCACAGAGTCCGCAAGGAGAGGGTGTTGGTGCCATACTGGGATGGGTGCTGGTGTAGAAGTGGATCGACTGGGTAAGGATCCATAGGACCCTGTCCCATCGGTGCGCCCTATGGGGTACGGGCACATGATGTGGGTGCTATGTCTGCAATGGGAGCTGCCAGTAGGGGGCATGGGGGGCGTCCGCTGGAGAGGGTACTATGAAGTTACCCATGCTGGTAGCGTGGAGTCTGCCAGTGGGGGGCGGGGAAGCCCACTATAATGGCTGCTCCCCCCACGCTCCCTCCTGGCAGCCCTTATTGCACAAGTCACAACTACATCATGCCCCACCGGCAGGGGCATGATGTAAGAGTGATTAATGCATTGGTGGCTGGTGGGTGGGTCTTGGGGGGAGCGGGTTTGCCCGTAAGGGGCGCTGGCACCCAGTCCCAGTGTGGAGTCCACACTGCCAGCATTGGTACCATTTACTAGTGGCAGGGAGGAGTGGGATCTACCGGGATGGAGTTCTGGGAGGAGGTGCCCTGCTCTACCCTGTGCCCCCTCTTATTTGCCCCATGAACCCCCCCCTCCTGGCAGCTCCCATTTCAGACATGGCACCCACATCACGTCCCTCCCATTAGCTCCCATGCACCCCTTCCTGGTGGACCCCACGCTTCTTTCCTCTCAGTATTTAACACCTTACTCTGGGCGTTCCTATAACACCTCTTAGCCACTATCCAATCACACCCTTAACACCTGGCTGTGATATGCTAATTGGGATTTTCCAGGGTACATAATTGCCACAGATTCTTGTACAAGTCATTCTGAATTGAGAAAGCCAGTCGGATGACTAGCGAAACGTTTTCAAGAACTACATTTCAAGTCCAGTTGATCTAATTGAATACAACAGATATAATCTATATAACAATCTTAATAACAACCCATCTGGCGTTCTCTCGCTTTTTATCTCGGCTTGTTCCCTTCGGTGTGACCATGGCTTGTTCTCCACGAACGCAACCAACCCTCACGTGCCAGTCGCTTGTTTCTCGCCTGCTTGTCCAGAGACCGACACCGACCTCCCGCCGCTTGTTACTCCCGCTTGTTCTCTCGCTTGGTTCCCAAACCCACCGCTTTGTTCGCGCTGCTCAAATCAACACTCTGCTTCTTCCTGGTCTGTTCTCCCGCTGGTCCCCTCCGCTCGTCTCGCGCTTGTTCCCCTGCCCCCTGTCCTATATCTAGCCTTGGTCTCTTCTCGCTGTTCTCTCGCTTGGTTCTCTTCCAAACACACGCCTGCGCCTAGCGACCCCGTTCCATCGGTGTCCTCTCCGCTTGTTTGTCTCCCCGGCTTGTTCTCCGCTTCTACTGTTCTCTCCTTTTCTCCGAATTGTACGCCTCTCTTGTTCCTCGCTTGTTCTCTGGCTTGCTTGTCACTATAGATGGGTACAGAATTTCTTAATAGATGTTATTATAGCTTGTTACATAGATTGTTTTCTAATGATGTTAAATAGATGTATAGGATTTGATGTGTCATATAATTAGATTGTTATATAGATTTACATCAGTTTTTATAGATACGTTATCTAGATTAGTTCCACTATAGATTTTACTAGAGTTTATAGATTGTTACATAGATGTACCTATCAGATTGATACCTAGATGTGCTCATAGATTGTACATAGAAAAACGGTTGATTCGTTACATAGGGTGTTATAAAGATTGTTTAACATGTTCTATAGATTGTTACCATTGGATTGTAATAGACGTTTACATGGATTGTTATATAGAGTTACATGGATTAGATTGGATAGACTTGTTACAATGGGTTGTTATTAAAGATTATTACACAGATTGTCTATAGATTGTTCTAGAGATTGTTACATGGGTTGTTTAAGATTGTTCTATAGATGGTTACATGGGTTGTGTTATTAAGGTGTTATATAGATTGTTCTTATAGATGTTACATGGGTTGTGACCTTAAGATTGTTATATAGATTATATTGTGGTATTCAATTAGATCAAACTGGACTTGAAATGTAGTTCTTGAAGACGTTCGCTAGTACTCCGACTGGCTTTCTCAATTCAGAATGACTTGTACAAGAATCTGTGGCAATTAGTACCCTGGAAATCCCAATTAGCATATCACAGCCAGGTGTTAAGGTCTGTGATTGGATAGTGGCTAAGAGGTGTTATAGGAACGCCCAGAGTAAGGTGTAAAACAGCATTGTACATGGCAGACAGTTGGTGTCAAACCCCCCCACCTCTATTTTGTACCTGCATTCTAAGGATAAAGGACAATACCTTTGAAGATTGTAATGTAACATATTGGCGAAGGAACGTGGACTGGTTCAAGAGAGTGTTAAGAGAGCCATTTATGTGAAAAAAAGGAAACCCAAGCCTAAATAGAGGTGGGGGGGTCTGACACCCAACTGTCTGCCATGTACAATGCTGTTAACACCTTACTCGGGGCGTTCCTATAACACCTCTTAGCCACATATCAATCAACACCTAACACCTGGCTGTGACTATGCTAATTGGGTTTTCCAGGGTACATAATTGCCACAGATTCTTGACAAGTCATTCTGAATTGAGAAAGCCCCGTCGGATGACTAGCGAAACGTTTTCAAGAACTACATTCAAGTCCAGTTGATCTAATGAATTCATACTGTTAGCTAATACAGGTCTAATGTATGTAGAGGCTCCCATCACCCAGGGGCTTAGCTACAGACTTATGGGCCCTGATGCAAAATTCGGGCATGGGCCCCCCAACACCGCCGTAAATACAAATCGGCACCGCAAACCAAAAAATCATTTCCATAAAAAACATCCAAATTCACATTTTTTAAAGGCACATATTTTAAAACAGAAAAACACACTTTCCCCATTCACCTAGCAAAACTATTCAATCAGATTCCAACCGTATTTCTAAACTTCTACATTGAAACCTTCTAAAATAACTAACCAACTGACCCTAGTAAAATGCTTGGCACACAGAGAGTGGTAAAATGCTTTGTATATAACCACTGGTAAAATAGTTGGCACACAGACTGTTAGTTTTGGACAAGGGCCCTGGTGCGGTCGCATCCTCTGCACCCCTGGTAGCTATGCCCCAACCATCACCATTGCTTAGTGATCTCTACTGCTGGATAAAATGATGTTGAGGCACCGTGGGGGTCTCCAGGTAGTTTTTACCTTCCTCTCCCAGGTATCCCACCCCTCCCACATCTCACGGGAGTCTCCCGCATTCTGGGGTGGTCTTCCGCGAGACCACCCTAAACTCCCCAGTGGAAGGATTCTCTCATGATGCTGGCTGGACAATTGCGGCGTTTCTTGCTGACTTACTGGCACAGCGTTGTTTTATTTCCCCCCAGCAAGCCTGACTGTCTCTTCCCTCCACCTTAGATAAAAGTCTTACCGTGCCTTTTGGGAGCGGCGCCCCTGGCCACCACTTAATAGGAATCTATACTTGTCCTGGTCCTAATTAGTAAATGGCACTCTGACCCCCATATAGTAAAGGGCACTCTGACCCCCATATAGTAAAGGACCACTCATTACTTGCGGCAGCTGAGTGGTTAAATTCCGCATTAGCCACACAACCGCCTCAACAAAGGACTTAAACTTGCACTGATTTAACATCGGTTACCGGGACTTTGTATATGTTAGTGAGATGAAAGTAAATAGAGATGAACCCACCAGAACTTTGTCCGATAAAACCAAAGTCCTGAGCCAAAAGTACAAAATTTTGGTTCATAACTCCCAGATTCCACTGCCAAAATCACCCGGTTAAAACTGCCAAAAAACTTTCGAAAAACTTCCTGCGAATTTAGATACAGAACTACCAAAATTCAACCGACTGCTTGTTAATAGTAACATAGTAACATAGTAATTGAGGTTTATTTATTGATATTTTTTAATAATGACAAAAAGTTTGCCAAGGGCACTCAATGATTAGCTGATAATATTGATAGTTTTTAATAATGACAAAAAGTTTGCCAAGGGCACTCAATGATTAACTGATAATATTTCAATGTCATACTGTAGACATGGTTACATTTTATGATATATATTGGAAGTCAAGGTTCATACACTAGGTCAAACAAAAGCAGTTAGCAGCTGTCATTCATCACAGTCAATGACTGAATGCTATTCTCCTAGCTTTTGAGAGGCAGTGACAAAGGGGAGAAGAACATTTCGTTGCATAATGGGTTAGTTCTACATCTTTCAGCATTCTAACTATTCTGATTTTGTGTTTTAGGGGGTGATTTACATATATATTAATTTTCATTTGAGGGGTTAATATGCCCTTTAATGTATTGATATTTAAAAAAAAAAAAAAAAAAAAAAAAAACTTAATCTAAAACATTTCTAGTTTTAAATTTTTTTTGTTTCTGGCAAAAAAACAAATTAAAAAAGGTTATACCTTAAAGGGCACGTCTAGTGACGCACAAGCTCTTAAATCCCAGAGATTTAAAAGCTTGCGTGTACGTGGTTCTGCCACAGGCGCCTGATGTGATACAAAAGGAAGCAGCAGCGGCAAAATCCCTTTGTATTGTGATTTATATAAACAGTTTTGAATGTCCAGAAGATTTTTATTGGCTATAACTGGAAAAACCCCGACACTTTTGCAGGCCATACACTTTTTAGATTTCATAGATTCAACGTTTAATTGTGAAAGATATCTAATGCCTTAAGGTAGACTTCTGGTGGTTTCACCTCCCAACGTTCTCCTTCTTGGCCCAATTATTTTGCACTGACTGGGCCAGGGGGTTGTCCAAAACTTGCAGTAACTTTGGGAGGTAAGATTTCTAGACAGCTTTTTACTCAATATACTGGCAAAATTCTGTTCAGCTTCCGGTCATCATTCTCTATGGTAGACAAATGACTTGTACATATTTTAGGCTGGGTACACATGACAATTTTTTGTCCCGACTGACCACTAGCGAGCAGTCAGCCGCGGCCAAAGAAGCCGTGTCTGACAGTTTTCCGAGATTGATTGTGCAGTCCACTGTAGATCAGCCATCATTTTCAATCATTACGGATTGCCCAGAACGGATAATTCGATCATGGCAGCCCACAAAACACACAATGCAATTTTTCACCCAAACAGACGGATACGTAGAAATATCGGTCAGTTGGCCCAAAAAATTGCATGGTGTGTAACAGCCTTAGAAGCTGGTGAAGTTTCTGTCAAGTTGAAGCTCTCGGTCTCAAAGTTCACCTGTCTGTGATGGCCCCTGTTGGGGTTGCTTTTGATCTGTCCTGCCAGATCAATGAGGGAACAAGAGCCCCTACACATGTTGGCTCTAGGCAGACAATTTTATGTGTGTGTACAATTAATCTTAAAACTAATCCCATTACATCTAAATTTATAAATGACTATCTTTATAACCACTTTACTTTCAGCATTATGGTTTCTTTAGTATAGACCTAAACAGCTGTCTTTTGTACCCACATTAGCATTGTTAGCATTAAAAGCCTTACTGGCATCTACAATGGCTATAATTTTGAGTGCCAAATTATCATGACTCAAAAGGTTGGCATAAATATGACAAATCTCTGGCTCTGTTTTTCTTCCATAATTCATTCTATTTTAAAGGCAAACTAATTAACTTGATATTTATACTCTATGAAAAAAATATAATTTTGTTGTGTATATAAATGTACATTACAGATACAATAGGATCTGGCTTTGAAATTGTGGTCTTATAGAACCATAGAAGATCGCAATGCTGCGTGACTAGGTATAAACATATGTTTTTAAATTAGTGTTAATTTCATTTGATATATATCTAATATATATATATGGTGAAAACACAGCGTGGAATCAATTTCTCAGTTAATAGAAAGTTTTGGTATACAGTACAGTAAATCTATAAAAAATGACCAAGGTTTCTCAGTCAAAATGTTTGCATTAGAGTTAGGTCATAGATTTATGATTAATATGATAAAACAAGAATATATGCAATTTTACTAAATGATGTGTATTCTAAAATCTTTAGGCTAGAAAGAATGCCCCCAAACTAAATTAAATATTTAATCATGGTTTCCATTTACAGCTACACATTTAATGTACATTTTATTTCTTATCATCTTGGTCACGGAATACAGCAAATAATAATAACCACCAGCAGGTCAGTGCCTGTTTTCTGCTAGGGTTAGATATTTGGGCAATAAGAGTTTCTAACATTACCACAGTTCATGACTTAGTTCCTAGATGCTTCCACTTGTGTTTCTATGTAAATATTAATCAAATCTTTTAAGCTTAGGAAGAAAGACCTTAAAGGACAACTAAAGCCACTGAACCAGATGGCAGAACACCTTAATATAAAACCAGTAATCTGTGTCTTATCTCTCATTATGACATGGGCGCTGGGAAATTTACCTAAATAACATATGGTTTGTGCTTTACTTCACAGCATTCTAGTATCAGAAAGTTTGGTCAACGACCATTATGTTCTGCACATGCTCAGTCCTTAGCTATGACAGAAACTTGTTACAGTTGGTCACACCCATTAGTAATCTGTAGCCAATCCTTTTACAGGACAGATAAGGCAAGGAAGCATGTAACTGAGGTCAGGAGGTGTTGTCTGACACTGCACATACACACAGATACCTCATCCAGTTCTTAACATTTACTTTAATACAATTTACTGAAGTGGTATTTTATAGCTTATTGGTGTTTTTAGGGTAGTTGTTTTCAGATTCTGAAGTATAAAAATTGGGTTTAGTTCTCCTTTAATTCTTCAATTAGCTACTTTGTATCTCTTTGGGCTAAAGGGATGAAAATTAAAGTGGAAGAGTGATTTCTGTAGTGAAATCAATGATTTTAAACACATATCTTTGTTAAGGTTTTTCTCAGGAAAAAAAAATAGATAATTTTAACGTGCGGTTTCTAAACAAGTAAGTCTCATCAAAAGCCTTGAATTTTACCTTTACAATCTCTAGGTGAAAGCTGTGAAAAGTTCTGTAGCTGAAAAGGTTCCTGAAGAACCCTGCTTTCAGCAGCTTGTAGCCATGTGACAAGTCTCTGCCTGCATTAATGGCCACACCCTCTGGTAAAATTAAGTGGCATCTGTAGTGCCAAAGTATATATTCCATTTAAGCCCAACACTGAGCAGTCAAAAATCTGCTTGTGCTGCTCTTCCACTGGTCCCCCAGTCTACCCTCTTTCTCTACCTGGGCATGACTGAGTAAGAGATGGAAGGAAAATCCCAGCCCACAGGCATAAGGAGAACTCGGACAACCGACAGCCACCACATAAGTGTTTTGGTTTTTTTTGCTATATCTCCCAAGATACAGCCCTTTACACACTGTGTGAAGTCTATGTGCACTATCATCTGCCACTTAAAGGACAACTGTGATCTCAAACAAGTGGGCGTTAAATGAAAGCCTGCAGTATTTCCTTTAAAATGACCCAACATACACATCTCTGGCTGCAGCATTAAGAAATTATTTTGGGATGAATGATAACATTTCCTGCTTCCAGTTAGCTGAGTGACATCACCTGAAGGGAGGCAGAGCTTAAAGGATATCTTCACCCTAAAAAACAACTTTATATATGTTGTAGGGCACTCCTGCCCATCCCCAACCGCTATGTCAGTTTACAAAAAAAAAAAAAAAGAAATTCAGAACTCTACTTACAGCCCCTGCGGCGCTCTAACCCAGCTCCCTGCTTGCCGGAACTAGCAAACGGGGGCCGGACCAGTAAACCTGTCTGTGATTGAATGAGGGGCAGCCAATCAGAGACACGGCTGCTGGCAATGGAGAGTGCTGCAGGAGAAAAGGGCTGTAAGTAGAGTTCCAACCCTTTCTTTAGTAATCTGATACGGCGGTTGGGGGTGGGAAGGAAAGGGCTACCCTACAGAAAAGAGGTCTTAAGCAAGGTGGCAGGGCAGGTAGAGAGGGATCGGGAGGGTGAGGGGGGGGGGCTCCTCTGCACATGTCATACTACCTCCCAGAGGCAAGACAGGAGGCAGAGACCTTTTGGCAGGAAGACAGCTACCACTCTTCTCTGCAGGAGAACCATAAGGAGCAGAGATTTAGGGTAAAGATTTTTTAAACTTTACACTGGGGCCAGTAGTGGGTTAAATTTTAGTTTATAGGGTGGAAATGCTCTTTAAATGTTTTCTTCGGCAATAAACTTGGCTTTAAGGAGGGGGGGGACAAAAAAAAGTGTTTTCAATGTAATGCAACAATCCCTACCCAATGTGTCAGGGTCAATGTTTGAAGTACTGTTGCCCTTTAAAAAGCTGAACAGTGAGACAGTGCTACTACCTCCCTATGAAATAATTTAAAATGGATAACCAATTTTCTACAACATAATTACATCTGACCACAATAATATTTTCAAAACATGTGGTTAAAATAAAATATGGAAGGAATGGAGTTAAAAGAAAAAGTCAGATCACAAAATGTACAGAAGACAATTGTTAAAAGAACAAATTAAATAACCCTCCACATGCACATATAAAATGGATCTTGTGTTGACATCAGATCATACAATTTACATAATGGGTATACAAAAATGCCATCTTTGTAACGAATATGGCTCCTTGATAGATGTGTTGGACTAAATCATAGTTTATTCAGGTTTATGATTTTTGTATGACTGTGCAAGTCAAGCACTACATTACAAAATATTGCAGTCTAAAAAAATAACTTGCTTTTGTTGGGGTTGAGGCTAAAATATAGAAGAGATGGAGTTTTCTTTGTAGGCCACTGCTGTACAAATGAGCATCATTACCAAAACACAGATTTATTCTTATTAAACTATCAATAGTATTCATTTAAATGTGTTGCTCATTTAGCAACTCTGTATAGTAAAGAACCATGCACAAATCTCAACTTACTAACAAAATGTATTCTTTCTTCAGGGGTAAATACTACCATGGAAAAGCTGTTCTTGGGCATCCTTTTGGTAGGAAGCATGATTAAAGTGGCCAATGCTTGTCCCTTCCATTGTACTTGCCAGAACCTATCTGAATCTCTTAGTACACTTTGCGCAAACAAGGGACTATTATACATCCCGCCTAATATAGACCGTCGAACCGTAGAGCTAAGGCTGGCAGACAATTTCATTCGGGTGGTGGAACAAGAAGATTTTCTTAATATGACCGGGCTTGTGGATCTCACATTATCCAGAAATACCATTGATAACATCAAGCCTTATGCTTTTGGGGATTTGGAAAGCTTAAGATCTCTACACTTAGATGGTAACCGTCTAACAGTCATACACGAGGAGGCCTTAAGAGGGATGCTAAACCTGCAGCATCTGATAATAAATAACAACCAACTAGTGACAATACCAGTAGCAACTTTTGATGATTTTCTCCTTACCCTTGAAGATCTTGATTTGTCTTATAACAACCTAGTTAGCGCTCCTTGGGAGTCTATTCAAAATATGGTCAGTCTTCATACCCTTAATCTTGACCATAATCTTATAGACTATGTAATGGATGGGACATTTTCAGAACTATACAAACTTTCTAGGTTGGATATGACATCAAATAGGTTACATACGCTACCTCCAGACCCCCTATTTGCACGCTCTCAGACTGGGATGATCAGTCCAACTCCTTATACATCCACGATTGTGCTCAACTTTGGAGGTAATCCATTTCATTGCAATTGTGAACTTCTGTGGTTACGGCGGCTTGTTAGAGAAGATGATATGGAAACTTGTGCTTCTCCTTCACAACTGGCAGGACGCTATTTTTGGTCCATTCCAGAAGAAGAGTTTACCTGTGAGCCTCCCCTCATCACTCGTCATACACATCAACTATGGGTGTTAGAGGGACAAAGGGCCACCTTAAAGTGCCGAGCTATAGGGGACCCAGAGCCAGTAATTCATTGGGTATCTCCAGATGATAAGATCATGCCAAACTCCTCCAGAACTGCTTCATATAGAAATGGGACCCTAGACATTTTGGTTACTACAATCAGGGATGATGGAGCTTACACTTGCATAGCCATAAATGCTGCAGGAGAGTCAACAGCCCAAGTAGACTTAAAAATGATCCCTTTGCCTCATAGAAACAATGGGACTGTAAGTGTCTTGAGGAAAGACCCAGGATCTTCTGACATTACAACATCATCCAAAACATCTGCCAACATGACAGAAGAGAAGCAATTGCCAGAAAGTGCAGTTGTAGTCTCTGATGTAACCTCTTCATCTGCATTGATTCGATGGTATATAAGCAGGTCAGGCTACATAGTCTGGATGTATCAGATTCAGTATAATTGCACAGCTGATGAAACACTGGTGTACAGGTAGGGATGTTTCCTTTTAACTTACTTGTATAAGATTATTATTTAGATTGTTATTATAACACTTCTGAAATGGGCAGATCATTTTTCTCCGAAAGAAAAGTCAATGTTCTAAACCATTAGCTTTAATGCTAAAATATAAAACTTTAATGTAAACAATGGTACATTTTAAGAGCTGGTAGAACAAAATCAGAAACAGAAAAAGTAAAATTAATTAACCATTTAACAGGCAAAGCCAAATGTATAACATATGTGAACATTTTATTCACATTGGTGTATAAAGAATCTGGCTGCTATTTACAACAAAGAAACTAAAGGAGCACCAAGAGGAGACACCTTTCAATACACTAGTAGCCTAATTAGCTGAGAGATACTTAGATGCAAGCACAACTTTAGTATAGTATTTCAGGTTGAATAAAAACATACGTCCAGCCAGTCCAACCCATCTAGCAATATCCTCATTTCCTGCCTAACTGTTGATCCAGAGGAAGGCAAAAAAACCCCCACCAAATTTATGAAGGGGGAAAAATTCCTTCCTAACTCCAAGTGGCAATCGGAAATTTCTCTGGATCAACTCTACTTTATGTATCAATACCGGTAACTTGCAACATTCCTTGTTTGCAGAAACTCCCCCAGCTTTTTTTTTTTTTTAACTGACCAATGAACCTGCCATAACAACGTCCACTGGAAGACCGTTCCATAGCTTTACCGTTCTCACAATGAAAAACCCTTTCTGAACTTGAAGCCTAAACGTTTTTTCTTCAAGTCTTAAGGGATGTCCACTTATCCTCTGACATGCTCTATTGGTGAACAATGCCCCAGATAGTTTATTGTATGTCCCGTTAATGTATTTATACACAGTAATCATATCCCCAAGCAAGCTCCTTTTCTCCAGCGTACATAAATGTAACTTATCCAGTCTCTCTTCAAGCTCCTCCAATCCCCTTATTCATTTAGTTTCCCTTCTCTGAACCCTTTCCATTTCAAAGATGTCCTTTTTTTACACAGGATTCCAAAATTGCACTGCATATTCCAAACGAGGCCTTACCAATGCTTTGTAAAGAGGGAGAATAACATTTTCCTCCCTTGAATCCATACCTCTCTTTATACAAGACAATACTATGCTGGCTCTGGCTGTTGCCGCCTGGCACTGCTTGCTACCTTTAAGTTTGTTATCCACCAAAACTCCAAGATCCCTTTCCAACAGGGATTCACTTAACACAGAGCCATTTATATTATAACGTCCAAAATGCATCAGCTTACATTTACCAACATTGAATCTCATCTGCCAATTAGCAGCCCAATGTGACACAATCATCTAGATCCCCCGGCAACGATTGCACATCCTCTGAAGTTTTTAATGGTTGACAAAGTTTTGTGTCATCAGCAAACTCAGAAACTTTGCTGACAATACCCACTTCCAAATCATTAATAGACAGATTAAATAGAAGCGTCCCTAACACTGAAACCCGTGGCACCCAACTTAGCACTTTAGTCCATAATGACGAAGCCCCATTAACAACTACTCTTTGCATCCTATTTGTTAACCAATTTTCTATCCATATACAAATGTGCCTCCCAACACCAACATTTTATACAGTCCAGGAGATTTATTAATATTAACCTTATTTAGTTGTTTCTGTACCATATCCTTGGTTAACCAAAGTGCACTTGCATCTTTTATACCATTACTGGTACTATACTATAGGATATCTCTACTTGGATCTTTTATAGCGGATCTTTTACAGAGGGGAAAAAATAAATATTTAAGACATTTGCTTTATCGCCATCCTCCATAGCGAACTTATCCCCATTAATTAATGGTGCCACATTTTCAGTCCTCATCTTCTTACTATAAATATACTTTAAAAAAAATTTAGGTTTAGTGATGCTTTGTTCTGCTATCCTAACTTCATTATTAATTTTAGCTAGTTTGATTGCTTTCTTACACTCCTTGCTACAGTTTTTAGAATCCCTAAAGGCCATTTCCATTCCCTCTGACTTAAAGGTTTTAAATGCCTTTAATCTTCCTTTCTATTTGCCTCTTTACATCAGAATTCAGCCAGATGGGCGTGGATTTTTTTTTTTTACATGTATTTCCCAAGGGTATAAATTTAGATGTGAACCTTATCACAGTTGACATTCCGAAGAGCTTCTTTTAACCTGGAAAAATTTGCTTTCCCAAAATTAAAAGTCTCTGTTAACCCAATGCACTTCCTTTCGATAACATACTCCAAACGACACTATTTCATGGTCACTATTACCTAAGCCTCCAGTTACTTTTATATCTATAATACGCTCCACGATGTTAGATATTACCAGATGCAACAGAGCTCCTTGTCTAGTAGGAACTTCAGCCACCTGTGAGAGAAAATTATCCTGTAGCAAATTCAGAAACTTTATCGCCCTTTTCTGTGTTGGCAATTCCACTCCACCAATCAATGTCAGGGTAATTAAAGTCCCCCATAATGAGTACACTCCCCAAACTTGCAGCCCTTGCCAACTGCATATGAAGCCAACTCAATTCCTGCCTGCTAGCATTTGGCAGCTTATAGCAGACACCAACAATGACATTACCCCCTTTCCTGTTGCCTAATTCCACCAATATTGCCTCTGCTTAAACATCCATATCGCCAGTTATTTCTTTTTTAAATTTGGCTTTAATTATTTTTTAACATAAACACATACCCCTCCCCATTTCCTTTTTTCCCTATCCTGCCTAAACAAGGCATATCCTTCTAAATTTACAGCCCAGTCGTGAGAACTGTTCAACCACGTTTCTGCTATATCGATCTATCCCGGAGAGACTGATAATACCCCCCCCAACCTAGTTTAAAATCTCCTTCAACCCTCTAAGCCATCTTCTCCCCTAAAACAGCTGCATCGCCATCAGTAAGGTCAGGGCCGGATTTACCATTAGGGGCTCCTGAGTTTGGAGGGGCAGCTGTTAATCTACTCCCACCAATCCAACCCCTTGTCTATTTTCTTCCACAAAAAAAAGAAATGGGTGTGGTTTATGGGTGTGGTCTGTGTTTAAGGGTGGGGCTAAGGGCGCCAGGACCTTTGGGCTTACAGGCTCCTGAGGAGTAAATCCAGCCCTGAGTGAGGTGCAACTCATCCCTACTAAAGAGCCTGTAGCCAACAGCAAAGTTTGCCCAGTTCTTTATAAACCCAAACCCTTCTTCCCTACACCACCCACTTAGCCATGCATAAATGCTCCTAAGCTACTGCGGTCTCCCTAGTTTAGCACGTGGCTGCAGTAGTATTTCTGAAACCACTACCTTAGAGGTCCTTGCTTTTAACTTGGCCCCTAGATCTCGGGAATTATGTTTAAGGATCTCACCTCCTCCTCTAACTTTGTCATTGGCACCGATGTGAACCAAGACCGCCGGGTCTCACCCGGTCCCACCCAATCTGTCTACACGATCCACCACATGCCGAACCATAGCACCAGGCAGGTAACACACAGTTTGACATGTAGGATCTTGGCGGCAGATTACCCTATCTACGTTCCTTATAATGGAGTCCCCTACCACTACCACCTGCCTAGCATTCCTGATCCTAAGTTCTTCCTCCCTTGTATCAGAGATGGCAGTCCCCCGGGTGCTCAAGGGATTAGCCTGCTCCATACACGCCAATTCCGAGCTGTCCTCCTCTACTTCAAAGGTGGCAAATCTGTAAGGATGGGCAAGCTGGGAAGAAGCAACCCTACCCTTCCGTCCCCCACTTCCCATAGTAACCTTAACAAAACTACCTCCCCCCTCAACATTCCCTGTCCCACTTCCACCACCTCTAAACTGGCCCCAGCCAGTGCCTGCTTTGTTCTAGAAGTTGCGCTAACCAAAAATTTCATACAGTTTTGGAAAGCACACATCCTAAAGCATTCAATGGACCATGCCACAGCCTGTTGCTAAACATCTAGGAATTTAAATATGTCCAGAATATGATCCAATTAGGTGTGCCCTATATTAAAAAGAGCACACCCCTAAATTTAAAATCATGCTTCTGGTTGCAAACTATCCCAACGTATAGCAGTATAAATCGTGGTGCCTCCTGCTTACACTGTAAGCTGTGACATCACCAGCATCATTGCTTTCCCCCCACCCTGCTGGCTTGAGCATGCCCACTTGTATCCTAATGCTGGGACAGAGGGAAGATGCATCACCAGCTGTCAAACCCCACCCCGACATTCTTTATTGGTTCTTAAAGCTATCCACAAGCCTGGAAACATTTTTTTTATTCCCCTCCATGAGTCAGAAAAAAGCCCAAAGAATGATTGCAGTCCTGTGACTAGCTTTATAAAGGATCTATTTTTGGGGGTGGATAGTGCCAGTTGCTGTTCTATGTAGAGATAGTGATGTGGTAAAATCAACTGTCAGATGCTTATCCCAGTTTGCTGGACCTGAAGCTATATCTAAACCAATCGAAAAAATGATTTTCAATTGTTGAGCACTATTCCCTCGGTTCCCCAGTTAGAGTCAGGATACAAACATCCAGATCGATAAAATAAATCACTTTATTTCTGCATTTAAAAAACGTTTTGCATTAGAAGGGTACAGGTAAGAAATACTCTGACGCGTTGGGTCAGGTGACCCTTACTCATAGACTATGCGTCCCTTTAACAATACATATTAAAAAAATCAATATTGTGCAATATACATATCAAATGTGTTGCAGCATGTTACTTAAGCAATGTATAAAATTAACCTGGCACAGTTAGCCCTTACCATTTTCCTATAAATAAGATTTGTTAATAAAGTGTGCTGAAACTTCTATCATGCTATCCTAGTACAGTGTACAAAAAATTCAGCACATGTAAAGAACTATCTGTAAACCTACCCAGCATAAGGACCTAAACTAGTATCAATACTTGTTATCTGGCCTTGTCCCTAAGTCAGCCTGAGGGGGGCATACCATACAACAAACAAGTTTATTCCCTTTGCTTTTAAAAATGCACATCTGCAGTAATTGGATATATATAACAATGCCCTTACAGCTGAACTAAGTTAAACTACTTTATTCATGAGTACCGTTTAGTTACAGTAAATAGCATTACAGTGGATTTATCAGCCTAACATCTTTTCTTTTTTCTAAATCAGTAACTGCCTATAGAAATCATGAGATACTGTTAAATGCAATACCCACAGAGTGTGAAAAAAAATAGTTAAAAAATATTGATCTTTAAAAAGGTAACTGTGGTCTCCATACAATTACCCCCTAAAATAGATATCTTATACCTTTTATACAAGCCAAGAATGACCTGTCTAGCTTCCAGATTCTCCCCCCCCCCCTCAAGTGGGAGAGGGTAGAATGAGCTGGGCGGAGTTAGTGGCATAACAGAGGTGGGGGGTTAGGGGCGGGATTTCAGCCCTGACTGAATTTTTTCCTGCAGACAGGACAATCCCTCCCAAATAGGGATGCCTGGCAACCCTTCTAGCTTCTCTGGCTCTTAAGTCATTGGCTTTTAAATTATACTCAGACAGTCAGGATGAACAAGGAAGTGTGCAACAGTCACATAATTTGCTGTGTAGAATGCAAGCAGAGGGGCGGGACCGGCAGTCGCGTCTGTGATTGGCTGAGCAGCAGCCAATCACGGACGCGGCTGCCTGTCATTCAGTGCAGCGGAGGAAAGAGGAGAGGTAAGTAAGAGTTTGGGGAGCTTTTTGAAAAAAAAATTTATGCGGTTGGGGCTGGGGGACATGGGGGAGCAGCATATTAAGGGGGTTTAAAGCTAGGGGGAGGGATAGTAGAACGGGAGGGAGAGGGAGGGAGAGGGAGGGAGGGGGGAGAAGGGCTGCAGTACGCATGGCAAATATCTACCGGAGGCAAGATAGCAGGCAGAGCCCTGCTATCCTCCTGGTGGTTAGTTTTTGGACTTTGGGGGGGGGGGTCTACAGGAGAACCCTATGGAGCTGGGATGTGAGGTAAGGATTAAACTACACTACATGGTGGGGCCAGTAGTTGGGGGGATTATAGTTTTGGGGGTGGACATGCCCTTTAATTCAATAATGTCTCTTTTAGAAACACTAAGCAACGAGAAATCCGTTTTCACTGTAATTTCTTGAAAAGGCTACAATCAGTTAGAAATAATGGACTTATTACTATTTTACCAAAACACAAAAGTCCATGGATGCACACCGTCTGGTGAAATGAACAGCTTTATTGTGACATATTCAGGGCGATGCACCAATGGCGCACCACTCCTGTTTTGGAGTTTAAGTCACGCTAACCGATATAACATCGGTTAATTAAACTCCTTCCTTGCGGCAGCTGCGTGACTAACACGAAAGTTAACCTTGCAGCCGCCGCAACCGATGTTCTATGCCGAAATCGACATTTTATTGCAGCACTTTAAACTTTTTTATATGCCATTGGCATATAACATTGCTGGGCTGTTTGCACCGGGTTGCCGATAGCGGCGCTCGGTGCATTGCCCTGATTGACACTCACACTACATGGCTCCATGGGACAGCACCCTGAGGACTAAAATTGGGGAGTGCGGTATGTGATTTTGACTATTTATTAATATTTTAGCTTCTACTTTCCTAAAAACCCTCAAAACATTGCTTTGGTCTTAACAAGAACGTGTTTCCCAGAATGTGACTGCTATAACCCTAACTTTCTGTATTAAATAAAGCTGTTAAAAGGCTTGTCCACCCTTAAAACAACCCACCAATCTCAGTGCTCACACGTGCCATTACTGCTTACTGGCAGTTCTGGCGCCTTGAGGTCATTAAAAAGGGGATTAAAACAATGGAAGACAAGATGCAGACATAAAATGTGTTACTTGTTTAAAAACTGGTGCCAAATTAATAGACAGTGACAGAGGCTACAAAGTAGCAAAAATTTAAAGTTGTCATCTTTTCATCTTTATGGTTACCGTATTGTGCATACTGATTTCAACTAACATCAATTAACAGCTTAGTGCTGCTGCCGCCAATATTACTAATCACTGAGCTTACATATACAATGTATACAAAGACAAAGAAACAATGACAATTTTGAGGTTTACACCTGTAACAATGTTTTTGAAAATTGAGATGCTGTATAAAAATCTATGCCTCATTTATATGGTCATGGTGACTTCTAATATCCTTACATTTAAAAAAAAAAAAAAAAAAAAAGCATTATTCATACAGCAAAACATTAATATGGAAGTGGTTTTTAAAAGAGTATAGGGTAAAAGGTGTGGATAAAATATTTGTGATGCGCTAATATCACTGTCCAAAATAACCCTTTCAGGAATCCCTCGCTTGAAAATCCCTGCACTTGTACCTGGGACATGCCCTTTAACACAATTCCTATGAGCACCAAGATTTAAATTTAAATTAGAATTCCACCCCCCAAAAAAACCAAACAACAAAACATTTGAATTCAGAAAGTATCCTACACTAATAAGAATTTTGAGTAAATCACACAAAAAGGCAGTAACTGCAGGGCTCTCTGTACAATACTGCAAGTTTTAATGTGTATCTTTGATTAGGGATTGCAAAGAGACAAACAATATGTGGTTTTAATCAGTAGTTTTCAACATATAAATCACATTAAAATGTTTTTTTAAACTGGGCATACACTAGCAGATGGATTATGGATTATTTCTGACCAACCCATTCAGGATCAGCTGTAATTTTTCAGCGAGTACTGGCCAAATGAGCGTTCCGAACGAATGAACTGTCGGACATGTCTCCCCGCAATACACTACACAATACACAGCACGAATGGCTAATACACTAAAATATCGGTTGGTCCAAAAAGGAGAACTAAATCAACATAGGACATCCAGGCTATTATTGGTATCTATTCTGAATGTTTAACATCCGGAACATGGATGATTGTGCAGTTTCAACTGCAAACAAACTTATTGTGCCATGTTTTGGATCATGTCTAATCCATAAAGTAGAGTTGATCCAGGGAAATTTCCGATTGCCACTTGGAGTCAGGAAGGAATTTTTTCCCCCTTCATAAATTTGGTGGGTTTTTTTTGCCTTCCTCTGGATCAACAGTTAGGCAGGAAATGAGGATATTGCTAGATGGGTTGGACTGGATGGACGTATGTCTTTATTCAACCTCAAATACTATACTATACTATTTTCAATCCCTCGCTATTATTGGATTATAGTCAAAATAAGTGGTAATTTCTCTTACATAAAGCATTTCTAACTATTTTTTCTTAAATTTTCAGAATATTGCCACCCACAATCAAACATTTTGCCTTAAAGCATCTGGTATCAGGTATGGATTATGATCTTTGCATTTTGGCTATTTTTGATGATGTGGCAACTTCCTTGGCAGCTACAAGATCATTGGGATGTGTCCAGTTCTCCACTGGCGAGGCATTTCCAGATTGCCGGTCTTTGCATGCCCATTTTCTTGGGGGAACTTTAACCATTATTATAGGAGGAGTCATCGTAGTCACATTGCTGGTGTTTACTGTAGGTATGATGGTCAAATACAAGGTATGCAGCAGCAGCCACACGGATATTCCAAAGGTGACGAATGTTCATTCGCAGACTACTGGAGGTCAGCAGGCACAGAATGGTTTGCTCCTCCAATGCAGGCTAAATAAGGACTCTGGTAAACCAAGAGGCTCCCAGACAACTTTCAGAGAGGAAAAAGGAAGAGTTATACATGGAGCCAGACCTCAAAGAAGAAAGGCTAGGCACAGAGAAGTGACTGAGAAAGAGGATGGCCAAAGCTTTATGGCATCAGAAGCACCATTACATGGTTCTAGCAGAGATGATGTTGCCGTTTTTGGTTTGCCAAAATCCAAACGCAGTTGCTCTGTGGACATGGGGGAAATGGCAACAAGCACTTGCTATAGCTATGCCAAGCGACTGAGTATCATATGGACAAAAAGAAGTCAGTCTGCACATGGCATGCTCTCAAACTGTGGGTCCGAGTTATCCATGGGGAAACCTGTATTATTTTCTGGCTCTGAGGAGCTGGAAGAAAGTGTTGTATAAATAATCTATTGTTCAATTTCTTACTGTTAAAGGACTTTCTCCCTGGTGGAATTTAATATTGAGCCATGAGCAAAACTTCCAATTCAATGGGGATAAACAACATCTTTATAATTCAAGAATGGGTTTCTGTATAATGTATTGTGTGGATCTTAAAACAGAATAACAAGGATAGAAGAGAACAATGACTTGAAGACTAATATTTTTGCACATGAGTGACTCCTTGTGATGTTCTTTATTGATGTAAGATGCAAAGAATATGTTACACAATATTCTTTATTTTTGAATCTGCAGCATTCGGGATATTAAAGTACCATTTTCTTCTAAAAGCTAATTAATTTAAGTCATCTGTTAATCCTAAAGGCTCTGCAATTATTTTATATGTATCTAAAAACATTCATAAAATCTATCAGCAAAAGCCATTATAAATATTTGATTAATTTGTTAACTAACCCAACAATGCATTAATGTGATTTACTATACAAGTCGTATTACATTTATCTTTGTTATATGATGGTTGTTTGCCACCCAGTACAAGCAAAGAATGGAACCAAAGCATTTTTGACCAAACTGTGAACATGAATGCTGATGTTAATGTGTACCACTGCTCTGTTCACTGTAAAAGGGTAAGATAAGTTGTTTAACATTTCACATTTTCCATCATATTCACAAGCAAGTCAATATCTGTAATAAAAGAATTCTTATACAGTGGGTTATAATGCCCTTATAGCACTTTAACGTTTCAGATATCACGAGTTATAATCTAGAAATACAAACATGTCTGCTTATTGGTATTTTTTTCTATCATTTGCAAATAAACGTAAAACAAAAAAATTAAGAAAAAAACCCAGAAAAAACTGCTTTTAATTGAAACAAAAAATAGTAACAGTAATAGAGAATGAATGAAGACATACATCAACCTACAAGTTCAGCTTGTGAAGGTTCTCATTCATCCAGGTCATGGTATACAGCATGGTATATATGTACAATGCTGTTTTGACACCTTACTCTGGGCGTTCCTATAACACCTCTTAGCCACTATCCTATAACACCTCTTAGCCACTATCCAATCACGCCCTTAACACTTGGCTGTGATATGCTAATTGGGATTTTCCAGGGTACATAATTGCCACAGATTCAGTCATTCTGAATTGAGAAAGCCAGTCAGATGACTAGCGAAACGTCTTCAAGAACTAAACTTCAAGTCCAGTTGATCTAATTGAAAACAACAGATCTACAAGTTCAGCATTTGTAGCCTACTCATGAGCCCTACCTAACAGTTGATCCAGAGGAAGAAAAAAAAAAAAAAAACAGCTGAAAATGGGGAGAGGGGGTTGTGACATATAGGACTTAAAGATACTTTATTAGAAAACAACAGATCTATGGACCTTTTGGGTGCAGAGGACAGCACCAAGATGGATTAAATGCATTGATCTATTTGTTTCTAATAAAGTTTTGTTTTAAAGTCCAGAAGTGTTCTGCTATTCATATAACTGTGGGTGGGGATTAAGGGGTTATGGTGGCAACAGTGCAGGCAATAACAATTTCAAGATAGAAATAGTGTCAGTAGAACTTGACACACATACAGAGTGGGGATCCGTAATGTATGGTGCAATAATCAGAAAGGGAGTACAACAATTGTGGAAATTGTATTTGACTGTATTTCTGAGTTAAGTGTCCCTTTAACTGGACCGATATTAAAGGGCATGTCCACCCCCAAAACTATAATTTGCCCCAGTGCTGTCCCCACTATGTAGTGTAAAAAAAAATCCTGATCTTACACCTCCCGGGCTCCTTAACCTCCCGGGCTTCAATCAATACATTAAAGGGTATGTCCACCCCAAAAACTCAAATTTTATATGTTATTGGCCACAATTCTATCTTTTGCAGAAAAGAAGCAGCTCACTGTAATCCTATCTGAGCATTCAGCCTCCCTTGCGGAACAACGCCCCAGATAGTTTATTGTATGGCCCGTTAATGTATTTATACATAGTAATCATATCCCCACGCAAGCGCCTTTTCTCCAGCGTACATAATTGTAACTTTTCCAGTCTCTCTTCATATTCAAGCTCCCCCAGTGCCCTTATTAATTTAGTTGCCCTTCTCTGAACCCTTTCCATTTCAAAGATGTCCTTTTTGTACACAGGATTCCAAAATTGCATTGCATATTCTAAATTTGAACACATTAAGAAATGTAATCAAACAGATCCTCTTAGCACAACAGTTACTTTATCACTGCATTTTTCCCAGAAGCATACATTTCTTACTGGGTACAGGATATATTACATTTTGTCCCTGAATAAGTATAAACAGTGAATATAAATAATTCTGTTTTAGAACATAAAATGTAGCTATGTTCTGGGCAAATAAATACCCATTTTCAATCCTGTCAATTATTGGCAAATAGTTACTGGGAGGAGCTGGGTAAATACATGTTTGCTCACAATGGTCAAAGTTTAAGGCTTGAGAAAGGGTATAGGATTTTCCTGAAACACAACATTTCTTGGGAATAAAAAAAAGGTTTTGAATTTTATTCTATATCTTTTTCAATTCTAAATATTCACACTTAAAGGGTATGTCCTCCACAAACATAGTGTAGGGCACGACAACACCCCCAACCAGCGTGTTAGTTTTCTAAAAAACGCACAAGAAATCCTGTTACCTTTGCAGTTTGCTCCAGGCTCTCTACTTGCTGGAAGCAGCAGAAAGAGTCCAGGATGGCAGACAACATCTGTGATGCCTATACGTCAGCCAATCAGACGTGGCTGCCAGCTATGCAGACAGCCAAGGGAATGAATGAGCCGAGTATATTTACTGTGCTTATTTTACAAAACTAACATGGCGGTCGGAGGTGGGCTGGGGTAAGTTACACTACAGAAAAGTATTTTAATGCTAGGGGATGAGGCAGCTATAAGGGGATCAGGAGGGTGGGAGGAAGGGAAGGCTCCCCTGAGCATGCCAGGGTCCTCAGGGAGTACAAAGAAGAAGCAGGGACCAGATGACACACAGACAACTCCTACTCTTCACTTTCTGAGACTTTGACCAGGCACTGCAGGAGAACCATAAGGAGCAGAGATGTGAGGTAAGGATTTTTAAACAATATACAGTGGGGCCAGTAGTGGGTTCAATTTCAGTTTTGGGGGTGGACATGCCCTTTAAGTCTATTTTATTCTGTGGAGAATCACAACCTGGTTATTTAGACATTTTCTTCCAGGCAATAAACAGGAAGACATTTATCTTTCTGACATAATCCTGTACATGCTCAGCATATTGCAGGGGGTGTTTAACCTGCACGCTTTTTGGCTGCACATAGGGACTATGTCCAAAGCCACAAGCACCAGCGATCTAACTGGCTGCAATTTTCACCAATCGTGCAGTGAGTTGGGAATCAATGGCCTAAAACTACAGGTTGGAGATAATGGCCCTACCAATTATAAAGGTTGCCCCTTGCCCCAACAGGCCAAAGACTCTTGGTTCTTATTTTATTGATGCATGCCCTTCCTTTACAGTTATGAGTTATGTAGAAAAACTTTCAGGGGATGCTGGGATATGTAGTTTAACAGCCAGGGGGGCGGATGTGAATGTCAGAAATTAATTTAATTTGATACTGGACCTTTTTAACAAGGTGAATTCAATTCTTGAAATTCCTACTTAAAATTAAGATACATCATTCAAAAATAATCATAATTTAAAGATTAAAATACTCACTAAGAAAAAAGTTCAAATTGGCAGAATTAACACAAGACAATAATTTGATAAAGTTAAACAAGATAAGCACACGCTCAAGATTTAAAGGGCATTCAGGACCTGTTAGGAGTCCGTGGTGCATATTTGTTTTCTTTTATTCCTAACCCGTTATGTTAATCGAAGAACGGGAGTTAAGACAGCTTTTTACCTCCCATTCTTTAATTACCGAGTAAAAGGATAGGTTCACTTTTTGAGTGATCCTATCCTTTAAATACAGGGTTGGGAGTTTACAGGGCAACTATGCGGGCCCAAACGCCTTGCCTGATGCATGTATGTATGGATAGTTTATTTTTATAACGCCACTTGGGAACACATCACTGTACAATAACAAAATACAAAAAAGTCATACAAGGGGGCCTTGTCACAAGAGGAAAGAAGCCCCTGCCGGTTGAGTCTACAATCAAGTTAGGAGGGTAACATACAGATGGAAGTAGTAGACTCGCCTCATGTCTTTCTCCCAACTTTAACATTTTTATTTCATTTAATTATTTTAAAATTTCAGGAAACACGACACTGTTTACAACATACTGTAATTTCTGTTTCTTGTCACCTTCCATGGCAGCATTCACCAGACTGGGATATCCCTTGCTCACAGGAAACGCACGGTATAAAAGTCCTTCCCACAATCCACTCCTTGTCTTTATTATAAAGCTGTCATAGGAAACAATCATAGAACATTATTTATAAAATACATCAAATATAGGGAGGGAAACCCTCTGGTGAATGCTGCCATGGAATGTGACAAGAAACAGAAATTACGGTATGCTGTAAACAATTCTGTGTTTTCTCTGTCACCCCAGTGGCAGCACTTCACAAGACTGGGACATAGCAAAGCTAAACATAGGGAGGGTAATAGCAACCTACTTTTTTTTTTTTTTTTTACTGTTGAATTACAGCTTCCAATACCCTGCGTCCGAATTTAGTTTTATCGGTTGCAGAGACGTCTAGGCGGTAATGTCGTACAAAAGTTTTCCAAGATGACCATTTAGCAGCTTCACAGATGTTGTCTAAGGAAACCTTAGAATCGAGAGCCCATGAGGTAGAGACTGCTCGTCGAGTGAGCTTTCAAACCAACTGGAACTGCCTCGCCTTTAACTTGATAGGCCTTTGCTATAGCTTGAGTAAGCCATGAAGCCAAAGTCTTTTTTGAAGGGGCTTCTCCCTTCCTAAACCCTCTAGGGATTACAAAGTTTTTCCGACTTTCTCCATGATTCTGTTCTTTTTAAGTACGGAGTCAAAAGCCTGACCAAATCTAGAGAATGAAGCTTTCGTTCTTTCTCTGTTCTGGGATCTGGGCAGAAAACTGGTAAATTGATTTCCATGTCCAAATGAAACAGAGTAACTACTTTGGGCAGAAAGTCAAAAGCAGGCTTAATCCTGACTCTGTCGTGAAAAATTGTTGTGTCTGGTTGCTTGGATGAAAATGCCACCATTTCTGACACTCTACATGCTGACGTGATGGCGACTAGCAGAATAGTCTTTAGTGTTAGCATCCAGTCTGAACTTTCTTCTATAGGCTCAAAAGGTGACATAGTTAAAGCTTTAAGCACTATTGGAAGGCTTACTCGGACTTGGGCACTAAAAAACCGAGAGACTAAATGATCTGTCGCCCATGATTTATCCAAAATTGCCGAGAGAGCTGAAACCTGTCCCTTAAGGATGCTGTTGCTCAATCCCATTTCGTAGCCTAAATACAGGAACTTTACAGTGAAAAAAGAATCTGCTTCTAAGGGATGAAGACCAGAAGCCTCTGCAAATTTAACAAATTGGTCCCAGACCCTATAATATTGCTTTGAGGTAGAACTTTTCCTTGACTTCAACAATAGTTGAATAACTTACTCCTGCAACCCTAGTGACGACAACCTACTCGTTTCAATTTCCAGGCCATCAAATTTAGGTTGTTGTCTACTTGGTACTTTATTGGTTCCTGACTCAACCATCCTGGAAAGACTGGAATTTTCCAAGGTTTCTCTACCGCAAGAGAATTTAGGAATGGGAACCACGGTCTCCTTGGCCAGAAGGGAATTACTGCTAGAACTAATGCCCCCTCCAATTTTATTTTTTGGAGTATCTTCCAGATCATCGGAATTGGGGGGAAAATATACAAGAGCATCTGTTCCTGGTGCCTGGCTGTTTGGTATCCTCGAAAAATGTTTTTGGCATTTTGTGTTGCTCGCCATGGCCATGAGATCTATAGATGGGGTTCTCCACATGCTGCAAATTGTGTGAAACAGATCTTCGTGAAGGCTCCATTCTCCTGGATGAACTGGAGTTTCTGCTTAAGAAGTCTGCTACCTCGTTCTGAGGACCAGGCAAATACACTGCTGAAATACTTTCCAGGTTCTTCTCTGCCCATTGGAGAATTGGAGATATTTCCTTCATTAAAGACTTGCTTCTTGTTCCCCCTTGTTTTTTTTATATAAGCTACAACCGTAGCGTTGTCGGAAATAATCTTTAAATGTTTTCCTACAACTTTTTGAGCGAAAAAAAGAACTGCCTTTTAAACTGCTCTCCAAGACATTTGAAGATATTTTCTGCCGACCATCCCAATCTCCTTGAGCAAACAGCTCTTGACAGTGAGCGCTCCATCCGGTTTAGGAGGCGTCCGTAGTAATTGAAATTCTCAATAGTTCCTCTATTAGTCTCCCTTTTAGAAGATTTTCTGGAGCGGTCCACCAAACTAAAGATTGTCTTATTCTTTCTGGAATCAGAATTAGCTTTGAAAGGTTGAGTTGGGGATCTTTGACCGACGACAAAAGGTGGTTTTGCAACTTCCTCATATTCCATCTCGCCCATTCTACCATTGGAATACAAGAGGCCATTAGACCCAAAATTACCATGCAATGTCTTACCGTGATTTTCTTTGTTTTTACAAAGTCTGACATCTTTCATTATAGCAGTTACTTTTTCTTCTGGTACCAATACTACATTTTTTGTGGTTGAAAAAAGTGCTCGTAAGAAGACCATATTTTGTGAAGGCTTCAGGTGGCTCTTCGTTTAGAACCCAACCAAAGTTTGTCAGGATGTCTACTACCATGGTAGTATGAGAAATAGCCTATTCCTTGGTTCTTGCTATTAATACTACATCGTCGAGATAATGGTAAATCTGTATTCCTTGCTTTCTTATCTCGTCTATTAATGATACTAGGATCTTTGTAAATACCCTCAGAGATTGGTTTAGACCAAAAGGAAGACATTTGAACTCTAAATGAATCCCGTTTGCTATGAACCTTAGAAATTTCCAATGATCTTGGTGAATAGGAACGTGAAAATAAGCGTCTTTTAGATCGATGGTTACCATCCAAACATCTTTGTTTATTGCCTGAATAATAGTTTGTAATGTCTCTATTTTGAATTTTCTTAGCCTCAGGAATTTGTTTAACCTTTTGAGGTTGAGAACGGGTCTTAAATCTCCTGAGACCTTTGGAACCATAAATAACGGGGAGCAAAAACCCTTCCCCCTTTGTTGTTTTGAAACCACTTGAACTGCATCCAGGGAAATCAATTGGTCTATGTAATGGACAATACACTCTTTCTTGCATATCCCAAGATTTCTTTGCTGGAACATAATGATGAAACTAAGGCATTTTTTGAAATTCTATCTTGTACCCCTCTCGGATAGAACTTGTTACCCAAGAATCGGGAATAAGATTGGCCCACCTTTGTGCAAAATGTTTTAATCTGCCTCCTATGCCCAAAGGTGGGACCTGCGCCCTGTCATTGCTGACTAGATGAGTTCGGGAACGATGCCGATGATTTTCTGTTGGGCTGCATATTTCCTCTAGACTGTCTGGACGAACGAAAAAAATCTTTCACGATTCCTTTGGGGAAAATTTTTAAACCTCCTTTCCTGAGGTAAAAAAATACTTTTCCCCTCCGAAAAACGCTTGATGAGGTCATCCAGTTTCTCCAAATAGCATCTTCCCGTCAAAGTTGACAAAGATTCGATTTTGAATTGATATCCGCTGACCAGTTTTTCAACCATAGGGCCCTTCTAGCCGCCACTGACAGAGCCATGGATCTAGCTGAAAGCTTAACCAAATCCACTGAAGCTTCAGAAAAGAACTTCGTTGCGAAAATACACTCTTTTCAGTTTAGCTCTTTGAACATTAGAATCAATTGCATGCTGCAGGTCTCCTAACCAAACTTTCAAGGCTCTAGAAGTCGAGGTTAAAGCCATAGAGGGTTTACAAGCTGCTCCCGTTGCCATATAGGATTTCTTCAGGTTGGTATCCACCGGGTCCTTAAAAGGTAGCCGCATCCTCAACTGGCAATGTGGTCCTTCTAGCCAACCTTACCACTGCTGCATCAACCTTTGGAGGTGACTCCCAGGCTTCCGCATCCTCCGTGTGAAAAGGATACTTCTTACAGAACCTATTACCCACCTCTTTTTCGACTTTCTTCCATTCCGAGGCAATAACCTGTCTCAGTGATTTGTGGACTGGAAAAAATACAGAATTCTTTTGAATGGATGGAAAATACTTGTCTGCTGAGGCTGCAATTGGTTCTTCCATCGTTAGAGAAAATGTTTCTCTGATTGCCTAAATCAGAGGTGGTACAATACAGGGATCAAAAGTGGATTCGGATTCATACTGTTCCTCCTCCGATTCGAATTCCTGTACTTCCGAAGATTCTGAATCTCCCCTTCTCGAGACTATTCCGAATCTGAAACGTCCGACAAGTGTCTAGTCTTAGCTTTTTTCTTCTTACTTTCTTTAACTGACTCGGAGACAGCTGACTTAATTAACCCCATTAATCTATCCATAGTTAGTCTTTCTGGTAGTTGAACTACCTCTTCCTCTTTTTCAGACTTCTTTCTTTTAGAAGATGCGGTCTTTGATTTAGAAGATTTATCCAAGACAGAGGCACTGAAAAAAACAAAACAAACATATAAAGGCAAAATTAGAACAAAAATAAAAAATATTGAGTCATCTCTTTTCTAACAACCTACCTGGTGCTTACCTAGTTCCAGATAGTTGGTGACCATCACTCACTGACTTAGGCTCCATAGTGAGGAGAATATCTATACAAAAATAGATATACATATAACAGTACTTGAGTAACAGACTATGTACCAGACACAGAAAAAAAATGATCAAGTACCTAAAAAACATGGTGAAGCACTCACCAACAGGTTAGAATCTGCACAGTCAAAAAGCAGAGGGTCCCACCACAAGCAGCAGATTGTCCAGCCAAGGATGCCCAAAAACCAAGTAACCAGCCGATCAAATTGTGCTCCAGGAGCAGTATACAGACTCTTCTGGGTCCGAAACCGGAAGAAGAGCTTTTTCCTAGGGTCTTTTGTAGATCTCGCGAGACGCCAGAGTGACATCATCGGCCGCGCGAAGCGAAAGACACGTGCGCGTCGGACCTAATAGACGCGCCCCATCCAACAAGAGTGCACTAAAACTGGTAACCTAGAGTAAAGAGGAGGAAACAAGCACAAACTGACGCCGGAGCCCTAAAAAAGCCGGATGGCATCTGGAGAACCTACTGCTGCAAAAAAGAATGGACACAGAAGTCCATACATACCAATCCAGCCCGGTCACAGGGCCCTTCCCTGGCACACATGTTACAACAGAAAAGGGAAGGCTTCAGAGACAGAGAGACAGGGAGAACTGCTCTGGCATCGCCACAATAGCAGATAAGCCCAGTGTCAGCACTACACCATGCTTCCTAGCCACAGGAAACGCAAAAAGACAAGGAGTGGATTGTGGGAGGGACTTTTATACCGTGCGTTTCCTGTGAGCCAGGGATATCCCAGTCTGGTGAAGTGCTGCCACTGGGGTGACAGTGAAAATGGAGATATGACCACAGACAACATTCTATTGGGGAACAAATCACCAGATTTGTATGGCCCATTAATGCATTGATACACATACAGAAGGACATCCCTCAAGACTGCAAGATGTCTATTTGTCTTCAGAAAGGGTTCTTTTTTTTTTTTTAATGTGAGAACAGTCTTACAATGGATGCGGTGATGGCAGGTTCATTGGAGTTTTTTTTTTTTTTTTTTAAAAAGCTGGATAAGTTTAAGATATGTTGCATGTTACTGGTATTGATACAGTTGGGGATGATCCAGTTTGGTGTCGGAGAGGAATTTTTCCCCTTCACAGGGCCTGGCCACACTTACAGGGAGATTCAATAAAAGTTCTTATCGTTTAAAATGGTGCTAATTTTGCCCCAACCAATCAGATCTTATTTAACATTTGAAAGCTAATATCAGATTGGTTGGGGCAAAATTAGCACCATTTTAAACAATAAGAACTTTTATTGAATAACCCTGTTAATGCGTTACGCAAACACAATCGCATGCAATTGCGCGTGTTCCAGATGCGATTTTCGTGCTATTCCGCTTGCATTGCCACAATTTCCATAATTTAAAAATCGCAATCACAAATGCATGCGCAATCGTGTTAGTGTGGCATCATACGTTTTTTTTTTTTCTTCCTGTCGATCAACAGTTAGGCAGGAAATGTGGGTATTGCCAAGTAGGTTGGACTACATGTACACATGTGGTTATTTAACCTCAAATACTATACTAAATGAAAACTTTAAAGTAGAGAGAAAGACATAAGGTAAGTGAGAAAATGTTTTTTAAAATTTCTTTTAATATCAGATTATGAAAAAGTATTTTGTTTCCATAGCAGAGCACCTATCACCGATGAGACAAACTATTTAGTAAATACATTTTTGCCCAATTATTAAACTTTATTATTGACTTTTTACATCCCAAAAAATTGTTTCCATTTTGATGCACTGATAAAATTTATTTAACTTTGCATATTAAACATTAACCGATGAAGAAATTAAATTTTTTTTATTATATCACTTGATAATCAACAAAACTTCTCCAATAGTAAATGTCAAGGTTATCTTCATTAATTAAATTTAATTATTATAATTAAACATTGCTTTTATGAAAAATAATTTTAGAATTTTTAAAACTAGCAGCACGGCAGATAAGTCAATCTTGATTTTCAGCGTTTAATCATTTGAGTGCCACGCAGCGTAAAATTAAAGGAGTCATTTATCCGGCCGGTTTCGGGAAACACTGGAAATTTTACAATGTTTGGTTCCTGGCCCTTTAAAAAAATGTGTGGCTTTTCCGAGCGATCGGAGGGCACTGTAGATTCCTGTGCGGGCCTTATTTTTCAGACCCGACCCGACAAACCCGTACCTGACCCGCAACCCGCTTTTCTCTCTGCTTCATACCCACGACCCGACCCGCAAGTTTTCGGACCCAAAACCTGACCCACTTTTAAACAGGGGAGTTTAAAAAATGTCTAAAGTTAAAATAATTATTTTATTCATAATCAAAAATGTTCATAGAAACAAACCTTACCAGACCACTAAAATAAGTAGCAGGTGTCTTCAAATGTTTGAAAACTACAACTCCAAGCATTCCCTGGATGCCTTCTGATATTGTACGTGCTGTAGTGGAATGCTCAGGGATGCCCCTACCATAAAGCAAACTGAAACATTTGCTCAGGGTGCATTCCTGTGGAACACTTAAAAGGCGTCAGTTAAAAAAATCTTCCTGCAATACTGCATTTCAGCACCAGTCCACTAATCAGTGTTAAGTCAGTCCTCCAGTCCACCAGTCAGTGTTAGTCAGCTCACCACACCCACCTCCACAAGCCACTCCTATGTTCCCTGATGAAGCCACTACTGTCCCCAACTACTACCTCAGACATCCCACCCTGCCCCTTCAATCTTCCGGGCATGGTGGGGAAAGGGGACATGGCGTGGGGGCATGACATTATGCGGGGGCAGGGCGTGATGTCACAACAGGGGTGACCTGTGTTCTAGGGGTGGTGGGAGGCGGGGTTACGACATTCTGGGGGCATGGCCTTGGAAAGTGGGTGTGACTTGAGAAGAGACTCAAGTCTCCTCTCAAGCCCAGGAGTCTGGGGTGGACTCCCTTGGGTGGTCTCCCGGGAGACCACCCAAGAATGAGGCAGACTCTCGGACGATCCAGGAGGGGTGGGATACCTGCTACCTACCCATTTGCCTCAGCTCATTTTAAAACTTTATCTGCAACTATTTTCTTGTTGATCTCTGACAGGGATAGGTGACCAGTAGTTATCTAGATGGTTTAAAACTACAACTCCCAGCATCCACTTAATAGCCAAGGAATGCTGGGAGTTATAGAGATCTACTGGTTAACGATCTATGATTGAACTATGTCCTGCAGAATATAGATTTTAATCTCCACCCACTTTGTAAGCTTGCGTTATGGGAGAAAGTAAAGTTACACTGAGCGCTTAGTATAACAGTATTATGGGTAGGGAGCAGGTGGAGCTGCAGTGAAATATCTACACCTTTAAATGGGTATAGATATTCATGCTGTTTTGAAAACTACAACTCCCAGCATTCCCTGTCAATGCTGTTGTACAATAATTAGGAGTTTTAAATGTCAATAATCTGGAGGTCCACATACCTGCTGTAGTTCTAGCTGAACCTCATCAAGTGGTAGGTTGTTCTCATCACCACTTAGAATCATCCACATACCATAGATCATTATGGCCAGAAAGATTTACAAAGACCAATGAAATCACATGTCATCTGTTCCCATGCAGACACTTGCTCTGTTCTCATGCATAGGTGCAGGTGCAAATAGAAGTTTGTTACTTTGTTCTCTGGGAGGTTGCTAATTTGCTGGCTCTGACCTCTGCTAGTAAAAACAAGGTCAGAAATTGAATCCCTGCCTTTCCAGTCACTTCAGCATTAATTGCTTTTTTACCCTGCAAAACCTACCCAGGCACTACAAAAGTTAAGGTTCAACATAGCTGTCTGTATTCCTATCCACAATGGCATCCTGCATAACATTCTAAGTGCATTAGAGCTATTGATAACTCAACATTTACCCAGCCAAAAACAGTAAGAGGTTGGGAGCTTTTGAAGCTAGATATATTTGTCCTTTATCTGCCATAGTGTGATTTAGTGTAAGGTGCTATACACACTGCACATTGTCTTGGATTGATAACAATGAATTGTCAGTTTCAGTTATTACAGACAGATCTCTCTTCATAGACAGGGGGAAAAAAGAGGGTTTTTTTTGTTTTTTTTTTAAGACTCGAATTCTTCTACCCAACCCGCGGTTCTCTTTACCCGAACCTGACTCGTAACCAATTCAAACTCAATGTGGGTTATGCGAACCCGACCCGCAAGTCGGGTAACCTGCGGGTGCCCGACCCGATGTAGGACTAAAGGGCACTGTTCAAGTGTCCTCCCTTTCAAATCGATCCCCTATCGGTTTCTCCTGAAACCAATGAGGGGATGGAGTCTTTTTAACTCCTGAACTTCCGTTTTGCATAGGAATCCCTTCTCCAGAGCTGGTACTTCCGCCGCTTCCTCCCAGGTAATCTAGTGCAGCAGTAAACTGCGATTGGGTTCTCATTGCAATGTCTACTGGACAGAATGTTCGGGGTACCTATACATGTACATATTTAGTATTGCTGTACTCTGGAGAATCAGAGCCTTTAGAAACAATAATATTTTTGTATGTAAACTCAAAGATAGTTTTTATATTTTACAGTTTTTATGTTTTACAGTTTTCACAACAAAATGTTGTAAAATCTCCAGATAAGTTGCAAAAATCTGTTATCTTGTTAAAGTACACATTGTGGCAAAAAACGATATATAATTTCCCCTGATTCCTACGAGTTTTCATACCGCAACAATTTACTAAACCATGAGTGCAAAATCCTGAAAATTCTTCAGGCAAAAAAGGGTAGACTACTTGAAAAATTGTCTGGCACTGAAAGTGTTAAAAATAAATTTTTAAAAAAAAATGAGTTGAAAAGATGGCATCAATGGAGCATGTCAGACTTAGGGTACAACCAAAAGGTGATTTTCTCGGGTGACAAAATTATTACCATGGTTTCATTTAAAGACAATTGCAGTTTGAAGTAAAAATCAATAATGTTCATTCTGAGCACTGAAGCGACACAAAAATAATACCAGACATTAAAAATATAGTAAAAAAAAAAATGTGCAGCAAAAAATGAATGACTGAAGAGACTAAAATACAGAGACTATCAAGTAATCATTTTTAGTGAATTAAAGAATATGAAAAAAGGTGAACCCTAAATCACATCTCTAGGTACAATTTGTGAGAAGTTCGCATACCTCCCAACATTTGGAAATCCTAAAGAGAAGGACAAAATCCATGAAAGCGGGGCACAAAGATTTTTAAAAGGGGCGTGGTCTTTTGGGTGGGTGCGGTTAAGTGGGCGGGGTTTGGGAGGAGTATATTACAATGTAATAGCAAAAGATCACTTTTAGGATCATGCTCGAATGATGTGAAAAATGTGGTTCTTTTTAAATGTGTTTCAGTCTAAAGTAATAATTTGAGCTGCTTTAAAATAAACTTAATTATTCCCCCCCCCAGATTTTTTTAGTATAAATAAAACCACATTCCAACCAGTCCATCTGAATATGAAAAAAAAAAACTGAACTTCTCTGGGTACCACTCATGTATTGTAAGGGATAATGTGACCCCTACTGTAAATTATAAGGATATTACCAAGTCTGAGGAGTTCTGAGCTGGGAGATCAACTATATGGAATGACGTAAAACCCACTGATACCAATATAAGAGTAAGAATACATTCAGGGCTGTTTCTAGCCATCTTGGTGCCCTAGCATGATCCGATCGCAATCCTAATGCACTTAAAATCGCAGTAGTGTGGCCTAGCTCTCCAAGAGTATTGGACTCAACACTTTCCCACAATATTGACATTAACCCTTCAGTGCTAGCGGACTTCCCTTCAGTTTATTACACGGTGTTATTTAGCCCCCCAGTTTATTACACAGTGTTATTTAGACCTCCAGTTCATTAGCAGTTTATTAGCCTGTTTCTGCTATCTTAATCGTATTATACACTTAAAAATGTCACAGGCAACAATGTAAAATGGGAATAGTTGTTTTAAAATGTTTGTAACCTGAACAAAGTGACAGAGAACAGGGAGTGGCTTTAGAAAAGTGGGCATGGCCACATAACTTCCCACGCGCACAACGCAACTCTTCCATCTTTTTGTCCCTCATTGGCATTTCTAAATGTTGGAAGGTATCAATGCCAGCAGTCTTTCTTACGAACAACTTCAGTGCCACTACTTTCCCCAGAGTATTGCCATTAACCCTTCAGTGGTAGCACTTTCCCAGAGTATTTGCATTAACACTTTCATGGCCAGCAGAGTATTACCTTTTACCATTTCAGCTGCCAGCAATGACATGATATACAGTATGTACCTGCTTTCCATGTCTCTTCCATTGAATTGTTCACTCCTCACCAACTCTAAGTTCTAATTGGAGAGTTGAATGGAAGCATAGGGATCGCATGGCTGCTAGTCACAGGGGCCACTGATAAAAAGTTTGCAGCAGCTTTTACCCAGCATTTTAATATTGTTCTCCTCCGTTCTTTTAGCCATGCTCATCCTCCCCCTCCTTCCTTCACATTCAGTTCATTTGCAACATTGTAGAGCGAGACTAGTTCAGGCTCTCAACTCACTACAATGTTGCAAATTACAGCAGCAGAACAAGGAGAGTAGTTCTAACACAGCAAGTAAAAACTGACAGGGAGATGCCAGGGCAGTGGTGGCTAACCTATGGCACGCATGCCAGAGGTGGCACTCAGAGCCCTTTCTGTGGGCACAGCAGAATTCACCACAGTTTGTTACCAGAAAGGCAGAGAGACAAGGCCTTTCTGATAACAAGAGAGATCAAAACAAGTTTAGATTCACTCTAGCACACCAAGGCTGGCAATGGCCAATAATCAGTAGGTGCAATCCTCCAAAAACCCTCTACCCTGGGGTTGATCCAACCTCAAATCAAAGTGAGAGGAGAAAACTACATCAGTGTATCAAAATGTATTGTGCAAACAACATTCAACGTTAATCTATAAATCAATTCTATCTATCTACTGTAACTCACTGGGTCTATTTATCTGAGTTGAGTAAAACCTCAGTATTCATGTTGGCACTATGCTTTGGGTTGCAGTTTGGGCACTCAGTGTCTAAAAGGTTCGCAGTCACTGTGCTAGGGAGAACACGGAGGCCACCCAGGCATGGCCTATGCCTAAAAACGGCCCTGAATACATTTTAAATGAACCAATACAAGATGGATAACAGTAGTTTGTAACCCGTGATTCCTCAGTTTTTCACCAATTACATCATTTTTAATGAATATTTTTGTTCTTTGTAAACCAAACCCCCAAATCATCATTTGATGCTTCTTTAAATCTCTTCCATACAAATAATGCAGCAAATAAAAATGCGAAATGACAATCCTGACTATAAACTCAAACACATATCAGTCATAAACATTTCCTTTTGGGATGTTATTTGAAAGCCCATGCCAAAAAGAAAAATTATACTGTGGACCTTCTCTTACCTTAACACCTCTAATACGAAATTCGGCTAAAGCCCTGCTCATCTTGGTGGCTGCCACTTGCTGATCTTTTCCATGAGCAATAACTTTGACAAGAAGGGAGTCATAGTGTGGGGAAATGACAGCTCCTTGGAAGGCAGAAGCACTGTCTAGTCGAATTCCCATGCCCTCACCACTCCGGAATACCTAAACATAAAATTTTTTTAGAAAATTAGTTATTAAATTCAATCATAAAGACTTAAATGAATGAACATGAAAGCAAATATTAAATTGAAAGATTATATTGATATTTTATTAAATTCACAATTTTTTTATTGCTAGCCAAATTAAATTAATTAATGTGTGTGTTTGTGTGTACTATAGGTGAGTATGAGCAAATTTGTTTGGGTGTGTACATAGCATGTGTGTATACAGTTTGTGGCATGCATTATTAAAGGGACACTATACTGAAAAAATGACACTGCCTCATCTTAATTTATAATTTAATACATGTAAGTAGCACTTACTCGGATTTGTGTGTCTTGCTGCATGCCTTCATTCCAGCACACAGAGCAGTATCCCCCCTCCCTCTTTTAACCACTCCCACCCGACCTGACTTTTTTCCTCACAAACCAACTATCTAATGATTACCAGGATCAGAGACAGTGTGCTACCTTTAATACGTGAAGACCCAAGAGTGGGATGCTTTTATATGCTCCCCAAAATCCACAAAGAAGGGAACCCAGGCAGACCCATTATCTCAGGTATTAGAACACTAACAGAAAACATCTCCAGTTGGATTGAGAGTATACTAAAACTCCTGCTACAAAATACATCCAGTTGTATTCAGGATACTACACACCTCCTAAAAAAAACTGGCGGCCATTGATCATATACCTATCATATAGCCACAATGGATGTAGAGGCTCTCTATACCAACATTCCCCATGATGATGGTATTTCAGCTTGTCTGAGATATCTTCAAAAACTAGATATACTTGCACTACCAATTGCCAAATTAATGGAGTTTATACTCACCCACAATTACTTCTCCTTTAATCAGGATTTACACCTGCAACAGATAGGTGTGGCAACGGGAACATGATTTGCGCCACAATATGCAAATTTGTTTATGGCAAATTTAGAAGAAAACTTTTTAGCAACATGCCCCATCAGACCCATGGCCTACTTCCAGTATATAGAGGACACCCTGATCATCTGGACTGCAATCAAAGAGGACCTACTGCACTTCCACTAAAAATACAATGATTTCCACCCCACCATTAAATTCAAAATGAACCATTCATTCACCTACTGAAATAAGCTTTCTGGACACCATAATACAGATTAGAGGAAACACAATCCAACACATCCATCTATTGCAAACCTACAGACCGACCCACATACCCACAGTAATGAGTTTTCACCCTAAACACATAAAGAACTCCATTATCTACAGCCAGATATACACAGGATTTGCTCTGATTCTACAGACAGAAATCTGCACCTGGAACAGCTCAAAAAAGATTTTACAAAACAGGAATACAGTCAGTCAATTTCAGAAACACAAATCAAGAAAGCAACCAGCATCCCCAGAAACAACCTGCTACAATACAAACAAATCCAAAAGGAGGACCGCATCCCACTGGTTGTTATATACAACCCCCCCTCTCTTAGCTTACCAACAACCACCCAACTTAAAACAACTGCTTGTAAAAAGATCCCTAACAGGCCCCACACAAAATGGAACATCTCCCAGTTTGCAGAAAAAGTGTGAAACCTGCAAGTACATCCACACCGGAGACAGGATACCAATATCAGGAACCCAACATAGGTTTGAAATAAAGGGAACCCTCTCCTGCAAATCATCCAATGTGGTATACCTGATTTTATGTTCTAGGTGCCCCTCAGGACTGTATGTAGGAAAGACTGGACAGACCCTGAGGCAAAGGATGAACTCTCATAGATTCACAATTAACAACAATAAAGGAGATGTCCCTGTGAGTGCCCATATCTGCAGCCAAGGAAACAGCCTGAAAAGTCACAGTGCTCATGGGAAATTTCAGATCCCAAAAGGAGAGATTAGAGTGGGAAAGTAAACTTATACAAAGTTCAGTATTGTATCATGCCTGAGGGAGAAGCCTAAGTGCATTGAAAGCTTGCATTTTCAATCATTTTAGTTAGCCAATAAAAAGTATTATTTTATATCCAAGATGTCTTCACTTAAAAACATTCTTCTCACTCTCACATAACTCCACCCCACCCCTCAATAGACAAAAAAGAGAGCTGCTGTTTGCTGGACAGGAAGGGATATCTGTAGATCAGGCATAGGCAACCAGTAGATCTCCCGATATTTGGAAACTACAACTCCCAGAATTCCCTAACTACAGAGTGCTTGTAGAGGAATGCTGGGAGTTGTAGTCTGGAGATCTACTGGTTGCTTATCCCTGCTATATATGACAGGGGGACTGAAAGAAAACATCTCCATGCACACTTCTCTGAGACAATGAAGTGAGTTTGTTAATGGTTTATTACATTATTTAAACAAAACACCCCATAGAAGCCATGAACCTGTGTCCTGAACTGATAAAATGTAATAAGAACTGAAACATAACAGGATAGTCTGGGTTCTTCATAGGACCTCAAATTTACCAATCGTGATCCTTCTCTAACAGAATCCCTGGTGACAGCTGTGAGTTAATTGGGAGGGTGAGTATTGAAAGACAACAGAATCCCTGGTGACAGCTGTGAGTTAATTGGGAGGGTGAGTATTGAAAGACAGATAACAGATAACTAATTATAGAATGATCCAATGGATCTTCTATTGATCTATTATTGGTTGGAAAGGGGGGAAGATTGATTCAAGCTCTGCACAACAGTTATTTCACTGTGGTGTTTCCACTGAACTATAACTATGTAACTATAACACTCTAAAATGTTACAATAAATAGATCAAGAATAGAGATGGACCGGATCTCAGATCTGAACCCAGTTCTGTGACGGATTCACTGAGTTTGCGGGAATTCTGCTTTGCAGATTTTTTCGAGACACATTCGAAAATTCAAAGAAAATTTCAAGGAATTTTTGAAAATTTGAAAAATTATATAGTTACTTGCTGTAAATAGTTTTGGGACCCGGAAAATGGTCTGGGGAAAATACAATTAGATTCTTTCTGAAAGATTCTAATTATAATAATTCTGATTAGAAAAGTATGTGATTGGTTACTCTACCAATCAGATTATTTCTAAAAGAATCTGATTGTAACGAATTTTGATTACAATCAGTTTTTGTTTTTTTTTTTAGAAAATCTCACTGGTATATTAGATTATTTTCCAATCAGAATTGGTTACAATGAGATTTTTTCATAAACAATCTGATTGGTTAGTATACTAATCAGATTCTTTCCCAATCACAATTGGTTACAATCGGATTCTTCAGGAAAGCATACCAATAAGTTTATTTCTAAAGGAATCTGATTGTAACTAATTCTGATTAGTAACAACCAAATTCTTCCAGAAAGTGTACCAATATGATTCTTTCTGAAAGTATCTGATTGGATACAATCAGATTCTTTCAGAAAGAATCTGATTGGTATACTAACCAATCAGACTATTTTCTAAAACAGAATTTGTTACATTCACATTCTTTCAGAAAAATTCTGTTTGGTTATTATACCAGTCAGATTCTTTTTGAATTAGAATTGGTTACAATTAGATTCTTTAAGAAAGAATCTGATTGCTTAGTATACCAATCCGTTTCTTTCTGAAAAAATCTGATTATAACCAATTATGATATGAAAGAATCTGATTATCTGTTCCCCAGACCATTTTTCCAGGTCCCAGAGCCATTTACAGTAAGTTTTTAAAAAATTTCCAAAAATTCCTTTAAAATTAAAATTTTCTAAAATTTCGGTGACCCTCAAATATAGAATGTGTAATCTCGAAAAACAGTTCGATCGTGAGATTTTTTTTTTTTTTTTTTTAACTTCTGGATGTACGTACGTTTTTCTCAGACCATTTTCCAGGTCCACAGGCAGAACGGATTTTAGCAGTTTTGCCCATTTTAAAACCCTGGATTTAAATATCTTCTTGTATAGATTTATCAAAACAAATCAATAAACATATGCTTGTGAAGGTTCTCATTCATCCAGGTCCTAACCTGACTACACAGGAAAGAAGAGCCTTAACATCCCTCAAGAAAGATTCCAGTATCACCATTCTACCGGCAGATAAAGGAAGATGCACAGTGGTACTCAACACCTCAGACTACCATGATAAGGTGACCATGCTCCTGGCCGATAACAACACATATGAGGCTTTAACAAGGGATCCCACCAGCCGTTACAAGAAAAGAGTCATAGACTTACTACAACAGCTTCAAAAGGATAAAGCCATTGACCAAGCAATGTATCATCGCCTCTACCCTGGTGAGGCACATCCATGCATATATGGACTCCCAAAGATACATAAGGAAAGGGCCCCACTAAGACCTATAGTCAGCAGCATCAACTCTGTAACATACAAGGTGGCAAAATATCTAGCTAACATCTTAGGACCTTTGGTGGGAAGTTCTAAGCATCACATCCAGAACTCTCAGGATTTCACCAACAAGATTGAAGATATAGTACTCGGTGTAGAAGAAACTATGGTGTCCTATGATGTGACATCTCTCTTCACTTGTATACCCACCAAGGAGGCTGTTGACATGGTGAGAAAACGGCTGGGCCAAGACAGCACTCTTACCAGCAGAACTGATCTCAACCCAGAACAGGTGTGTTCCTTGTTGGACTTGTGCCTGAATACCACCTATTTCAAATACAGGGATAAGTTCTATAAGCAAAAACATGGATGTGCTATGGGATCTCCAGTTTCACCTATTGTGGCCAACCTTTACATGGAGGAGGTAGAAACACAGGCGCTTAATACCTTTAAGGGCATAGCACCCAGCCACTGGTTCAGATATGTTGATGACACCTGGGTTAAAATCCACCAGAAGGAAGTATAAGCTTTCACAGAACACATTAATGCGGTGGGCCAAAACATTAAATTCACAAAGGAAGAGGTATAAAACAACAAACTGGCTTTCTTGGACTGCTTGGTAGAAGTTAAGGAAAATGGTAAACTGGAAGTAGAGGTTTACAGAAAACCAACACACACAGATCAGTATTTGATGTTTGACTCCCACCACCCTTTAGATCACAAGCTGGGTGTCATCAGAACCCTGCAACACAGAGCCGAGAACATCCCCACTAGCACAGAGGCGAAGGCTAAAGAAATGAAACATCTCCGAGGAGCCCTTAAAACTTGTGGATATCCAGACTGGGCCTTTGTCAAAAGAAGTAGAAGGAAAGAAAAGAACACAAATACCAACAGTGAAGGGGAAAAGCAAGACAGGAGGAAGAACATGGTCATCCCATATGTAGCAGGGGTCTCCGAGAAATTAAGAAGAATTTTCAAAAAACATCGTATCCCTGTCTGATTTAAACCGAACAACACACTGAGGCAGCAATTGGTACATCCGAAAGACCCAATACCGAAACACAAGAAAAGCGACATCATATATGCAGTGCAGTGCAGTGAAGAATGCTCTGATTTGTATGTGGGGGAGACCAAACAGCAACTGGATCAACGTATGGCCCAGCACAGAAGAGCCAATTCCTCAGGTCAGGACTCAGCCGTGTATCTGCATCTTAAGGATAAAGGACATACCTTTGAAGATTGTAATGTTAACATACTGGCGAAGGAACGTGACTGGTTCAAGA